>VXBO01013324.1:38448-134895 GCA_013400135.1 Rhinoptilus africanus | reverse complement strand
GGCATCTTGAGACTTCACTAGTGAGGGAATCTCAGTAACTCAGGCAAGATATCTAACTCTTAAGCAGGTAAAGTTGGTGAAATGAAACTGGATCTTTCTCCATGAAGAAATATGAGACCAAACCCTTTGTATCTTCTTATGGGGAGTGTTTCAGTAATGACAGAAATGATAAAATTACACAGATTAATGATGCAACGGTGTAAGAAAGAATGAGTCAACAGAAACCCCCCCCAAAAAACCCAGGCCATGCTGTATTATTATTTCTTTTTCCCCAGTGCTGCTGTACTCTGTTAGAAGGAGATGGTAAACAAGGAACTGTGATTTCTCTTTTTAAAAAGTAAGAGGAGTAACAAAATCCAGGTATTTCTAGTACTTTTCAGCCAGCATAAAGTTTTACAGTAAATTCTTTGTGGTCAAGGAAGGAAAAACAAACAAGCAAAAACTATTAAAACAAAACAAAACAAAGATTTACATTAACTAACTCTCATAAAGCAGATTTTCAAGGAAGATCACACACATTTTATAATTATTAGATTCAGTGACATTTCTGACAATCAGGACTATCCTACACTACACTACACCTGTTCTGCCATGAATTACAAAATTAATTATAAACTGAGAATTATATTATGCTATTGTGCTTAAGTTTTACATGTTTCTAATAACGTTGAAGATCTGATTGTACTACAAGTAAAATATTCCAAATCTTTACAAACATTGAAATTCAGTACAGAGCTCTTACTAATTACTTGAAATTAATGCTGATTTCAATTTCTACAAAGAAATTTCTAATTCCCTCTACAAGGTAAGAAATATCACAGTCTCAAAATTTACATAATTCATCTCTAAGGCACAAGTTAATTCTTCATCTATATACATTTTTAAGAATTAGAAATATAAGGACCCTTCACAAATAACATTTAAGTTTTTATGTTGATAGTAATTATTAACTTAATGTTACCTGTTCAGACTGCTGGGATTTGAAAGTATAATGCATATGCCAGGTGCTTTTTTAGAGTAAAACACATTAAACAACCCGTTACACTGGTGGAAGGAAACGGCTTTGTTTTTGTTTTATATAACTTCATTCCCTTTAAAAAGAAATCTATTTTATTTTAAAGTTGCCTGCGATCAAGTTTAATGTTGAGCTCTGATGAAAAATCAATCATTTTAAAATGGTATGGCTGAGACTGTAGCGATGGGTGAAAGTGCCTATCCATTTTGCAGCTGAGCCTGGCTTATCTGAGTTAGAAACATAATTTTCTGTTTCTGCTTAGATACGCTCAGAGAAAAAAAAAAAAAGTCTGATGCTTCAATAAAGGCTGAGAACTCATCAATGATGCCAGGCATCTTCTCAGGTGCACAACCCCTCTCCTGTGGCCTGAGGGATGCAGTAGTGTTCCTTCCCATTCCTCGTATGGAGGTGTTTTACAACTACAGAATACCAAGCTTTTTCCCCCTCTGCAGCCAATCGTGAGGCAGTAAAAGGTGCTGCAGTTAGGCGTAAACCTAGGTTGAGAAGTTTAATTTCAATTCCATTAGCTTTGCCATCTGTTTCATCTCAGTAATACAAGGTACTGACAGATGGGGATTCTGGTCTTGAGTTCATGCTGTTAAACACTGAGCCACTGGCTAATAAACTTATTGCCATTCATGATCAAATTAATGGTAAGAACCTTCTACTCCCCAGCTAGATACCTAGGTCCTACATAGTAGGATCTATGATACCTACATCTTTTCACTGGTTCATCCCAAAGAGAGGAAAGAGGTGGGTTTTGTGCATATCTGCCTATAAATACTGGAGGGCCTCCCACTCCAGAGCTGGGCATGACTGAACAGTAATTCCTGTCTGGTGCAAAGCCCAGGTAAGAGATTTGGCTGGGTCCAATTACAATGCACGGATCCTCTTGTGATAGAAGTAGGAGCCTTGGGCTGAGCAAGGAGCATTTCTCTTTATTTTACTGTCTCACTGACACAGATGTGTGAGCTGAATGATTACAGGTAAAGCACTGCTAAAACAGTTTGTGAGTTATGGTTTATCTGACTAAGGGGCTTGTCTCAGGTGAGCTGTAGTTAATGCTGCCACACAGATCTGAGATTCATTTATCCAATTATAATATTTGTTGTCTGAACTTCTACAATAACCCTAGGCTCCTTTTCTATAGTTAATAAAGAGAAATAAGTGCTTCCAGGAAATAATCAATTTAATGCTATAGTAGATGTCTAGGTACAGATAAATCATACTATTTCTCTTCGTTGACATCAAAATGGCTTTATTTCAGTATAAATAATAGCACATCTCACAGGAAAACTTGCACGATTTTTCAGATTATTGCTAACATTCTAAACCAAGTAGTTTAAGACCAGTGTGTAATTCCATACCCACACTGCATGAATTACTTGACCTGTGCTACTACTCCAGTTGCAGAATTTGAGAGAGAGACACTCATGGGGAGGCTTACCCACTTAGCAGAGGGAGAGAGATGGTGTCTCCCAGGACATGAGGTGCCAGGCAGTGGGTCACTGGGGTGCTGTAGCCTGCTGTTGTTCCTGGGGAATCTGCTCTCCCATTAGATTCTCTTTGTGGATGAAGCTACAATCCATGACACCTCCCCTCTTTCAGTACAAAGCTGCCTGTCCTTGGTCCTCAACTGTAACTAGCTGGTAGGTCATGTCTGAAACCATCTATGTGCTGCTCTTGGAAAAAAATTACCTATGCGCAATAGGAATCAGTCTTGCCTTTCTTTAAAACAGACAAACAGCAAAACCAATTCTGATAATTATATCCTTATACAACGTGAGGCACCAGGACACAGTACCTCCTGAAAAAAAGATGCAGACTGTTTTATTAAGCATAAGAAGACCTCAGATTGAACCTGCTCCGAGTCTTTTTTTTGTTTTGTTTTTTAGGAAAAGAATCTTGTTGGTAGAATACAGCAGAAAAAACCATAAGACACTCCTGTGAGGAAAGTAGGTATCTTTTGCATCCCGTAACACGGATCCATGGATGGCATACAAAGGGAGAGGAAACCTGTCTCACTGAGATAGGAGTCTGATAAAAATAACCTCCCAAGTACTTCACTAACTCATTGTTGCAATAGCTGTAAAGTAAGTCTCTGCTAATTACTGTGGTTGCAGTTCTAAATTTCTTTTCCAGACTATTTACTACAGATACTAGTATTTACAACAAATGCTGGTTGCACTTCTCTCTCCTATTTTTTGCTTCAACATGAAGTCAGTAATTTTCTCTCAGATCTGAAAAACTAAAAACCCTCCACATTTTAAATTACTTTGTTAATGCTCTTTTTCTCAGAATCTGTATTTATACTGGAGGAGGGGAGTGTGGTACAATACGTTCATATCACATACCACTTTTGTCAAAAGGATTTCTTGTAAAGTATAATGCAATATTAAGTGTAAACCCTAAAGAGTGGTTTTGAAGGTGGTCTTTTTGTGTCATTTTTTCTAGATGTTACCGAAATACTTTTGCACGCATTTTTTCAATTGTATAAGTTTATACAATTTTTCCACAGTAACAGTTTTGGCTTACTGCTTCTATCTGTAGATTTAGTTGGACCCAGGTCTATTCCATTTCTTAAAATCTGTAGATAGGATCTTTTCTTTCTTTCTTCAGTGTTGTTGATTGATCTTTTTTCCCCCATAGCAAAAAAAAAAAAGTGCCAGGATATATTTAACTTTTCATACAGTTCTCCCCCTCCTTTAGCATTTTGTTTGAGCTCATTCCCTTCTGTAGGACAGAGCAGACTATTCCACTCCCACATGCAGTTTCCATAAACAGTCACTTATGCCCATAAGCAGTCACTTGCTTGTATGAATGGTCTCAGAGAATTCCCCAGTAAGCCAAGATTAACTTCCAGTTCTGTTCTGTAATCCAGACATAGAAGCGTCCATTATGCATTTCACTTCTGTGCCTCCAGTTGCTTGTGATAACATGGTAATAAGTCATCCATGTAATAAATCTGAATCCCTGACACTATTTTTAGAAATATATATTAAATTATGTTATTCTGTTGAAAAAAATTGCTAAGGAGTAAATTGCACCCTTCAAATGAGAAACATCTCACGGACTTTTTCTGTAACAATGTCCCAGTAAAAGGAGCTATTTTTGGAGGCAATTTATGAAGGGGCAAGAATACTGCCATGAACCAGGAACATACTAGCCCAAAACAAAATGGAAAGACCATCACAGCTTCAAGGAGCTTATAGTATATAACAAGAAGTACCAAGTGAAAACAGTCAACTGGAAGAGCGTAAGAAAATCATAGATAGTGATCTTGGTACAGCAGAAGTATAAAATTTTCATGTTATAGAATCATAGAATGTGTTGGGTTGGAAGGGACCTTTAAAGGTCACCTAGTCTAACGCCTCCAGCAATGAGCAGGGACATCTTCAACTAGATCAGGTTGCTCAGAGCCCCGTCCAACCTGACCTGGAATGCTTCCAGGGATGGGGCATCTATGACCTCTCTTGGCAACCTGCTCCAGTGTTTCACCACCCTCATTGTAAAAAATTTCTTCCTTGTATCTAGTCTGAATCTACCCTCTTTTAGGTAAGATCTCTTACCCCTTGTCCTATTGCAACAAGGCCTACAAAAATGTCTGTCCCCATCTTTCTTATAAGCCCTTTGTTCATTAAAAATGTCTCTAAAAAAAGGATTTTTAAGCTGGATTTAAAGGACAATAAAGCCAGATGTTTATAGACTGTTCCAATAAAAATAAGCAGGAATAAAAATTAAACTTTAGAAGGAATCGTCAAAGCTTTCCATTTAAATATGACAATAGAGAGACACTTAGAGGGGCCTAGGAATGAAAACAAGTAGAATGCATTTGATATAATGGAGAAGACACAACCAGTAGAGAAATGGGCAAATGGGTAGCCAGGATGAAATTCTTTAATTAAGCATTCTGAAGGAGGATGGTTGAAAATTATTCTATTCTTAAACCTGAGAAAGGTGCTGCAAGGAGATGGCAAGCTGCCATTTTATCAAAGGCTAAAGTTGAAAACAGTATACAGAAAATCTGCAAGTATTAACATAACCTTGATTTGTGGATGATGAGATTTGTCAAAATCTGATAATGCCAAAGCAAGCACCGAAGTGTGAAGTGAGGTGAGGGATGGCAAATGGGTTGGGAGAAAGAAGGAAAGCTGAAGTGCTAGTTCTTTATGTTAGGGAGACATGCTGAGAATTTAAGATATACTTTTGGAATATGTAATTAAAGCAGTACATTGCCTGCAAAAAGTTCAGAATTAAATCTGCATCTATAACTGAAGTTAACATAAGAAGATACAGAGGATGAAGAGTTGTGACTGAATCCTAGAAAACACAGGAATTTGAGAAAGAAAAAGTTCTTTAAAAGGATACACTAAAGCTACTAAAGAGCTAGGAGGAGACGCAGGAAAGGGCTCAGACTTAGAAGGCAATGTAAAAAAAGAGACTATCTCATGGAGAAGAATTTGATTAACTGTCAAAGATGAATGACGGCTGATGGGGAGAACGAGCAGGCTGGATAAAATACAATTCTTGAGACCTGGCTAGGAAATGACCATTTGAAAATCTGGTGACAGGGGTTTAAGCCGAGAGCAAGATGCGGAAAGCTTAAAAAGGGATGCCTACAGGTGTGAAGGAGGTGTGAATGCCCCAGGGTCATGAGGACACATGGAGGAGACATGGTGTGATGTCCCTGCTCCTGTGCCCACCTTCCAGAGCAGCAAATGGCAAATCTGGATGGCCCAGGGGCATGGGGACATCACAGAACTTGCTGTACAGCTGCTTTAAGCAGCTCTTTCTCTCACACCACTGCCAAACATGTTCACAGTTGAGAGCACAGAAGAGACGATACCCACTGCTGGCTGCCAGGCAGTGAGAGGTGCAAATTGTCGAACTGTTGAACTTTAGGGAGGGTGGTCTAGACATTGACAGCGATCTCCTCTCCAGAGGTCTCTAAAAAAGGTGCAGAGGTAGTGTATTTGGAGAGAAAAGCCAAAGGGAAGAGCAGACAGTCAAGGATTTGGAGGAGGAGATTACAGCCAAGTCAAGAGTAGATAATAGGTATCTGCTTATTGTGATGTATTTCCAGTGCACTGCTCAGAGCTCCTGGGGTTTCAGCTCTGTCGTTCACAGAGCACTTTGCCATCTGCACAGCAAATGGTGTGAAAAGGTGTTTAATTCAAAGTGGCAATCATATAGAACAGTGAGTAAACGATGGACTCGGCAAGAGGGAAGAGCTGGTTAAAATCATATATTTTTTATACTTCCAAAAAGTTTTAAGACAGCTGATTAATGTTAAATTCTCCTTGAAATTTTACTTGGTGCCGACCTCAATAAATCATCTGTAATCTCTCTCAAAAAAGCATCATCGTCCGATAATACTAGTGTTGAGAGGTTTTGTTTGATTTTTATCCCTTTATAACCCCTAAAATAAGAAAGTAAATGGAATTGTAACTCTCTTCATCCACATGTAACCCTATATACAGCTGGTTCCTTTCCGTAAATTTATTTTGCCTTTTAGTGTTGAAAGTTAGAGAAGTATTAAATTCTGTCCACAGGATATAATAAATAAATACAGCATACATTCATCTATACAGCACATTTAATCACTGGAGTATAATAGACATCACTGAATATATGTTGCTGTATTTGCCACAGATTCCTAAATGATATCATTCAGGATTAAATCTGACATTTGGAGAAAAAAAAGGTATTTGCTGTTTAGGAATTAAAATCTGAAAATATTCTCCAGTCCCTTGTGTGAAATTAAGCTATATAACTTCACGTATTTATAGCCTGATGTTTAACATGCTTTATCTACTGCAATGAAAATTTTAATGATGCATTAATATGTCTATTTTTCTTCATATTTTTCACATTCTTTTTCATTATGCTTCCTCTGCTTTATATCTTCACCTTTTCAGCAACATGCCACTATTTCAAACCAATTATTCTTAGGACCAACTAAACATAAATATAGCAGATGTATTATTTACACATCTAGCCTGATTTTTAATATCCTGATTCTTAGGAGCACTAATAAGCTTCACTGTCCACTGTAGCTTTATGCTGCAACCAAATAGAAATTTAACAAAAAATAATTCCTGAAGAAATTCTGACATATAAAAATGTCCACTTACTATGAACTGGCAAAAATAATACACTTTTGAAACTTTCTCCAGAATCCAATTAGTAGAGATTTGATTAGAAAACCTCATGGCTATTGTGTCAAAAATCCCACAAACAAACAAAAAAATTGAATTTATAAACCTGGAGTTCCTCTGAACAGAAGCAAAATGAAATAGTCTGGTTTTTTAAGTTCGCTGCTGAAAATGTTACAGAAAGTGAAACACTGAAATACATTTTAGACATAATATTTTTGGGAAAAAAACCCACAAGGCTGCTCCATTGACAGAAAGATACACATTTTTATATATATACCGTTTATATATATATACCATACATATATACCATTTTTAAACAACAGGCCTTTATTAGATGCATAAACATACATTTAGGAACTTGAATTCAGACTCCTACTCTTTAAAATTTTGTTTTCCTCGTCACCAGCATCATTGAGCAGCTTCTTATAAGATTCAAACACCTGAACTTTTGTTAGCTGTAATTATACAGGACATAACTGCATATTGAATACAATGCAGCAGGCCTCATTAGTTTTTTCATTTTATGGGAAAAGATGTAATAGGATATATTTTGACAATAAGTGAAAAATGGACATAGTCTTTAGTCTAATTTTCACCTATTTTTATATGGAGTCATAGTCTGGCTATGAAAGTAGTACTATCAGGCCAAGTAGAGTATCACGGTGCAAAACTGACCTTGGGAACATTACTGACAATTTCCTGAAGACTTCTCACTTCATACTCATTGTTGCCCCCTATCCACGGTCTCAACACGAACTCCTACTTTTCATTCTCACATTGCATGGCAACTTGTGACTCCTCTGATGTGCATCTCAAAATGTAGAGGGACTGATACTGCTGTTCAAAACAGCACTTATGTAAACATTTCTATTCTATGCCACATGCAGTGGAGTATGTTGTTCCAAGCGACTGTTGCAGGTGTCCCGTACCTGAGACAAGGGTGTGCTTACCAATCACATATTTCCCTTGCATTATTTTTGTGGGGAAACAAAAAAAAACACAAAAAAAAAGCCTTTAGCTTTTTTGTTCAAGAAACATTCATTACCCCAATGAAGCATTTGGTCCCTGGCAATAAAAAGCTTTAAATCTGTGACTAGGTCACCCAATGAGCTCTAGACACAAAAAATGCTTGAGGCACACTTCAGCATTGTACAGAACAACTTATACTTCACCCAATGTATTTACTTGATCTTGTAGAGGCATTTGAATGTATGAGACCATTTGCTGCTTCTTGCTGAGATTGCCTTGTAAATCATACACTTTGTTTTGAGAGGTTTTATAGGCCATTTGTGGGTGGAAGTGAGGAGTCGATAAATAGTGCAGCTACATATCTGAAGTATGGTGGGGCAAATTGACTGAAAGTCTTAGAACTGATGTGAAAAGATATAAAATACATGAATATACTGCTGGTAGGTCTTGAAAATAAAATTGATTATTAAAACAAGCAGTATTGGCAAATAAGAAAATGACAATTAATTCAGCCAATTGTGTTCATTCCTATTTCTGCTAGCAGTCAGCCCAAATGAAAAGATGAACTGAACTGTGGAACTGAACTGAACAGACCACAGACTCAGCCTAGCCATCTAGGTTAACAAATCCAAACTAGAAGTCTTACTGCTGATGCTCTGAGCTCTACACTTTTGATGTGTTCATCCCGGAATATGACTCTGGGCCTGAAATACTTCAACAACATGCACTTGTATTTTCAATAGGTAACTTGACTGTAACTAACCCAACAGTAAGCTCGGTAAGGTAGATATTTCCTTTCTACTTTGGCCTCCATTTTAAGAATAACTACAATAACTTATGCTTCTTTTGCCTTTTTTTTTTTTTTTTTACCCACTTCAACTTATTTTAAATGGCTACAATTTTGTAGCAGAAGTTAGAGGTTTCAAACCTTCTACAAATCACGCACTCTTTAGGGAAACAGATGCTAAGGACTGAAAATTCCTCAGTATTTTTGAAAGCATCTTGACTAGTCTTTTTCAGCTATGAACGGAGCTGCTATGTTTTCTAGTTGGTTGGAAGCATTTGTTTTCTCCAAACAAAAAAGCAAGGATTTTTAATGTGCTTCTACTTCTTTTCAAGACATGCTATAAATCCACTTCATATAATGCTATAAAGTTTCATTTTTTAAAATGTTTTTGTTTATGCTTTGTAAAAAAATATAATGTAGTGGCACACATAACATTTGATTTATCCTCTATGCCTACAGATATCAAGCAGAATAGTCTGTGTCTTGAAAAAGCATATCTGATATTTTTTATGAAACACGTAGCCTGTCATTTCAAGATAGTTTTGAAGGAATGTACCTTTATTGAACAAAATGAAACAACCACTTTGGAATGTATTCAGGCATGTGGTAGTCTTAACACGTGACTTCAGAGCAAGACGTGAAACTATACTCGTTAGGAAATAGAACAATATTAATCTAGCAGACCCAGAATGGACTTTGTCAGACAACTGCCTTATAGTTGTAGTGTTAGAATAGCCTTCCATATTGAGGCACGGTAGGATATGATAATCGCAGCAGTGCAACTGACGGCTTGGAGTCCAGGGTAAAAGAGATCAGTGTCTCTATTAGAGAGAAGGGTCCCAGTCATAAAACGCAGCAAGAGTGTCAAATGCTCTTTCGCTTGAATAGGATTTAGCTGGACTTCTAAGCATATATTGAAATATTTTCTGTTCAAGCATTTATTCCTACTCGAGTGGTGTTCTACATCATTCCTCCAGTGCAGAACGTCAGCAGAACAGTGTATCTTGAGGTTCACTGCCAATCATCTAATGTAGCAACAGCTATTTAGATAGGACTTTTTGCACAGTTTGTAGACTAAAAGTATCCTTTTAGTTCTTTTAGGGGTCTTTTGGTTTGTTTCTGTTTTCTTTTGAGGGGGGTTGGTTGGTTGTGGTTTTGCTATTTTAAATACCAACTGGATAGATTGGATTTTTTTTTCTCTTGTTGTTGTTTACATTATCCAACATGCGCTTGATCAACTTTCAAAAGGAGGGTAACACCTGCACTGTGCCTTCAGGATCTCAGAAATCATCGTGGATTTCTACTAGGCTCTTGAAAATAAGCAGCATGCATGAAGGGGCTCAGAGCTTAAGCAGGAATAGACGTATGCTCCGAGCTATTTTTACAGCTCTCTGACACCAGTCATGCTATGTAAATATCTGGCCTGGTGATGAAAACAGAACAATGGATCCATACTTTTATGTGATCAGGGCCTAACCTGTGCTACATCTTAATATATCCCTTTCAAGCAGTCCAGAGTTATTTGCCTCACCTTGATCTTTGACTGCCTTTATGATATGCAACTAGTCATCTAAGCTATATGATACTGCTGCTGTTCACTGACTGGATGACAACCTTTGTAAACAAGATGAGCAACGTCAAGAAAATTTCTAGATAGATATGAACACTTTCCCCCTGCAATCTTATAAACAGAATATATTGGCAGCATTTTATAGAGTTTTGCTTCTGATAGACAACCTTAAGAACTAACCAGGGTAGCTTGTAGAAATATTTGCCAAAACCAAGTTTAGAGCATTCAAATTAATAGTATTTACTGTTATCTGAACAAATTCTTGGTTTTAATAACAAAAATCTGTTTTAACACAAAAAAAAAGTTCTTTAAAAAAATCTGAATGTATAAGGTATATTTTATCTGCATGCCACAACTGAAAATATAGGGATAAAAAAAGATAAACTTCTTAATTTTGGTCAGTTTCATCTCCAGTATCTAATATCAGCATCTTTTAAGTAAGCATTTTCCCAATAACAGCACTAAATGACATTTTAGATAAGCTAGTATAGAGCTAGTTAATTTGAAATATTTACCGTTTCTTTTTCATTAAGGTATTCAGTAAACTGAAATTCTGTTTTCCCCCTCTCTAAAATATTGTATAGTTTTTGCACCGTATGGAATTGAGATTATGCCTTAAAAGACTGAGACAATCTTTTAAAAGTCAGACGAATATAAACTTGTAAACTCAGTGTTCAACTTAGCAAGTTATATGTATCTTAGCAAATTATATGAATCACTTCTACTCAGAATTGTCTGTTCTCTGACAACTAATATTATTCTAGACTTTTACTTTCTTTTTGTTTCTTTTCTTTTTCTTTTTCTTTTTTTTTAGTGGAAGGTTGTTCTCTGGCCTTCACTCTTGATTCCATTACTATGACCCATCAATCTGTCATAGAGTGCCTTCATGTAAGCCCAGGAAACTAAAAATGTAATAACAAGTTTCTGTATTGTTACTGTCTTTTTTGTCCCTATCATGCTAGAGAATAGTCTTTTGCTTTTTGACAGTTTTTTACTCATGGCTGACATGTTGACTATCATGCTTAATCCTACTGTTCTCTGTGCCACAAAATGCTGCCATTTTACATACATCTTTTCTGATCCTATTTCTAATAATAAGGTAGTTAAGTCCAGCCTCGTGGGATATCTTTGTAGGCTCCCCCATTCTCTTAACTGAAACTTGCCTAAAGTTTTGTATTAAGCTGAAATGAGATTTAAGGGGTAAGAGATTTGCATTTTGCAGCGTTGATGCTTATGTCTAGTAAAACAGCCAAAGAAGCTGTAGTACATTTTCAGACTGTACTAAAAGTAGAATTAACCCTTCTATTCAAAAGATGAAAAGTTACTAAGTATAACTACAGGGAACAAATAAAGTTTTCCAGTCAAGAGATGAAAATACAGTTGTGCAAAAGGAAGCGAGAGTCCCTTTGCTCTCCTCTTGCCCCAAGAAAACATTGTGCAGGTGTATATTTAGAACCAAGAACGGATGTCATCTGGTGGGTCCCTCAGGCTGCCTGACAGCCAGCAAACTGCTAAAGAAGAGGGCAACAGCTGCTTCCAGTAAAACCGCAATGAAGATGGAAGTGGATTAAACCCAAATTTGCCGCCCAGATCTCAAAGGAACAAGTCTGGAAAAAAGGCATCCTGTGCCTGAGGAAACAGCTTAATACCATCAAATGAGAGCACTCCAATAATGTATCAAAGACAAAATACAAGATAGCTGAGAAACACTTGAAGTTGGAACCGCACAAACTTCTCACACTTGATGAAGTAGGCCATTCTGAGAAGCGTTATACCAGAGAGTTAGCTGCCTGGAAATGTGGGCACATCAACAAAAATGTCAGCATACCATAGATAGAACATTGCAATAAACACAGAAAATCACTCAATACTAATACCAGTCTGCTGCATAAGCTAAATAGCTACACTTAATTTTATGTTCAAAATATATGTACATATATAAAGAAAGAGAGGCTCTTTAAAGGCATAAAGATTATCCATGATTGGGTTGAGTGAAATCCTGTTCTTCTTTATACCAGTGTCAAGACAACACAGCAGAGATTGTGTTTCAGTGCTGTTTTCTGGAGTAACCCAGCTAAGCATCACATTAGCCCCATTCACCAAGCATGCTGTTGTGCGTGTTTTCTTTTTGCTGTTGATACAGAACTTCGTACTTGAGACAAAGTTCTAAGAAGCTGCAAGAAATGCAAAGATATGATCCTCCTCTGTTTTTATTTCTCTCTCTTTTTTTTNTTTTTTTTTTTTTAAACATGAATTAAAGCCATTACTGATTTAGGAATTAAAGTTTTTGAGGGATATTGTTTTGATTACATACTCTTTAGGAAGCATACCTGGAAACATCAATATACATGTCTTGTTTTATGGGAAGAAAAGAAACCATTTTGCTGGAGACACAAAATAGGAAATTCATAGCATTCAGCTATCTTAAAGCCTAACCATGCCTATGGAACATTTTTTTCTGTTCTTCTTCACTGACTTTAAATCAGGCTCCTTATAGCGTGATTTGCTAGACAGAGTTGGGTGCCAGGAAGATGGCAGAAATGGACCAAGAGAGCAAGGGCAAATACCTAAGCTGGATCCACAAATTTTGTCACCTAGTTTTGCGAACATAAAATGTGAGAAAGCTATACCACAGCTGAAATCATTCTGTTGTGGGGAAAACCCTTACGTGAATGCAGCTTTTCTAGCAGAATAAGGCTTGTCAGCTTATAGCGTATTTTGCAGGGAAGTAGCAAAACTACTGAGGGAGAAATTCCTTCTGTTACTGTACACACTGTCTGTGCTCTGAGGCACTGCTGGCGTAGTTACGCCAATATAAGTCTAGAGAAAAAGGAGGCAGCTTCTCACATTAGTCTGTATTTATAGCTCTAGGTTAGAGGAAGATTGAAAAGGCCATTAACACTCGTATGTTAAATGTACTGTTCTGTGTAATTTCCGCTTCTAAAATGATGAGAAGCACTTACTGTGAGGACTGAGTTTGGTGGAGCTCATGAATGCAACTTCATGTAAGACTTTCCACTCTGATTTCACATTTATAGTTAGTAAATCATAGATCAGTTAAAACTCAAACAAGATGCATGTTGCATAACATTTGCATTTGGGACAAGGTTGAGGATTGTCGCCTACTTACTTCAGTGGTTTTTCTGACCTTGAGTAAACAGGAGAACAAATTGACATCAGTGGTTATCAGATATAAGAGTTGATTTAAGCTGTATCTTTCAAAACAATGAGCTTTTTCTTCCATACTATAATCTTTCTTATGCAGGGGAAGGAAAAAATATAAGGGTTTTAATGTAACATGGTTTTACTTGGTGTTTGTAACAGAGTTAGTAAGTAGGTTGCCCTGATAATAGCCTACAAGTTGTGAAAGTGTATGTTGAAGAATTTGTAAAAGGAACAAACCAATATTGTAAGGTTGAAAATATTTTGGAACTGTAAAATGAAGCTAAAGTTTTTAGAGATTGAGACAATCATGTTATATTTCGTTTTCTTTACTTCCTGAGATCAAAAGCAAAAATCTGAAAATAAGGTGTTGGAAAACTCTGATCTTCTTATATTTTGAATTTATTCTAAACCAGGAAATATTGAAATAACAATAACACTAAAAAATATGTTTTGAAAAATGCATAGCCAGATTAAAGAGTCTCAGATAAACTTTGAATAAGAAAGCAAAGCTTTAGATGCTGCTTCAGACTACCAGCGTAAAAGTTTTTGATAATGAAAAGCATCGTGCCTTTGAATTTTGTCAGGACTTATGGAATGGTAGCTTTATGGATTTCAGTCCAGCACTACATGACTTCTTTTCTGTATTGTCCAGGTCCTTACAGGTTTTACATTCCTTCAGGAGAATTATCTATTTTGCAATGGTTAGAGATTTACTATGCAGAAGTGAAAATAACAAAAAAATTGGTAAAAAGGGTCTTGATTTAGGAAGTGTGAGACTCAGACTTGGTTATTTTCTGATGAATACTCTAACCACCTCATGATTTATTATTATGGGCCAGGTTTATTAAGCCTTTTTGCTACCTCTTTAAAAGAATCAAGTATTTGTTTATTTATTTTTGTTTATTTATTTTATTTCTTCTTTCCAGGTGACTTTTGAGTCATTGAAATATGAAGTCAGATGCTCTGATTCTTTAGCTATAAGTAAGGACTGATAAAAGAAACAGGTTCCAAATCCAAGTAGTTCTATCCTACTCCAAAAGAACATACATGATTTTGATATATGACCCTGAAGTATCTTCATGGAGAATTTTGACTATTATGGAACCGGTGCCTTCTGATAAGGGGGAAAAAAAAGATCTTTTCAAAAATAAAACTCTAAACAGAACTCTACTTGGACCTTTTCAGTTCAACTGATCTAGTTTTTCCCAGTCCTGCACCTCTAATTTTGCATGAAATTTATTGGCACTTTTTATGCTCTGGACCAGAAATTAATCAGGTTTCTTTTTACTTTTCTTGAAAGTCTCACAGGGAACATCCATACGGGATTGATCTTGTCTTTTCAGTTGACTCACTCTTTACAGAAGTAAAGAATAAAATAAAAGCCCTGTCCGTTCACATTTCTGCTACATAATGTCTTTCAGAAAGGGCAAGTTGTGCATTTAGGCCACTCATGATTTTACAAGATCAAGGCTAAGTTGATTTTTTGAGTAGTTCTGATTACACTATATTGTGCAAAACTGTTTTGTCTAACTGTGTAATCAAATACTGTATAAACTGTCTGTTGCTAGCAGCTTGCAAGTACCAAAAAATAACAAAACCCATAACTAATAAAATATGCAAGTACAAATTCAGGAGCAATAAATTTAAAATACAAAAGTGTTAAACATTATTTCAGCCCAAATCTCATCAAATATTAATTGAAATTCAGGGTTTTACAGATGAAATAGCACAGTACCTTTTAAAACAGCAGCCTGTATCATAGCACAGAACAGTAGAGAAGTTTTTGCAAAACCTGGCACATTTATGCACTGTGTGCACAGACAGATGTGTAAAGTGTAACTTTCTTTCTCACAGTGGATCTGATAGATAATATTACAGAAAGCAGGTTGATGCACTTTATCCTGGTATGCCAAGTCTCTTTCATAAAGCACCTTTTTTTTTTTTTTTTGTATGTAGGAAAACAAATACTTTGGTATGCAAAGTTCAGCTCCAAAGCTCATACTCTCATAGATTTTATGTGCCGTAAGAACAATGCAATGAACTAGGTTGACCTTCTGATACTGTTCAGCCTCAAGAGCTATATCCCCTAATTCCTGCACCAAACCAAATAACCTCTGGTATTAGAACATAAGCTTGAGAGAGACATCTGTCCTCGATTTTAAAGTTCAGGTAGTATTTGCTATTTATTTATTAATTGTTGTTTATCGCTGTTTTATCATAGTGCTCAAATACGCTTCAGTCAACAGCTATGATCCTGCACTCTCTAACACTTGTCCCTGTATTTCTTTCCCCAGGAAGCCATCCAGCCCAACTGCCCTTCCCAAAGAGAAGATAATCTTCAAAAGCAAAATGTTCTTCTTTCAGATTGAACTTTTCTATATATGGCAACAATTTCTAGCTGCATAGTGTGCAACCTAAGCCTCTTTGAAATTAACATACATGCTGCCATTGGCTTGAGAGCCAAGGGGTGTATTCCTGAAAAAAAACATAGAAGTTTTTAAGAGGACACGGTCTTTCTGTTATATCACTGATGTAGTGCTACTTCCTTCAAAACCATTAGTAAGCTGTGATTTGGAAAAGCAGAGGGGTCTCAGTAAGGAGAACTAATATTAATGCTCACCTGTCTAGATTGGCACATCTTCTTTACAGATGCACACCTCAGAGAACTCATATAACACAATGCATTTTCATTTTGGATGTAAATAATTATGGAAAATGCTCTATTATGATGGGCTTGAAAATCTTACCAGCTCTTCTAAGATGTTAATTAACTATGTATATCACTGCCAAGGATCTACGATGCTACTACTGCCATAAAGACCCAACTGGGCTGTAATTCAGCAGTGAAGACTTAATCTCTTAACTATATGCTTAAATGCATGCCTATCAATCAAAAAATTAAAAGCATTTTTATGTCCTATTGACTTTATAGCCTGTGTCATTCAGTTTTGAACAGTAAAATAAATACAAAATAGGTATTAGTTTTAGGAACCCTAAAGTTCTAACATCATTTCCAATTTCTACTTTTCAAACCACCTACAATCTTACAAAGACTGAACAAAAACTATACATTGTAGCTCCTGTTAAGAGTACTTAAATGTTCCATAGTATCTGTATAATTCATCATTAATTTTCACCATTTTCCAAATGATACTCGTTATCTTCTGTGACAGCAATGTGAACATGGATGAGTGTCCATCTCAACAGCCTGTTTGTAGTTTCCCTCACCACTCCATGGCTACACTTGCCACACAGGTATCTAATCCCTACAGAATATGTATTTGCTTAGATTCAGACTGCCTGATTGAGCACCTGGTGTCTCCGAAGTCCCTACTTCCTTTTCCTTGAGGATCAAGAGTCTTTGAGTATGGCCACAGAAACTGCTCTTTTTTTCACCTTCTCCAGCCCTTTTGCTGGGTGCTCAATTTCACTTCACTCTGCTCTGCAAAAGCACATGCTTCACTCAGGAGAACATGAAGGTCAGTAAGAGGAAGGAAGGATGGTCAGTCCTACTGGTCTGTGGTAGTGAGAGTTACTTAGTGTGCGGGACATGGCAAAGAGGCGTTTATGTTTTAGCTTTGCTGTAGAAGACTAATTCCATGAATTTTCATTACATTATTACTTTTTAGATAAGTTAACTGAATCAGACTGAGAATCTGTAGACGAGTGAAGAAGGCATCCTTTTCTCAAATTGTTTCACTTAAATGCATACGGAATGGCAGTCTATTTTCTTAGGAGTTAATTGAATGGGAGAGATGCAGAAAAAGACCTTAAATAATGTAACGTAGTAAGGAAGTACGTATGTTATTTTTAGGATAGCTTAAAAAAGTGCAAATAATCAGCAACCCTATTGCTTACTCTGGATTACATTTTGCTTATGTTCTGCAAGGAAGAACTCGACTAGACTTTCCTGAGTTAGATGGACGCAGTGGGTCGACCTTGGCTGGCTGCCAGATGCCCACCCAGCCTCACTCCCCCTTCTCAACAGGACAGGAGGAAAAGATGGGATTGAAAATCTCGTGGGTTGAGACAAAGACAGGGAGATCCCTTACCGATTACCATCACGGACAAAACAGACTCAGCTTGACGAGTATTAATTTATTGACAACTAAAACAGAGGACAATCAGAAATAAAACCTAAAACACTTTTTCCCCACTGCCCACTTTTTCCCAGGCTCAGCTTCCCCTGAGCAGCACAGTGGGATGAGGAATGGGGTTCTGCAGCCTGTCCATGGCAGCCCCTCTCTGCCACTCTGGCCTCCTCACACGTTCCCTGGCTCCAGCACTGTTTGGAGAAGATTCTTCTATACTTTCGTTCTTCTGTATCTCCTTTGCCATATCCGTTTAGTTGGTGACTTTTTCTTACTCTGTATTTGAATACCTCCCAGACAGTTCTGACTTCTAGCTGCTACTGTAATAATAAATAGAAAGAATAAACAAAATGAATATACAAACATAGCATTTCAGATACTAGACTAGTGTTACATTTTGGATACTAATTCAGGATGCAGCTTCATGAGAGATTAGGTAAGCCTAAATGTCAGTGCACCCTTTGCTCTGGCACATTTGCTTATCCTGGCTCTCTGATGTGTCAGTTGACTTGCAATGTCAGCAGAAAACTAACACACACGCACCCCACCTCCCCAAAAAAAAAGAATAATTTCCTGCAAGCTCAGTCAGTTGAACTGATTCATTGGAAGGCCAAATGAATGCTGGATTTCCTACAAAAGGAAAAGGATGGAACTGGGGAACTGTAGTAGCTCAATTTAAATCAGTTTATGCTGCTCTAGAATTATTTCTGATTCACCAAGAAAAGTAAATGGTTTAGAAGGCTTCATGGAAAATGCATGTCAGCCATGTTAACATATCTTTTGTAATCTTTTTAAATTTATAAATATTTGATAAGTAATAGTTTCTGGAACAAAATTGTTGTGGAATGTGGGCTTCATATTAAGGAAGAATAAGGTGGTTAAGTATATGCTAGGTTTTTAACGTCAGCACTCTTTAAAAAAATAATCTTTGTACGTTTCTCCCTCACATCTAGTTTCTGATAACAAATGGAGATGGATGAAACTTTTTTCTGTCTATCTTGTAAAGAAAGAAAAAAACCAGAAAATTATTTCTTGTTAGCAGTTACTTTTGGTAGATACCTACTTCTCTAAACGTAACAGCAGCAAAAAGATTAAGAAAAAGGTGGATTCACTCTTGAGTGGGTTGGGGAACCAAGTAACACAGGACACAGAAAAGGCAGAAAAGGTACTCTATGCTTTTTTTTTTTTTTTTTTTTAAGCTGTCAATGTTTGTGCTTAGATGACTCAGCTCCTTGAGACTGCTAGCAGAGTCTTTGGAAGTGATGCAGTAAGCACAGTAGAGAAAGATACTGTTAGGGAGTACCTGAACCATCTAGACATACCGAAATTAGTTGTCTGAGATGGGATGCATCCAGGGGTACTGAGGTAGCTGACCAATGTCACTGCAAGACCTTTGCCATATTTGAAAGGTCATACTAATCAGGGAACTTGCTGGTAGTTGGAAAAAGACAAACATCACAGTCACCTTCAAGAAGAACAAGAGGGAAGAACTGGGGAACTGCAGCCTCATAGAATCATAGAATTGCCTAGGTTGGAAGGGGCCTTTCAGATCACCTGATGATCTTAAAGGTCCCTTCCAACCTCACTGATTCTATGATTCTATCTAGTCCAACCATCAACCTAACTCTGACAAAACCCATCACTAAATCATATCTCTAAGCACTACGTCTGCCCGTCTTTTAAATACCTCCAGGGATGGTGCCTCAACCACTTCCCTGGACAGCCTGTGTCAATGCTTAATAACTCTTTCAGTGTTGAAATTTTTCCTAATATCCAGTCTAAACATCCCCTGGCACAACTCGAAACCTTGGTCCTTGAGGATGTTATGAAGCAAATCCAATGGAAGCCACTTCCCAATTAGTGAAGAGGTATCAGGAATATAACAAGGGCAAACAGTCTCTTGATAAATCATGATGAGAGGGTCAGCTCTCTGAACAAGGAGAGACCAGGTGTTCTTGTCCTTGACTTCAAGCAAGGCTTCTGATCCTATCTGCCATGATGTCATAGTAGACAAATAGGTGAGATACAGACTGGATGAGAGGACGACAAAGTTAATGCAAATTTGGAAAGACCTCTGGCAGCTGGTAATTTAATGATATTCCTGAAGGACTGATCCCGTTACCAAAACTGTTGAATGACTTTATTAATGACATGGAATATGAAATGAAATGTACCCTCAGAAAGTTCACAGTAAATACTGAATTGTGGGTCAAGGTCCATATGCTGGAGGGCAGGGCTGCTAGCGTGATCTAGACAAGCTGGGAAAGATGAACTGACAGTACCTCATGGAACTGAACAAAGGCAAATGCCATGTCATGCATCTAGGGTAGGATAATCCCATGCAGCAGCACAAGCTGGGGGGTGACTGATTAGAAAACAGCTTGGCAGGGGAGAACTGAAGTGGCATGGTGGACAGTAAATGGGGAGTCAGCAGAAAAGAAGGCTACAGCATCCTGGCTTTCATTAGCAAGAATGTAGCAAGCAGGCCATGGGGAGGGGATCCTTCCCCTCTACTCATTTGTGCAATTGCATCTGCAGTGTCACAACCCTGCTTTGAGCAGGGGTTTGGACTAGCTGACCTAAGCCCCCCTAGCAGGGGGTCTTCTCTGACCTTAAGTGTTCTGTGTTTCTAATAACATAATTCCATACACATAATACCTAATTATTAAGACAATTGATATGCTACACTATGTTTTAGGGTTCCTAGATGATGTGTCCTTTCTGGAGGCTCAGAGATTTGGAGAACTTTATTCCTGATTAATCAGAGTACTACAGTCCAGGTAGTAAAAATCAGTGCAGAAGTGCAGTGGTGTTGGCGTTATTGGTCTTATCTTTCCGGTGTGAGTGTTCGTGTAGCACTAACCAGATTCTCCAAATCCTGTCCTAAGTGGCTACATTTAAAATATGGAGTGGATGCAGTAAACACTGTTTCACTTCTGCTTGTTTGGGATCCTGCTAAGTAATTGGAGTAGACACTCAAGGACACTGTGTACTCTTTATCTTTTTAAACTTGGGTGAGAGAGGAATTTTTCTTTGTCCTTCCAAAAATAAGGAACCCTTACCTATTCTTTATGTCCGGTGACAGTTTGTCAAGTATGTACCTATTGTTAATTTATAGCAGGCACTGCTGCAGTCTTGGAGAGATCTGTTACTCTGAAATGCTGATTGCAAAATTAGGAGTCGAATTTTTCATATTAATGTACCAGAGAATTATAATTGATTAGCTTTCTGGATAGCTTTTTGAGATAACACAAACCTCTTGGTAATCTAGTGACTTTTTGTGGTTGAGAATGTATTGTTTTACACATTCCATACAACATGATTTTGTATAAAATATTACATTTCAAAAGTGTAAAGTGTAATTATTATTATTTTTCTTTAAATTAAAATGTGTCAGTGAAAGTTCTGCATAGTTCCCACAACAGGAGTGTGTGGCATAAAGATTTAGTACCGAAATGAACTGGCTCTTCACTGAATAAAACTGTGTAGTATACAGCACACATAAAAATGAAAAAAACCTGAATCTACAGAGGATTATTAAACAGTAGAGTCACAGCATAATGACATAAAAACTTCCATGCTGACTTTTCTGAGACAAGATGTATGTTACAATTGTGCTACATTAATAAAAGATTAGCTAAATATGCCAATTATCTCTTCAGTGTAAAATTTCCCCCTCATTCAGTATCACTAGGAAGTTGGGAACAATTTTAACAATTTGTTCCATTTTAATAATCTTTAGACAAGACAAAAATTTACTTTAAAAAATCCTGAATTTGATCAAAAATAGCACCTTTGTCCTTTTAATTTCCACTGTATTATTTTTGCTTCAGATGTTATCAGAATAATTATTAAAAGTTCTAGGTAAATTCTGTCATGAGCAGTTTCATTGTTTTCAGTGAAACAGCCTGTAAGGGGCTTGATCCAATGTCTATAGAAAGAGAAAGGGATGTTTTTCTTCTGATTTTAATAGGGGATAGAATAATTTCATAATTTTGTGTTTGTGTTCATATATATAAAGTATTCAGTGAAAATAGAGGGGGTTGTTTGGGTTTTTTTTTCATCAAGGGTATATTCCAAATGGAAATGGTCAGTTGTTTGGGTTTTTTTAAATTTCTTTATTTTAATGCATTTACTTTTATGCAGTTAGCAATGACACCAGAAACAGTTCACATATCCAGCCTGATCTAATCTGGTTGGTATAAACTATTGATTTTAGTGGGGGAAGACAGTAACAATCCCACTCTGATGAGACTTGTCTTGATTTGAGGGCATATTTCTGGATCAAGTCCCAGGCTAAGAATGTCAAATGCTTCTACAGAAGCTTAAAAACTGCTACAATCAGAGCTCCTTGGAAGGTATTAAGTGAGAAGAAAGGCAAGGAAAGAGATTCCGTTAAACATAATAATGCATTTCTATGTGCTTTTTTATTAGAAACACGCTTCTGTCTTGTTAAATTATCAGAGGTTATCCCTGTTGTAACCATCTCTATCTGTTATATAAATACACATTTGACATTTAAAAATGTGACTCTTTAAATTTCTATTATTTGTTGCTGAGCTCTTCATTGTCATTTTAAAGCTAGGGAATAACATTAAAATTGTTATATTCTTCAAAAATATAATAACGTTATTTTCAATATAACTGAAAGCCAAGGCTTTCAATGCATTGAGGGGCAGCCATTTCCTATTAATTTCTGCTTATCCACATTACGTGAATTGCATATACAGAACTGTACATAAGGGATTTCAATACCCTGTTTCAATTAATTTCTAATGATAATTGGGAATCAAAATCATTTGTAGAGCTTTGATAACCCAACAGAAATATTTTAAGGACTCCTGTAATATTGAGGGAAGAACTCTACTTCAGGCATTAGAGTTGACGGTAAGACAACTGCTTATGCTTTTTGAGTTAAAAATATAACCACCTTTTTGATCATTTGGATCCCATTTGGGGTTTAATTCAAAATCTCTGAATGAAGTAGGAATCTTTCAAAAGCTTCAGTGGAAGTCAGTGGTCAACTGGGAAAATGGGAATTTCGTGTCTTTGTGGATGAGATCTTCACACTTTCTATTCCCAGATCTGAGCCACACTCCATTTTGAGGAAACGGTAAAAATGAAAGAGAGACAGCCCAGTGCCATCCATCTTTTCTTCTTTTCTGCCAGTCCCAGCTCAACAAGCAGCATTTCTTATATTCAGAAAGTTAAGTTGCATGAAACTTTAACAGAAGAGGAAAGCAACTAAGAGTAAGAAACTTTTAATTTAATGTCAGAAAAAAAAAAGGAGTATTGTTGCAGTAAAAAGATGTAGGGAGGTTGTTCCAAATGGTGGTTCTATAGCAAAAAGTATCTAATAATTGTATGGCTGCAGGCAGGGCCAGTGACAAGAGAGAGCTGTTAAAGGAATTATTTGACAATATATCTCTAAACTATCTGTCATCTTTTTCCTGACTTTAGAAAAGAAAATATTTTCCAGATTTGCGTACTTAACATGCTTTGGAAAATGTTACTCTATTCAACTGGTGACCTAGAAGGAAATAACTTTCAGTTCCTGTGACAAAAAGATGAAATTACCTTCCTCTATTTACTAAAAATTGTTTGTTTCTGTTTCATAACTAATGCTGAAACAAACTTGCTATTAGAATTTCATATGCTAGCACCTTTGCTCTCTTTTATTACCTTATTTAAGCTGATGCTCTGAGGTGCTGTGCATGAAAAGCCCTGAAATAAAAACTTAGTGGTGCATTAAAGAGAAAAAAGTTTTAAAGCACATTATGCTGTGGTTACATATTGTTAATATGCTTAGATATTTCAAATTGCATTCTATATGTTTGATTGGGATTGTTTTATAAAACTGGCTCCCTGGCTTAGCTAGCTATTTCCAAAAAGTTACTAAGGTAGAATTTCTTTTTCCAGATGAATTCCTGCTCATCATGATTTTTACTGTCCAAACACACATGCGCACAAATAAGCGCACAAACAGACACATATGCCTTTCTGTAATGGGAGGAGTTTCTTCATATCTGAGAAACAGCTGGAAATCTTCTGTAGGACTAAGGTAGGATTATAGTTCCATTTTAATGTTTATACTTGCAGATAAAAGCTATCGCCCATGCAGCAGGAGAGATAAGATGGCTGACAGCACTAAGCTGCCTTCACTAAGCAATGCTGATGGCTGCCTTTTTGGCAGCCTGGGGCAGTATTCATGATTAAAGAGAGAAACTTAAGCTAAACCAGACACTTTAAAAACAAATACACTTTGGAATAATGTTAACTCTACTTAGCACCTACGATTTCACTGTATATATCTTAATAGTCTTAAGCAGCTCCCTTTGTAAGCAATTCATCCAGGAGTTAATGTGTCAAGTTTAATATGCATCAAGAAACGCTCATTTGTAACTAAAAGGTTCAGAATGCAGAGGAGCTTTTCATCTTGGACATGTAATCACCAGCCTTCAAGCAGAACACACCAGAATACACATCCCATGCTTGAGCTCTAGGACTGCCACAAGAAAAGGCTGGCATGAATTTTCTTGCTGTTATTTCCCTTCTCAGCTTCCTGGATTCCAAAGACATATGGGTATGTTGGACACATGCTAGAAATGTGCACTAAATAAAAAACTCTTCTCACTAGGAATTGTGTATGTAAAATTTAAAATGTATTTTAGCTAGCTTAGTAGACAGAAAACAGCTGGTGAGACAGTAATGCTTTTCCATTTTTTTCTGTCTTTGCCTATAGTAAGCCTGGTCCCACACTGAACTTATAAGGAATGTTTGTCTATTTAAGGTCACTGGAAGATGAAAAACTGATTAGGGGTAATCAGGCATGCTTTGGCTTTCAAGTGAATGAATTTTCATTAGCAGAATATGTAACCTTCTTGATGCAAAAAAGAAATACAGTACATATGTCCAGGTCAGAGCTTAAGTGTTAAATACAGCATTTTAAGAAAGATTACATAGACATATCACCTTAATAGAGTATTTGTTGTTGAGCCACATGCATACTGTAAAAAACCCATTTCTATGTATGGACTGTATAAGTAGAAAGGGAAATACTATGTCCTTTATTTCTACTAGTTTAGACTTCAGAATCTGAGAGTTAATATAATATCAACGTTTAATTTAAACACATAATTAGGAATAGATCTGTTAGTAAATATCAGGTAATTGCCACCTTTGTAACAGTGGGACAAATTTTATATAGGCCTTTTCATTAGTAAACACCAAAGCCCAGTTTGTGGATGAGAATACAGTGAAGAAATGATCTACAAAAGCCACCTTGCAGAATTAATTTAGATTAGACCTTATGTCAGCTTAATTGCAGTCCAATGAACTGCATTCTCCTTGCAATGCCTTGATATATTCTATTCTCATATAACTTTTGAGATGGAGTTTAGCAGATAGTGTAGTCTATGCTTTATGAAACTGCAAGAGTTTCAAGGGAAGCTTTAGTGGGCAAGCTCTCAGGCAACCGACTGGGTAAGGAAGGCTGAAGAGTAAAATCCATTAAGTCCTAGGAGTAGAAATATTCATGTCTCCTTCATTTACCTTGAAACTGCTTTGAGAATTCCTTTAATTTAATGTTTGTTCAAATATAAGATAGCCTTGACACTTTTTGCAAAAGAAGAGAAATTCTGCATTTTACCTTTTTATCTTTAATTACATTAAAGAATAATGACATACTGTCTTTGGTAACTGGTCTTCTCAAGAACATCTTTTTTTGACTTTTCTTTCCTCTAGAGAGATCCATAATTTTTCAGGTCCATCTGATTTATTCACTTAAAGTGGAACAGCCACAATAACAGAGCAGAAGACCCCCAGTCAGATTTTAAGCATTTAGAGCACTCTTCTTGTGTGGGCAAGTGGCAAAAGAGGGGTTGAATATTTGTTAAACACTTGTGCAGTATTCAGTTGTGTAACGTTCCTTGTAATCTTTTATGAAATATTTGTAATTGTTTTAGTTGTAGAATTGTTGGGTTTGTTCTTCTTGGAATGTTGTGGGTGATAGTACTCATCTCTAATTCTATAGAATTACCTAAATAAGAAAATAATAAACTTTCAATTCTTGAAAAAACCTGTGGGATTTCCCTATTTATTGGTATTAAAACAACCTGCAACAAAATGCATGTAGCAATAAAGAGCTTCCTTTCAAGGGAGTGCAAAATC
The DNA here is from genome assembly GCA_013400135.1 of Rhinoptilus africanus. Taxonomy (NCBI): domain Eukaryota; kingdom Metazoa; phylum Chordata; class Aves; order Charadriiformes; family Glareolidae; genus Rhinoptilus; species Rhinoptilus africanus. The sequence continues at coordinate 108,971 of VXBO01013324.1, read as the reverse complement.
TAAAGGAACAATGGTGTTCCATTAACATCAAGTATTAGAATCAATTCACACATTGTATTTGAGAAAAGGTGTGTAGAATTTACGTGCCCTTTCCACATCATGCGTTAAATCTGTGACACAGCTAGGAACCATTTCTAGATTCTTAGTGCACTATTTTACCATTCTTCTGACAGCATTTGTTCAGGGATTCTGTGTTTGTTGTAGAACTCGGACAGAGAGCTGAGAAAAAAGAATAGAAAATATCTGACAGAAAGCCTTAACCTGTAGGTATGGCTAGAATCTCTCACTAACAACACTAGTGGAATACTACTATTGACTGTGTTAAGACTAGAACTTCATGCAAAATTTTAAACCCGTCATTTCCATAGAAAGCTTGGAAAATGGTATGATTCATCAAGTACGCAATTTATTCTAAATATGCAAAATATAATGTTAAAACTAAGGGCTTGATCCTGCAGCTTCCAGAGATATTAAAGTACTATATGTCTTTACCTACAAGAATCCCTTTCAAGATTTCTGGTAACTGAAAGTATCTGTCAAATTTATTTTCAGAGACATATGTAGGATATATATATCTTGTATATCTGGACACTGGAAATAGGGTGTTGTGTCAATCTGCAAAGGCTCTTGAGTCCCTCCACCAAGAAACTAAGATCCTGAAAACACTGATTCCAGGAAAGACTGTCATGAGAAAACAAAGGTGACCGTCAATCCCAAATCAGGACAACATATTAGTATGCAGTTGTGGGAACAACTAAGCTATGATCACCACCTTTCTGAAGTTAAACAATAGCTGCAGTAGCCAAAGCTGTACACAAGTGTGGGAATAAGAGCAATTGGATGAGAATAGATTAGGAATCAGTAATATCTGGAAAGAGAATGGAGCTGATAGGAAAATTTTAAAAGAAGTATTGAAATGGGATAGGTCAGCTATTCTTGAATTTTGGGGGCAAAACAATTAAACACCATTATTCATAAAACTAAACCAAGACAACGGCATTTTTCTCTTCCCTTTTCTAAATCACAGACCACTGTTTCACAACTGCTGACAGGCAGGGTCAGTAGAAGGAAAAAGAGGGTCAAAAGCAGTAACTTCCTGTGCTAGAAAATGCAATACCAAAATATAAATAGATAGGAGAAACTAGTAAAAGTGGTAGTAACAGAATTATTTTATTCTCAAGACATGATAACCTAAGCAGAGTCCCAAGGTCAGTGATAGGCTAGACACAGATATGTAGATGACTTAAGTACTGTTTTTTTCCCACTGGCTACCTCCAGACAGATACCTTGAAGCTGACAGGTCCACAATCAGGCCCTTGTGTGAGTTGTGTGATATGAGTCTCACTTCAGCTATGACACAAAGAATGCTGGGGATCCTCTCAGAGGGAATGGGATCACTCACTTCACCAAAACACTGTGGGGATCCATGGGATACGTGCACAGATATGTAACAACAGCTTCACGACCAATATGGTAAGACAGCTTACGAATAAAGAATCGATAAGAACGAAATTAGTGACTAGCCTGAACAAGCTATCCAGACCTTGTCTACTGGGCTTTAAAAAGCACTATTTCTAGGCTAAATTCCAAGCTACATGATACATTTATTTAAATGGAGATGGGAGACAAGTAGATTTCATCACCTCATTATATTGCCTTTCTTGCTTTGCTTGAACTCTCAGGGCAGTGATGGAAGGTGAAGTACCAAGATGTCCCTTGATCTCATTGGTCAGTATAGATGATATTTAGACAGTGTCATGGATGCAAAATTTTGGTCTTTTTATAAACAAGAGCCAAGAGCAGATCAAGACAAAGAAACTGAAAACAGTTCAGCAGAAACAGAATATAATTCTGACAACCATTATCCCACCCTTTTTGGAGGCAGAACTGTGTAGTTCATACCATCTCCATAATGCCTAACTTTATAGATCTCTTTGCTTATTTAAACCCCTGACATTGATTTGAGCCCAAAGAACAGTTAATTTTGAAAAAATGTACCTTTTGGGGAAAGAAAATTGTAAAATGTAAATATCGCTGCTTTTTCACAGAAAAAAAAATGGTGAAAGAAAATCTAAAAGGAAACAAGATAGTTTCATTTTTGTCAAAATAATGATTTCTTGACCGTTTTTAGGAGTGCTTGGAAAAATCATGTCATTATCTTTCCAAGTGTAGAATTGAAATGCAAATTCAATAAAATAGCTTGTTTAACTAAAACCTTTAAAAAAAAATTAAAAGGGAAGAGATGCCAGGAAAGATGGGCACGCTCATTCAGTTTTGACTGAAGAGGTTGGTGTTTTTTTCCATAAAGGCCTTAATAAAACTTCGCAATGTATTTTTAGCCTTGCTAGCTCTCTGCTGCGTATCCTTTCTTGCCTTCTCTTATATTACAGAGATAAAGATTTTGTACAAAAGAACTGAGATTTTATAATGCCAACTACAGCAAAACAGAAATTGAGAAAAGAAAAGGCAGGGCACCATACAGCAAGCAGTCACTTGAGGCCAATAAATTATGACCATAACTATAAGCCAGTATCATTTAAGTACTCTTTGGTTTCTGATGATAAAGCACTAGCTTATCACAGTGTTGACAACTGCCAGCCCCTATGGCCCCAGCTTATAGCTCATCCATTTTTTACCCAGCCATCCACAGTGAGTTTAATATAGTGCAATAGAAAATCACACTCAACAGAGGCAGAAATGGACTCAAACTTAACCCAGCACAGAAGACTACCAACCAAACTGAGCAAGGTATTAAGAAAAATTGATGTGAAGTCTTCTGCTCATGCATCATGTAGTTATCAATCATGTCAAGAGTTGACTTCAGTGGAGAGAAGATCTAGTCTGATCTAGGCGTGAAAACTAACCAAGAGGGGAGGACACATCACTGACAAAATTCTAAAATTTGCTACTTTTGGTACGTGGGCTCACAAAAATTCTAGTAACACCAGCTTAAATATATAATTAAGCTATGTGATAGTTTCACTCCATGTAACTATGTAACTTGCGTTACTTTTCCATTATGACAAACTTTCCTAGTGCAGGGGTATTTGAACACTACATTTTAAATCATGCAACCGTGTGATACAATACATGATACAATGAAATCAGACAATTCAGTATGATTTCCTGCATAATTCAGGTCATAAAATATCACACTATTTTCCTTATGAAACTCATAGCTTCTGGTTGAATTATTGCTTATCTTTCAGAAGGGCATCCAGCTAAATATTCTGCTAAGCTGCCCTCAAGCCGTATCAGTTTTATATTGGAAGCACATTCAGAAAGTGCATTAGGTCCATATTTGTATATAGGTAGGTATGTGTTTAGTTATTTTAAAATTACTTCTGGTAATCATGGTCCCATTATATTAAATGTGAAAGAGAGGTTCAAGTGTTTGTTTTGATGAATTTTCCTCAAGTCCTTGAGTGACTTTCTGTTAATATGAAACACCCTCAAATGTTTGGTGTCACAATCACATGAATGTGTACAAAGGGCTGGAGGACCTATATTCAGATCTCTACTACCCATCCCAACTGGGAGCTCAATCCTTGGCCAGCTAATGTGTGTTGCAGACCTGAGGAGGAAGCACAGAGAAAAGCTGCTTTATCCACATTTCTGTCAAATTTCAGGGAGGTTAATAATAAGCACCCAAATGCTAACAACTCTGAACCCTTTCTTTCTAGCCAACTGTCACTATATTAGAATAAAATGTGTTAACAGTACGAATTAGTATGTAAATGTATGTGTGCATATATATTTATGTATACATTAGTAACTACAACTGAAACTACTCCACCTGCAAAGTTTCTAGAATAATGACTGTGTCGTGGCCTGCTGCCTGAAACATAAATTAACAATCAGGTAACAGCTGATAAAGAATTTTCTTTCTAAGGCTCTTGTAAAGGGTCATCAAGATATTGCCTTTGAGATGGCTCTCAGACTCATTCTTTGTGCTAAACATACTCAGGGATTTCTGTCTGCTGCTGTATCAGCACACTGGCCAGGGAGACTCAGAACAAATGTGGCTTTTTATTTATTAAGGTCTATTTACAGCAAAAAGGCTTCAAAATTTCAACTTTATTTCTACTAGTTACATCTGGATTTCTCCACAAAGAAAATGAGGATTTCATCATGTTTAACACTTCAGAAGCATGTAAAAAGACATGATGCAAACTACATATGCAAAAATCAACCAAGTGTACTCCAGAAAGGATGTCTGACAAAGTAATAGGTGTTCTTTAGTGTGAGAGCTCAAAAGCCTAACAACACTAGAAGTTCTGGTTCTCTGCAGTGTAAGAGCTTCCCTGCTGGATCACACTGGCAATGTGCCTGAACTGGCCACCTGCTTGACTTTACTTTTAGCTGGTATTNTGTTGCTAACCTTTGAATTTAAATTCAAAATTTATTCAATAGATGTTCATTTTTCAAACTGAGAACAATAGGCTGGAGCATCAGGTGACCTTAAGGATTGTTTTCCAGAGTTATTCTAAGGTTATATCAAGTTTTCATTTAAGAATGACAGTGTCGTCAACAAAAACTGCAACATCGAAAATGAGATACAATGCAAGTCTACTGTACTTTTTGTGATGCTTTATCTTTGTTTGCAGTCATTTAGAGCTCTGGGTCTTTTTAGCTCAAATGTTAGTGAAATAGTTTTTTGGTTAATTTCTGACAGTTTGAGACAACTCGTTAAATGGAAACATTGTTTTAGTCATGTTTCTTTGAAGAAGACAGAAATTAAAAGATTTTATTCTATAAGTGTTCAGAGCAAGTGATTTTAGTCTTTCAGGGTTTGGGGTTTAATTTTTTTGTTTATGTAAACACAGGGAATAAAAAAGGAATTTATTGATTTATTAACTATTTTTTTTCTCAGTTACCTCTCTATCAATTTCTCTCCAGTCCCTGATCTGTCCAGGCATAGTTTCTCTCTCCATCAAATTTCTGTAACAAAATGCTATAATATACTTCTTTTCCTTGGACTCTTTCTCTGCCCTCTGAATTGTTTAAATTGCCAGAAAACCTTTATTGGCAGCAGTCACTAACAGCAGTTGTAATTTTATGACCTTTACAAATTGTGCCATGAAGGTAGCAATTGAGAAAAGTGTTTTTAAGTTCATCCTGTAAACTACACAGTGTTAATATCCTCTAGAAGGAAATAATGAGTTTCCTTGTTTATTATCATTACAAGTCATTAGAAAATTTAGATTTTTCAAATCCATTTGTACATTGCTGTTTTGAGGTATAAGAGAACTCTTTCTAAAATGTTTTTTATTTATTAATTTTGCTAATTGAATTCATGTCTTTTTTTTTTTTCTTTAACATCAGAACAAGAATTGTGGTCCACAACTAAAGTTTGTTCAATTAATTTTTGGTATTGTTTGTTTTTCATCAAGAAGCAACTAAAAATGAGAATTTTGAGTTTGATTATAGCAGTGGTATTAGGAATTGATAACTGACACAAACTATTTTAAAATAAAAATCTTCTCCATTAAAAATATGTGAAAATATTTTGACAATTACTTTTGTGTTGCAGTACTGTGAGTAATCAGGATAAATTTTCAGTCATGCTAATTTAGTTTGTATGTGCTCTATTTAGAAAGATGAGCAAGACTCTAATATGCACTCGTATTGATAAAACTGGGATTTCTCTTGAAATGGGAACTGAGCAGGTGGCAGGCTTGGATTTTTTTCCTACTCCATTGCATATTTCAGTCTTTATTTAAACTGACGGTAAGACCTAATTAGGATCACTCCTTTCCAAATTTCGGATCTACAATAAAATCTATAGTAAATTTGCACCAGAGCTCTTCAGTATCCAAAAAAGATCTGTCCAAGGAGATTGTGCTGCGTTTTTTTCCCAAGGCTCAGTTTGCTTTATAAATTAAATAACAATAATAATAATAATCAAGTTCATCTTCTTAACAATGTGAAACTCAAAGGAAATAAGGATATATAATATTGTAATTTAGTTTAATACCGTAGCTTTATTCTTGATTTGGTAGCGTAAAAATGCATTTAAATCTTGTAATTGCATTCAGGGTGATAAACTCTCTGTGCTTGTGGAAGAATGTGGGTTGTGTATATGAGGGGAAATATTTCTGGCACATCATCTGTGCTGCCTTCTATCATTGAACATGCTGGTCTCTGTTCCCTAAAGCTGCTGCCTGATGAACTGCTTTCAGAGTTTTGAAAAATTCTCAAAGAAGGTATTCAAAGATGTAGGATTTTAGTTCTTTTATCATACACACAAAAAATCACTCAGGTGATTAAATTTGCATATTTAGATGGCTGATGAAGTTTTACATTACTTCATACCTCATGCTAATTTGTTATGCAATGTTGCAGCGCATTCTCAAACAGTTTTCTTTCCATGCTTGCCTTAGAGGTGGATGAAATACATCTAGCTCTGTCTCACAAAATACTATAGACAGGCTGAGGTGAAATACAAATGGGTCCTGTATAGTGTGTGGTAGGAAGGAATCCAGATGGCGATCTCTTTCCTCTAGGAACTTTGAATCTATCAAATGCTTTAAACAAGTATAAACTAATGCTGCTTTGTTGTTCATCCATCATGAGAAACTCTTTCGTTTGCAATAGACTCACTAAATGTTTTTGTTGTCTCCTATTATTGTCTTAGATTATGACAAACAACTGTCATTTGCAAGGTGATGATCTTTGCATACCAGTAATAGAATAGCCATACTTCGTCTTTATCTCAGTATTCCAAGGTCTGGTTTCCAACCTTAGAAACAGCAACTGAACAGGTTATTATGTTGCCTAGTGGCTTTTCATTTTAAGCCTGAAATGCAAGACAATCTTTACTTCTGATAATCTAATACACGTGAATTACTTCAGTGTTAGGAAAAGCTTGCAGTGTGGGCATGGTAACATGGAATCGCTCATTTTCCTGCTCATCCAGTGAGCTCCATCTTGCCACAAAACAAAAAAGACAAAGACATGAGGTTCATTGCCTTTATACCGATAGCTATTTTTTTCTTGAATCATTGGGATTTGGCCTACATTCTGCCTGAAGTGGTTTGAAAAGCTGAGGAGTCTCAGACAGTTAAAAGAATTCCTTTTGGAACTAATCCTTGACTTTTTTGAAGTCAATGATAGTTTTTCTAGTTGACTTCATTGATGCTACATCAAAAAGCTGGAAGCGGTGGTTTGTCTCTTTTCTTACTAGAAATTTAAAATGTGAGTGAACACTTGGCCTTATTTCATCCAATTGTTTTTATTTTAGTCAGTCTAGAATCTCAACCATTACATTTGATATGAAATCAAACCCCACCTATGGCCTGAAGTCAATGTGATCTAAGTTAGAAGCAAAGATATTCAGGATTGTGTGCATTTAGATATTGCCACATTTCTAAATGCGATCAGATGTTTCAGGCAAAAGCTTAGGGGCAATCACAGGACAGCAGGTAGGCAGCCACATAAACGAAGCATAATTGGCTGACGGCAGATTTTAGTCAATAGCAAAATGTTTGATAAGGTGACCTTTTAAATTAACCTGCTTTAAAGATGTAATCCTTCTAAATAGACAGATACAAAGAAGCTTATTAGTAATAGACAGGATGAAAATACAACCCATCAATCAGGTTTGACGATTACTGTGTAAAAAAAGGTCAATATCCAAATAACCCATATAACCACTAAGCCTTTTGCTTTAGCAGGAACAAGTGCTTAATCAACAACACTCAGCTTCAAGAGTTAAATTCTGTTCAAGCAGAATGTGGCCATCTTACTTGTTCAACAAAAGTTTACACTGAAGGAGAAGATTATGGATAGTTTTCTGGTGTTCCTTTAACTTATTTTAAAAAATTATTCTAAAAAATTAATTCCATAGTTTGTGTTTGCATGCTAGAAGAGCAATCCAATGCAGCCAAAATGACTGCGTAGCAATATCTCAGAGCTTGAAGGAAAAAAAGACATTGCTAATTACCTAGTCAACCAGTCACTCACTTTAAACATATGCCATTCACTTCAGCAGTCATTTACTCTCAAATAAGATCAAAATACTGAGAACTGATGCACAAGTGAAAAAAGGTTGCAATAAAGAGGCAATTGTACAATAGTGGATTTCTTCCCCAGTACCACCTATATGTGGCAAGGTTCCATCTGCTGCAAATAAGGACTATTCATTTAATTTTAGTATACACCATCTCCTTCACTTGCTTGATGTGAGGATGTCACACTGTATAAAATATCATAGAAATCCAATGCCAGGATCTAAGTAGAGATAACAAAAAGTAGGTCCTTAATTTCTCTTATGTGTTTGTACAACTCTGAAGGATACAAGACAATCTCCTAAAAGGTTTGGTAACGTCTTAATTTATCAGAAGGAATTAAATTTAAATGAATAACTTTTTTTCATCTCAGAAGGACTCTTCTGATTTCATTTTAACTGAAGCACAAAGGATGTTCAAGTACAGAGTTGCCCACAGGTGATTGTACAAGAAAAGCCTTCCTTTCCATTGCATTGGCTCTTTGGAAATGTTCAATGTACTAAGCCTTGCCTTTCAAGCACTGGATTTTCATAAAATGTATTTCATTGTGTAAGGAGGTAGCCTGGAACAGGAATTAATTTCATTTTACCTTAACCACAAAATATATTGCTTATGATTATATTATGTGGAGTGGGTTGAGTGGATATACAGACTAGCACATCTGCCAGCTTCCACCAGAAAAAACAGCAAAGATTCGGGCCAGTCACTCTGCTATAGGAATGAAGGTTCTCCTTTTTCTATTCAATTCAGTTTTTTAAATCTCTGAGACAGAAGTTGACAGTGTTAAGACAACAAAGAAATTGCTTGGTCTTCCATCCATAGGGAAGAAAAAGAAAAACATGAAAAAAGAAAAAGAAGAAAAGACAATTTGTCAGACTTTACATGAAACATTGCTTTTTACTCATTGCTGGCCTCTAAACATGAAGGATCTTGTTGGTATCCCCAATTAAATGTGGGAGATCAAAGAGGCATTGATATATAACCTGCTGTCTGTCTAGCAGTATTTCAAAACAGAGATCAACTGAAAATTATAGAAAAATGTGCCATAAGTTGCTAGAATGTAGCTTTTTATTTTCTTTTTTTCTTCTTTTTCTTTTTAGGAGAAACAAGATTGAAATTGGAGGTGGTCTTTTCTGACTGTTTTCTGTTATCAAACAGTTATGTAGGCATTAGATGGAGCATTAAATGACATGAGGCAGAAACACCAGGAATGCAATTGTTCAGAAAGTATTTGTGACAGAAATATCAAATGATTATTTGTCTCCACTAGCATCCACAACATACTGGGTACAGTATGTGGTCTGTATATCCTTATTCCTGAAAACTTTTACTTGTGAAAGCAGTGAAAAACTTCAATTTTCAGGTAATATTTTAGATGAAAAAGAAAAAAAAAATTAGGATGAATTATTTTGATTTTCCTTTCTTTTTGTCCTATTTTTTCTCATTAACCTCATACTGTCCAATTTTTCTAGTGCAAAAGACTGAGAAAAGAGATGAAGGAAGAAACATTGGAGATAAAAGACAACTGTAGAGGTGAGGATTGCTCTTTTAAAAGAGACTGAATCCCTGAATAAAAGTTGATTGGAATAATATTTTTTTGCTGAAAGTGTGTTTTCTGTTAAGACTTTGCATTGCAAAAACTTCTACTGAATTTTTTTGAACTTATGGAATCACGTAATTTCAGAGTTGGAGGGGACCTCTAGAGATCTTCTAGTCCAACTCCCCTGCTAAAGCAGGATTGCCTAGAGCACATTACTCAGGACTGCATCCAGGCGGGTCTTGAAAGTCTCCAGAGAAGGGGACTCCACAACCTCCCTGGGCAGCCTTTTCGAGTGCTCTGTCACCTTCAAGGTAAAGAAGTTTTTTCTCATATTCGATCAGAACTTCCTATGTTCCAGCTTGTGCCTGTTATCCCTTGTCCTGTTACTGGGAACCACTGAAAAGAGCCTGGTTCCATCCTCCTTAATCCCGCCCTTTAAATGCTTGTAAACATTAATAAGGTCTCCCCTCAGCCTTCTCTTCTCCAGGCTAAAGAGTCCCAGCTCTCTCAGTCTTTCCTCATAAGGGAGATGCTCCAATCCCTCAGTCATCTTTGTTGCCCTACACTGGACTCTCTCCAGCAGTTCCCTGTCCCTCTTGAACTGGGGAGCCCAGAACTGGACACAATATTCCAGTTGTGGCCTCGCCAGTGTAGAGGGGGAGAAAGATCTCACTTGACCTACTGGCCACACTCTTCCCTATGCAGCCCAGGATTCCGTTGGCCTTCTTGTCGACAAGGGCACGTTGCTGGCTCATGGGTAATTTACTGTCTACCAAGGCCCCCAGACCCTTTTCTTCACAACTGCTTTTCTTCTTCCTTTGATTGTCCATGTAAAAACAGGTTTTCTGTAAAGATAATAATTTTTTTGGTCTATCCCTTGTCTGATTCTTTCACAAGGTATGGTCAGAACTGTTAGAATTTAAGTCCTAGTGCCATTCCTCATCCCCCAGTGAACGTGTGGAGATACTTATGTGACCCATACTCAAAGCATTATGACATGTGTTTTACCAGCCAAGAACTGAGTTTCTGCATTTTGGTGGAAGTCTGGATGCTAACCTTTAGGCCTTCAGTTTTGTGTATCTTCATAGCTTCAGTGCTGCAATTCTCCTTCTTTTAGACTGTTGCTAAAATGAACTCAATACATAGCACTAATGCAAGATTTAGCTGTAAATTCACCTATGGGATGAACATATTACTCAGACTTCATGTTCTTTACACTCGTCAAATGGATGATGTGTGAGTTTGAAAGGCTCTTTGATGCCAGAGCTACTCTTCTATACCCCTTGTGTAAGCTGCTTTGAGATTTCCAGATGAAAAGTGCTATAAAAGTTCTAAATGGTATTGCTGTTATTATTTATTATATATTAAGCTAGAGTAAACTGCACATTACTTTTTTATGTTTATGCTTGGAAAGGGTAATATATAGATAACTCATATTTAAAAATGTAGATATTTGGAACATTTGCTTTGTGGCCCAGCATTTATTTCCATTATTAAAGCCAAGGGAGAGTTTTACACGGGAAGAAACAAAACGAAGATGGCAAATTCATTTCCCTGTTGCATATATTGAATCATGGATGTTTCTCAGTTCACTTTCTAGTTTTAATACTTACTCAGCTGTAATTGTCAGCTATTTTTTTTGCACTACCTTTGTGCCAGTCACTAATAGTGTACATCACCGGGCTATGAGTAACTGAGCTGTCTCTACAAACATCTCAAAATCTAAAATTACAAATAATTGCTTCTCATTAGCAATGGCCTATAAAGAGTTTATTGGTTCACCAATACTGAATCTGTATAAATAATAGTTCATCTGTTTATGGGACCAGAGGAAATAACCTACATACTAATAAAAACACCCTGGACTATGAAAATCAAGATGCATGCCAGCAAAAAAAAAAAAAGCAAAAATCAAACATGAAGAGCTATACTGTATTTTCTTGCTTTTAAGCAGAACTCCTGAAGAATTAACTGAGAGGTTTAGCTTAAACATTGATGGTACAATGAAACCCATAGATATACAGCAATAGATTTCAGGCAGAGATGCTACTTGCTGTTTTCATCTTCTCTATCTTTTTTTGGTTTGACTGACATGTCCACATTTACCTCTAGTTTTAAATTCAGTAACAAATCCTTCAAGGATAATTTTAGAGTATGTTAATGTCTTGTATAAAATTAGTCTTCACCTTCAATATGGCTTCTGGCCACAAAAATAATATTAATTGCAATATTAATTGGTGCAGTCTTAGCAGCCTGCTAGATTGCAACTATGTAGAATTCAAAGGCTGAAATTTTCAAAAAGAACTTGTGATCTCAGGTTCTAGAAATTACCTGTAGTCACTGCCAAGCATGACACACGTTACGTGTGGAAGTAGTATTCAAGTCCAACATTTTGAAGAAATAATGTGTTGTAAGGTGTTTCTCATAAGGGCATTCAAAACACTAGCCCCGTACCGAAACCTAGCAGAAATTATGGTTCCAAGGGGGTTAAAATTCATACAGATACCATATGAAGATGGATCCAAAAGTAACAAACAGTAAGAGCCATATATGAAAGCAGAATTCCTTGAGTTATTCTCCTAAATTCAGAAGGAGACATCTAAGTTATATGCTTTTCAAAACTTCAGAGCCTCAAAAGGCCTCCCAGAAGGTAAAAGAAATAGTCTCTTTTAGTTCACAGATTTCAGCTTTGCTTTCTTTGATGACTAAAAAACAGTATTATGGGATCTTTGTTGATTGCAGGCAGAATTACCCAAGTGCAATTTTTAAATGCCTTATATAATAGGACTATGAAATTGTTCTACACATGAATTGTTTAAAACATCTGCAGAAAGTGTCCAAAATTATTTCATCTCGTACAATGCTGTTTTAACTACTTTTTTAAATTTAGAAAAATATATGCAATTAAAGTGCAATTACAGAAAAATTAAAGTGATAGTGCAATTAAAATATATAAAATGTAAAATCTATCCACAACTCCTTCTGATTTATTTGTCTGCTTCTATACTCTGAACTCTTTTGTCTACATAAATACATTTTAGGAAGATTAGCTGGTGGAAAAAAATTTCCTGCACATCAGAATAATTTAATATCTTTCTCAAAATAGTTAAATTAACACTTACTCTGAAATCAAATTAAAAAAAAATCTCAAAAAGCTGTATTACTTGATCAGAATGTGGAAGTAGCAGTCCTGCTATCTAATGTTCAATTAAACCAAGACCAAACTCACTCAGCACTACTTTCAGTAAGCACTCAAAATTCTGTCTCTATATGACTGAAAAGGGTTGAACTGGTTACTTAAGAAAAAGGGTAAATGGGACTGGAAAAGATAGAAGGGGATAAATTAATGTAGTGCAGAGAAAAATTAAAACAGGTGTGTCCCTTCACCTCTGCTTGCAGTACCAGACATTCAGGGAAATTGGAATGCAACAACTTTATGGCTGTTAAAAGGAAGTACACTCTCACACCAGTAGCTTTGGGAACTCATTGCCTCAAGGTATTGCTGAGGCCAAGAGCTTATCAGGACTGAAAACAGGATTTAACATTTACACGGATAACAAGAATATACAAATGTATAATAGTAAGGATTAAGTGTTTGACCCTGCACCAATTGAATTGAAAGGGTTTCCTGTGACTTTAGTGGTGTGAGATCCAGACTAGACAGGAGAGAATTTATGAAAGAATAGAAAACCTCTTCCTTCAGAGTACAAGAGGGACTTTAACAATCAGAGATTAAGAAAATATTTTATCTGATAAGGAATCCCATAGCAGTGATGGAGGTTTCTCCTCTCTTTTGTATTAGTTTGTGAATGAATTAGTCTTGTCTGCCTTTCTTTAGGGGTAAGCCTAAAAACTCTATCAATAAAAAGTAATAGTCAGTCACAAGTATAATGGAGCCAGCTCTGTTAATATTTAAGTACAGTTAGAAATAGACACCAGTATCTGCTGAGAAAAAATAAAATATGCAGGTTTTTCATATTGTATTTAAGAGAGTATTGTAGATCAACTCAAACCCAACTGAGAGTAATTAATTTTTCCAAGGAAATTTTCTGTATCTTGCAGGCAACATACGGTATACCACATATATTTCTGTGGTTGCTATGGTAATTATTCTCATTTTAATTGAATAGCAGAATTAATACTGCATGTTCAGATGAAACCTGCACAGATGACCAGAGCATATTTTAAATCTACCTTCCAGGAGTCTCATCTGCCCTTTCATTGGAGAGTCAACTAATATTGGTATACCAATAATTAGATATGCAAATATGGGTTTAACTTCAGAAAACTTCAAATTGTTTGTGGTTTTGTTTCCACTGTGAATTATTATCTTAGTGATAATTCCAAGTCTCTTGAAATATAATGTATAAAAAAATAGTCATGAAATCATCTTCTTAAATAAAAATAAATTGGGCATTACTCTAATGATGTTATGTTTTCTTGACAGTTTGGAGGTATGATGTTAAGACACACGTATGTCCAAACAGTTCATGAACAATTTCACAGCGAAAATTATTCCTTCTAGGAATTAATTTGAAAATAGTTCCCTGACAGTTACTACTTCTAGATAGTCAGAATCATGACATTAAATACTGAATGAGAAAATGTGCATTTCTATATGGAAAGAAAGCAAAAAAAAGACTCAATGTTATAAATGAATTTTTTATTGATCAAACACATAATAGAATGTACTTATGTTTTCTCACATCATTTCTTAATGAACACATCCTATACATGCACACACATTAAGGACCATGGCTGAATTATTCAGAATAAAACATATAGTCTAAAATAATGACTCTCCCCACACCCTGAAAGTAAATTATATAGAAAAGAAGTTTTGAATTAAAAAGATCTTAAACTTGCTCAATAGTGCAGAAACGTGAAATTTGCCTAGGAATGTGGATGGATGGTTGAATCATCAAGTGAATTTTAAAGAAACTTTGGAATTGAAAAAATGTATGTATGTTTATATTAGGTAGCCCACTCAGAAGACATTGATATAAAGATATAAAAGATATAAAGATAAAATTTTATATGAAGATATAAAGATAAATTTTTACTCATTGGAAACCATCTTGTTTGCTATCAAGTCAGGAGACTATTACTCTTTGAATTAATCACAAACTATTACATCTAACAGCATAAACTGTTTCTTCAAAGGAATTTACCATTCAAGCTAGGAGAGTAACTGCTAGTAATACTTTGAACATTGTGACTGGAACATAAGACTACAGAAGATTGCTCCTGGCTACTCATGTGGGAGAGTTGCTATTAAATGATTTAATCATTTTTAGTGTTGTTACTGATGGTTGTGACCTCACACTCCATGAAATTTACTGAACTCAGATAGATTCACATGAAAATTTTTGGAGAAAATGACATAATTTTTTTCCATTGTACTTGGATAGACATCGGCAGGTGGACTATCTGGAATACATTCTGGGTACTAAAGGTGGTATTTGTAATTTTATCATTTCACACTATAAATTGAAATTAGTTACTCATATACCATGGAGAAATGCAGATATCATCGTAATGTGGGCAATAGCACATAAATAGGTCACTGTGGCATGTGTATTCCAGTTAGAATAAAACCATTAACTTGTCCTAACAAGCAAGTTATCCAGCTAAAGAAACTGTATCTTTCCCCTTCCTATTTTGTTGGTGAGATGAGAAGCAAATGTAGTGGTGGACTATAGAAGTAAAAGCATTAGCAGTTGCAGGTTCCTTGGTCTTTTCTACTTTGTCTGGAATTATTTATATGAGATGATCAATGTTTTTTCTCAAGGCAGTCTCTCCTGCAATAGAAAGATTCACATATTTTTCCTTAAACTTTGGGCAAGACCTTTATTGTAGATTTCAATTACAGGTTCTCATTAAGATTTCAGAAAATTGACAAAACTTTCAGATAAAATCCATTTATTGCTTCATCTGGTTTAAAATAAACACAAACCTTGATATTAGAAAATTTGAAATTTGCTTTTGTTTTTCTGTGCTTTTAACAAAATCTGCTTGTTATCATGGCATTCACATTATTACATCATAAACAACACATAATAATGAGCCATATGAGAACTACTAACGGATGGATAATGATTCATTGTCAGGTTCAGTGTAGGACAATGATCGCATAAGTCTGGTTGATTTGAAGAAGGGGAAGGGTAATATTTTAACTGATGGTTTTCAAAGTCTCAGTCCTGGTGATTGCTTATACCGATAAGCCATCTAATGTGCTTTATAAATCTTTACGCTTAGTAGAATCTTTGTTATCGAGTGAAATACGATATGCAGGCATACTACTTAACATTATTGCACATTTCTTAGCCTTGAACCTTCTCCTTCTTTATTCAAGGGTTAGACTCATCTGTGTCTTTTTTTCTGCATGGCCTTTCTTAGGTGGTTCCCAGCTCTCCTATCAACTATTCTGGCAAGAAGAAACAGGTCAGGATTTTTGATAGTGCCCAGCTTCTGGACAGTCCCTGAAGTTTGTGTAATTGAAAGTAGGTGAGACTTTAGGCTGCCCTGAATTATACAGGAGGACATTTAAAAGTCTTGGATATCAAAAGGTTAGAGAAGCAGACATACGACTTAAAGATTTCATTCTCTTGCACTGTGTTTGGCTGTGCTGAGCCTAAACTGAGTGCACCTGAGGCTTAGGCTGACTATAAATTGAAAAGCAGTGAGTCAGATTTATATTCACAATGTGACAATGTAGAAAATCTCACAAGACTTTGGAGTTGAGATTCTCCAGATATATTATCATGTCTAATATAGTGGTTTAGAGACCAGAAGTCAATATTTACCTTCACCCAAATGCCACTATCTGTGGCAGAAGTTTGTAAGTAAATATTTACAAAGTGATGAAATGGAGATTAAGGCCCCTGGAATTCAAGCCTTTTTAGTTGTTGTTTCTAGATAGAATTGATTTTATTTTTGTTTTTAAAACAAACATTCCACAAAAAAAAAAAAAAAAGCCTTTCATCTCTTTTGTCAGAAGGGAGAGTCTTTTCAGTGTTACATTGTTTACGGGAGAATGCCAAAGGAAAGAAACCTAAAAGGCAAGCCAGAACCTTTGAAGGACTCTGTCATTTTCTCATAAATTCTGCCCTGAGTGCAAGTGTAAAGCAGCATCACAGAAAGAGGAGCTTTACATTCTCCATGTAGACTAAGGATTTTGACCCGAGGCGCTTCCCCGAGATCTGATCCTTGTGCCTTCTCCTTCCTAAAAGAATAATTCAACTGTGTGCTTTTGTGCATTTCAGTTTGTCCAGTATATCAGTGTTACGTTGTGGTAGTCATCTGCTCTCTGCAAAACATGAGGTTTCATTCTCATTTGCAGTCAGGGCCATTTATCTCACTATCATGTTGAATATGAGTATGCAAATGAGAATAAATTCCTGTAGATGCATACATATATATTTATGGATATGGATGCACATGTATACACACATGAATACTTTAACTGTAAGTATTTGTTGTATTGAAATTAATCATTTTATTATATTATATACTATTTGGAAAAAAAGAGAAAAGGTGTGTTTTCTATCTATTTAAAGTGAAGCCGCCTTTAACTTTCCTTTCTTTTCCCCTAAAAATATATTTGCAACTTTCAGTCAGCTTTGGTTTTGACCAAAGTATCTGACAGTGTTTGCAGCTAAATTTGTTCTTGCTATAAAATGCTGGACTTACATCTACACTGAAGGTAGATGTCATGTATTGTTTATTTGATGTCTTGTATATGGGACATTTGAAAATAGAAAATACACAGGCTCAACAAACCAGCCATGTTTTTTTCTACTGAGAACTTTATCTTTGTCAGTGCAAGCACAGATAGAAAACTTCAGAAGTGGAATATAAATGTTTCTTTGCGTTTGAGTTTCTGACTCAGTTCTCAAGTTCTTGTTTCAAATAATCTTTTTCCAAGTTTTTCTGAGGAGTTTTGTAATAGCCCACTTCCAGACCACTTCACTGAATTTTTTGTTGTTACAATTATTTGTTCCTTTATTAGGAACATAAGGTAAATCCCTTAATCTTAGCACATTGTTTTACTGAATTCACTGTTCTATAAAATGTTACACCATATATGAAATCTATTTATTTTAGTATTGTCTGTAGGATAGAAAGCTTTTCCTCTTCCTGAAACTGAAAGTAAAGAACATATTATTAGCTGAGGGTGGAGATTTTAATAGGCCTTTCAACTCTTTATATATATTAATTACTTCAGTTCCTGATCTTTAATTTGAAAATGCTTCATTATTTTGAATGTTAGCAAGTGTAAACGGCCTCATACAAGGCAAAACTTAATTCTGTTGTCCCTATCATAAAATTAGCAAATGTTTTATGTTCTCTGATTTCTGTTCCCCTGATGTATTGTTTTATAGCCTCTACTTGCAACAACTCCTGGGCAAGACATTTGATACTGCTTTTAAGTATGGGTCTAAAAGAGTCTATCTCCTTCTTCTCAACTGATAAGAGATACGAGGCTTAATCCAA
This sequence comes from Rhinoptilus africanus, assembly GCA_013400135.1. Taxonomy (NCBI): domain Eukaryota; kingdom Metazoa; phylum Chordata; class Aves; order Charadriiformes; family Glareolidae; genus Rhinoptilus; species Rhinoptilus africanus. The sequence continues at coordinate 90,926 of VXBO01013324.1, read as the reverse complement.
CATTCATTACATGGTCCCTCTGATTTCACTGCATTTTGGAGCATGCCTCAAGTGAGCTGTACATTCCTGATTCACTCAGGAAATTAGCCCCAAAACTCCTTCACAAGACATGACCTCATCCTTATAATGAGGATTGGACAATTTGTTTCAGTAATGGGTATAATGGCAAAAAGCCAAGGAGGGCAGGGGAGAATCTTGTCTGTTATTTTTGTCAGCCTAGGAATAATGTAAGCTTTGTATAACGTACAAAGCATCACTTCGGAACTGTGCCTAAGTTGCTAAAGATGAAGTCTGCTCTCTGCAATAGGCAGACAAGTCTCACTAAGAATAGTGAGTGTAGTCTATGCGTGTCTGAATTTAAAATTTCTTCTAGACAATATTGTTTTGTAGCATCTTTTTCTCCAGTGAACCCTCTCTCAAATTCTTTCCCTTTCAGCTGATTGAATGAGATGATTTTTTGTTAGTACATCGGTATCTTTACTTCAGTTTCTCAAGCAAAGCTTTTCAATTGTGAGCCCTTTTCAGTCTGTGAGAACTGTGGGACAGGCGTTGTTTTTTACTATTCATTCAGGGCTCAGGAGAGTATCCTTTCTTAGACCCATGGTATTCTAAATGTTAAGTAATAGGCCAAAAATTTATAAACAAAATATGGCTTGGGTAAGAATTGGGTACCTGCACTCAGTTTACTTGGGAGCTTTCACTACACTCTGTGGTATCCAGCATGAAGGTGGCACAGACTTTTCTGATTTTGGTTACTTGAAATAAACAATTGAAATAAACAATTGCAATTAATTTATATTTTCATAAAATCCTCTGTAGTCTTAGTTTTTGTAATGGATTTCATACCTTGGAAAGTTAGCTTGGAAAAAAAGGAAAACAAATTCAATTTTATTTTTGAAATCAATTCACATCAGAAACAGTGGGTCTTAAAAACTGGGAGAGAATTTTTGATATGTATTTTTGTTTGTAGTCAGTACATAGTACACTGACCTAAGATCTACATAAACATTTTTTGAGAAACTATATGTTAGGACTAAAAATGACCTTTTATAAAAATAAGTAACCATGATCTTTATGAGAAATGAAATTCTTTTGCCTTTGATTAAATAGAGCAAATTCCTTGTTTTTATGTTTTGCAACTGACATATGGATCTCAATGTTTCATATCCTCTTGAATGTGCACATTATACATTCTTATAGATATATATACTTGACAAAATCAAGAAACATTTAAAGTGAAAAAAAGTTTTAAATTTGTAGTGTCAGAGAAAAGGCGATAAAAACTAAAGTACAGAAGTGTTCAAAATAATTTATCATGTAGGGGCAGCAAACAAAATCTTCTCCTTTAGCAACTTGATGTGACAGTCTATAAGACTGAAAGGTAGCCCCTTTCAAATTAATTGAAAGGAAATAAATTTATACACAGTTCATCGTTAGTTTGAGATAATTTGTTACACAAGTTATCTTTTAGGTCAGAGCTCAAAAGGATTCAAACAGCCTAATATATTAATGGACAAAAAGAACATCTATGCTTACAATAGAAAAGTTAATGTAAATAAGTCTATAAAAACTAGGCTGCATTCCAGTCATTAGACATTTAGGATAAAGAAGAACTTCGAACTGTCTTAGTCCACAATCATACATTCTTCATAGAATCATAGAATTGCTGAGGTTGGAAGGGACCTTTCAGATCATCAAGTCCAACCATCAACCTAACTCTGACAAAACCCATCACTAAACCATGTCCCTCAGCACCACGTCTACCCATCTTTTAAATGCCTCCAGGGATGACGATTCCACCGCTACCCTGGGCAGCCTGTGCCAATGCTTGATAACCCTTTGGCTGTAGAAATTATTCCTAATATTCATTCTAAACCTCCTCTGGCGCAACTTGAGGCCATTTCCTCTTGTTGTTGTTTCTTCCCTATATGATATTGCTTATTGTCAGAAAAACAAGTGGATGAACTCAACGATTTCCCTCCTGGCCTGGACTAAGAATTATTACAGAATTAACCTCTCCTGAATGAAAACGCTCTTACTAGAGTTTTGAAAATACCTGTTCATGGATGTTTCATGTGTAAAAGGAGTATTTTGTGTCTAAAAAATCCACACAAATGCCTCTCAGTCCTTCTACATGCATGTTGCTTTTGCTGGGTCATTCACTACAAGACCACTGAGGATGTTCCATAATGGTCTTTTTATTTTCCTTGAAATTAAATCTTACTTATATTAAATGAGAAACTCTAGTCTTAAAACATGGCAGAGAGAGAAGGGAAACAAAATCTTCACAGTTCAGGGAGGATGGACAGACTGTGTGTCCCTTCTTATCAGTAACATTGACATCAAGTTTCACTCTTTTTTTTGTCTTCTCATTTCTCGAGTCCGTGTGAACTCAGGTCAGGTCAGGCTGAAACTTCCAAAATGCTCAGACAATTAGGGTAATTCTGATGGTGTGTGCACATGGCAACTGCTGGTATAAAATACTGTGTAAGTCAGCATGCCAAAAAGTAATTGGTGGCAGTGTTCCAGAAAGAATTAAATTCACTGAATAGCTGTTAATAAGGTTTTTACTCAGGGGTACTTCTTCTCTCTCATTCTCTGTGTTAGCAGCCCTAACAACAGAACTCTCCCTCATGAATTAGTGAAATAGACTAGATAAAACAATATAAATGGAACATATAAAGATTTCTATTAAATGATACCAAGCTTAAAGACTTTCCCTAATGTTCTCATCTGTTATACTAGAGCATTTCAGATACCCAAAGGATGCAGAGGTTTAGATGAATACTATAAGAAATACCTATGTGTATATGGTTACACCTTTATGTACATGTACACACAAAAGAAAGCTGCTTTTATCTCTGTTAACACACCCAGAGAAGGAATCTATATATTGAAAAAGTAATCATGTATAAAATAGCTATTCTGCAACTGCAGCGTGGCCAAAGAAGCCAGTCATATTTTAAAGAGTAGCATGTAGTTTACATGAAGAGTATGGATTTTAGGAATTTTGGCTGTTCCCTGTAGTTCAGTATTCTTCTCACACTGAAGATTGCTCATTGGCACTTGTAGTTATCCCCCATATCCTCATCTCAACATCATAATCACTTAACAACAGTCCTGAACTTTCTTTGTTTGAAACAAACAAAAAGGGATGAAAATCTCATTTTTAAATATCTTCATTTGTGAAAGCATTATACTCTCCTGACTTCATTAGTCATGAAGCACCTACAGGCAGAGTAAACCAACAATACTATAGGCTTGGTTCAGGTTGCTCTGGTAAAAATCTTTTACACTAACTATTGATCCTCTGTAAACACTTTTTCTCTAAAGCCTGAATCTGTTCCCAGTGAAACTGTGCCAAAAGATATCTGGGAGGAACATGTCAGCAAGTACTTAGAAGTAATCCTCACATCTTTCCTCCAGTAATTCGTTTTGCAGTACCCTTTCCTGTCAAACTGGAGATGAAAAAATTGCCCCCTCTGAGTTGATGAAATTGATTTCTGTTACAGGCAGTGTTGTAACTAGTTTACGTAAAATGAAAAGTGTGTCACAAAAAATAAACCACACAGTGGCACTGAATAAAGGAGCATAGTGCTGCTTTATACTGATAGCAAGATTTTTTTTTGAGAAAGACAGAGATATCACAAGCATGTTTTCTAATCTGTTTTTTAACACATTCTTGGCTGTTTGGCTGGCAATGTAAATCGTATATTGTGTTATAGCTAAATGGTTTAAATTATTAAGGCTTATTCTAAGTTAATCTAAACATATTATAAAATACAGCTATGCTGTGAGTCATTTAGGTATAGCTATTCTTTGTCTTCTTCTAGAAGATTCTTTACCTTGTAAGAGGAGCTACATGGACCAAGAAATCTTTTCGGACTCTTGGGAGAACTGGAGAAAACTGAACAAAAAATGTGAGCAAATTCACATCTGTGTCTTCTCAGAGCTTGTAAGATTTCTGTATTCATGTAGCTTTCTGACATGATAAACAAATATTCTCACTTATATGCATCGTCACTTATTTCAAAATTTTCTTAAGAAATGATCCAGCTATGGCACAAATGCTAAGAAATATACCTAGCATGAATCACAGAGAAACATGTCAAACTCATTTTTTTGGTGAATCTTTCTGCTTAAAGTAGTGGTCACTTCACTATTTCAGGAAAGTCAGGGTATTTTTGGTGTTCAGTGACTAGGGATGTTGGTTGATTCATTCTATGTAGATAATTTAGGAAAGAAGAGAAGCATCTTTTTGGACTGCTGAAGAATATAGAGAAAAATGAACAAAAAGTGTTAGCAAATTTATGTGTACATACCTCTGTTTATGAAAGCATTATTTTACTATAACTACTGTATAAAATCAAGACAGCAGGAAAAAATAATTGTGTACTAAATTATGCTTTGTTTGTAGCGTTGGCTTTAGTCTCATTTTCATTTAAATGAACTTTGCTTATGTCTTTGTGTAAAGAAATATGAGGAAGAAGGAAGACACTTCAGATTTACTTGAATCACTTGAGCCTCCTACTTGGCTACAGACTAAGACTTCAGCTTCTCCCTTCAGCTTGTACTACAGCTGTTCCACTTCATATGATCATGTAGTTATTGGGCTCTATTATTTGATCACTAAGAAGAGGATGTAAATGGAACAAGGTATGTTTACATGGCCACCTGCTCTGTCTGCACTGGAAAAATATTTGAATAATAATAATAAAAGCATGAACCTGTGCATGGATCTCACAAATTACAATCATCTTGTTGACAACCATACTGATTGCTCAGGCTTGTCTTTCTTACGTTTTGACTAAAAATTCTACCTGAATATGTTTAAAAAGAATGTAGTCAAAATAAAATACTTCCTTTTGACATTTTGAACAAAACTGCATGTATCTGAGAAAACCTGTAGTTCCAGTATGATTTTTTTTAATAGAACACATTATTTTTTAAGTTGTACTGATAAGTTCTGTGAACCTTGCTGGATAATTCAACTTCAGACAAAGGACTCCTTGAAGGCCTCCATTTTAGTTAACACAGTCCTGGTGAATAAATAATTGTCTGAAATGCATCATTCAGCTCCATTCTGATTTGCTTCTGTGCAAGAATCCAAAATTCAGTAACAGAACAGGAGACTGTTCTGGGGGGTATCTGACACAAACTGGGAAATATTACAAGTCTTGTGGGAAAACTCTTTTTGTGACATTTCAAAAAAAATCTACAAGCAACCAGTCTGAGTATTGGTAGAAGGTCCAATGATAAATAAATGTTAGCATTTTTCCTTAGTTGCAAAAAAGGGAATAAAGTCCAGAAGAAAGACTTCTTGATGGATGAAGAGATTGTTATTGGCTAACCCACACTTGTATTTGCATATTATTTTGCTTTACAAAATCTTTATATACTGTCTTTTATTATTTGATATGTAGACATTCTGTGTTTGGTAAGCTCACTTAACTTTAGCCACAGTTTAGGAGCTGTATAATTGGTCTGAGGACAACCCAACATCCTTCTCTGCTTTTTTTTTAAAGGATGCTGGTAATGAAGTTTGGTAACACTAAGATTTCACCTCATTCTTTTTCTTTACATTTGTAAAACTTTCTTCTCTATGATACTCAGTTAGTCTGATTTTGTATTTTCTTACTCAGCCTTGAAAATATCATTTGAGTTTAATCAATGGAAATGAAATCCAAAATAAGAACTAATATGTATTTTCATAATATATATATTCCATTTCAAGGGGAAGCATTCTGAAAAGTTACACAGTACAAATACCTTTCCAGACAAATGGCATGCATCACACACTATACCTTAAAGTTCTTATTTTTAATCTTAAGGTAAAAGGCAAGCAGGAGACAGTCATTCTTATTTTAAACCTCACAGCCTAGTATTAAAAGAAATTTGAACTCCTGCCAACTCTTGACCACTCTAAAGAAAGAAAATAATTATGAACTAGAATGAGCTTTTTACTGTAAAATTTTCCATTCATACTGGCAGTTCCCTAAAATTAAGTGTACGCGTCAACTGAGTCCACGATGAGCAGTATGGTTTTCAGTCGGAGGCTGTCAATTTTTAACAAATTACAGAGACCAGCAGATGGTGCTATTGTAAATGGCTATCTTTTTTTTTTTTTTTTCCTGCCCAAAACCAGCCATAAGCTCTTAAAAAAATGCACATATTGTCAGCCATGGTATGGTACTTTTCAAAGATTGTGGATGCTCTTTTTATATAAGGCTGTATCTCTGATGGTCTTATTTTCTTAAAGATATATTACAGATTTTAGTCATACAAGCAACCTGGTATTACACGGTGAGAGGAAATTGCAGTATTTGCCTTGCTGGAATGGAGGGAAAGTACTCAAGTAAGAATTAATAATGTACTCCTGCAAGGACACAATACTCTAGTTCCATATGGTCTGAACAGAACAATTTGAAACTACTGTAATTGGAAGTGTTTAGTTACACTCTCAAAAGGTAAAGAAAAGTAAAAGGACATTTTGCTTCCGAGCACATAGTGCAAGTCTGCTCTAGATAAACAAAACAGAAAGGAAGTGTCTCAAGACAGGAGCATTAGTGCTTTAAAGCAATGACAGTTTTTTGACAAATGCTGTAATTAATCAAAAGTGTAAACCTATCTGTAAGTTGGAGCAGAATTTGTAAACAATGGGGGAGAAAAGGAAGAGAAAGTGGGCAGAGACTTAAATTTAAAAATGTAATAGAAGTTACAGTAAAAAAGATGAAGACAGTCACTTTTCTTGACCGATATCTGGGAAAATATGAGACTTTCCCCTTTGAATTTTATTTCTGAACCAATTTCCTCATTGAACAGAGACCTGTCAGCCTCTCAAAGATCAGTCTATTGGTAGCCAGATACAGAACTTGTGGCACGAAACTTTCAGGGAACGAAAGTAAGTATGAACTGCCTTTCTCTCAAGAGTGTTATATGAGCTTTTTATTTTCTGCAACATAAAAAGTAAAGGGGCGGGGCGGTGGGGGAAGGAAACAAAACTGTACATAATCCTGTGCAAAATCTCAGAATCTCTGGTCTCAGGCACCCCACTCAGCTTCCTATTCTGGCTGTCTCTGCACTGAGCTTCCTGTGTTAGAGAACACTACGTAACCCAAAACTAACCATCTACAAAAATGGTGGGCCAAAGTAACATAGAAAAATAACATATTCTTTTTCAATACTCCAAGGAAGATTTTGAATCCAAACCAAATAATTTTCTCAATAAAGTGAAGTACTAATAAATTTCAATTGAGAATAATAGCCTGAAATTTATACATAAAGAATTAAGGACACTTTTCCGATCTCTAATTCCTTTAAAAAATTATGCTGCCTGGTTTATCTTAACCTTAGATCTCTCTCCTTAAACTACCAGAGAAAGTTATTCTTTAATAGCACTTTAAACAAACTGCTCACTTTTCTCTAAAAGCTAAGTGAACCTATCAATTCACTTTACACAGAGCACTGAACAACTACTATATAATGACAGATTTTGGCCCACGCAGACCTGGCCTAGATCTGATCTTTTCACTCCTGTGGAGAGATGCTTAATATCTAGTCCCTGGTATTTTGTAATTCCCATATAGGTATAAGTTTCTGTGTGAATTATATGAAACCTGAAAAGCACTGCCATTTCCTGACTGGAGAAAGACAGCTCTCTCTCTGGTTTCTGCCTCTCCTCACCGCTACTTCAGTGGTTACCACAGACATTCAGAGCAGCCTTGGCTTGAGGCATACAGCAAGAAATTAGTGGTGCAGCTGGCAGCACACCTCCAGTTTCAAGCTTTGATTGCACACTAGGGACTATGAAACACAGGCTCTTAGTTAGCAACCTTTTTACTATGCGGTTGACTGTGCCAAAAAGGGATGGAGGAATAAAAGGAAGATATGAAATTGCCATGCAATTTGAGGAAAAAAAAATCAATGTCATGTATAAATGGTTTAATTTCATTTTGTTTTTAGTTTGGTGTATGCTTGAGGGTTTTTCTTTGTTCTGAAAGCCTTAATCTTCATAGAAAAAAACACTGGGAAAGGAGGGCAATTACTACACAGAGATTAATCATATCAAAATTGCAACATGTGATAGTCAGGAGTAAGGGTCCGATAGTCAGGAGTAAGGGTCTTTCAGTGTAATGTAGGAAGCAAGCTGTCTCACTGTTCACTTTCAAAGGGTGTTGGCCAGCCGTCTGTTCCTCCATCCCTTACTGACAGCCATTGTGAAACAGAAGTTTTTTTTTTACTTTAACTATGAAAGTAATCAAGAGTATTCCAGAGATGTAAAGACAGTGATATCTAACACAGATCTGCAGTATGTCAGGGAATAGGAAACTATAGGGAATAGATGTAGGGGCAAGAATGAAAAATTAGACTCTGCTTCTCTGGACCCTGGTGAACCAGCTCAACTTGAGCAAAAGCTTGTGGAGAAGTGCTATACATCTTTTAACACAATGCAACACTATAGATCACATGTAAAGACATTTTCAGAAGGAATATTAACACTACTGTCTCCAGTCCAAAAAAATTGTTACATTTGCAGGTGTACCAAGCAATAAAACCTAGGCTGTGTCCACTGTCAAAGCCTATATCTACGACCGCAAGTTTTGACACCTTACACTTACTACCTTATATATCCCTACATGCTTCATAGTGCAAATCTGGCTATTATGCTCATATTCTTGTTTGCTTGCTTCCAGAAAAAAAATTATTTTCTGGATCCTGAGATTTTGGGGGGTTTTAAGTTCACAGTCCCTTACAGTTTTTCTCAGTGTATCTTCAGTGTGGCTCTTGTGTGGAAACATCTTTCTTTGGGAAAGACCTTGTGGTTGCCTAGATCTCATGAAGGCCAATACTCTTGGCATTTCCATATGCTTCAGTGTCTTTAGAGGGATGCCTTGTCGGGGAGATGACAGTTGGACATAGACAGAGTGATCTTCAGAAAGGGCATTTTATTAAAGTCAGCTGTCAAGCTGTTAGACTAAGATGTGCTTTTAAAAAATCACTAAGTGGTGTGCTATGAAAAAAAATATTTTTATTGTTTGTGCAGCCTGAATGATAAATATGAGTCACACACACAGTACTGTTGACAGTTCTTCAAGAGGAAAACTTGTATAATATTTTAACACATAACATTACACATTGCATGCATTGTGTATTTATAACATTTTCATTGCATGCAAAAAGGTAAATAAAAGGAATGAAGCTCAATTATTCCATGAAAAACAAATATAGAACCATGCAACCTATTAGACTGATGACAAAAATATTTGAAAAATGCTTTAGCATACTAAAAGACCTTTGAAAGGGAACAAACGGATTTATCTTTGTGCTAAAAAAGTTCTGCTGATAAGTTAAAAATTATGAAAAACATTGAACAATATTTTCCTGGAGTTAAAAAAAAAAGTATATTTAAAAAATCAGTGTGAGGAGAGTGCAAGCTGCTTATGGAGGCTTTAGTCCTTAAAGATTTGCCACACTTCGTCTTATTCTCTGCTTGTCCAGCATGGAGTTGTTAAAGATGTGACTTCTGTTGTTTACTGTCCTGGAAAACATGTACAGCAGCCCAAAGGGTTGTTACAACCTCATTGGAAGTGACAGAGGGAATTTTGGGCCAATTTATGCAATTATCTGCACCATTTTGCAGATGCATGGTGTCGTAAGGCACTGTTCTCTCTGCTTCTTTCAGTCTTCTGGTCCTTCTGCCGCAGGTCTTCTGTTTCCTCTCCAGTGTTAGATCCTCCCAGTTCCACATTGATCACTCACAGTTTTCTTTTTGTGTTTCCTGATGTGAGTCAATTTCTGAATGCCTGTGAAAGGTTCCTGACAAAGGCACTGATCAAGGAAGGTAAAATGATTGTTCGAAGGGACAAAATTAAGATGAAAGTCATCTACATTTCTATTTCCCCTCAGTACTTGGTCTCTTATAATGATTTTTTACTGATATGTAGAAGATCACAGGTTTTTTCTTCTTTTTACTTTGGAAGTGTTGTGAAGCTGCAGGGATTGTAGCCTGTGTAGTGATCTTAGTTTTCAGGCACAGGGAGAGATGCTTCTAAGAGGAGTCCAAAACTACGGGTATTTTGCTAGGGAACGACTTCAGGATCTTACTATAGATGATGTGGTAAAGGCTGCAATTCTTATCCTGAGAGCATTAAAAGAGTTTTTATGGTCTCTCTGCTACGTAACTGCACACAGAAACGATCTCCATGGAGTTCACTGCATGCTGGCACTGAAAAGTATCTTGAGCGAAAGAACTACATTTTCTAAAAATCCGGAGAGTATCTGCTGGACTGTCCATGACATTTGTCTATAGACCAACAGGCTCCTTCATGCAGGACTTGGGGGTATTTCTGCTGCTTAGCAACACACAAGCCAAAAAAACAACCCCCTTTCCCAGTCCTTGCCTCTATGCCAACTGTGTTACCTTTAACTCTTTCTCAGCATGTTCATTAATAGTTTATCTGGGACCAGTATACTGGATTTGAATGTAATATATCTGTGTATTTCTTTTTAGAAGAAGCACAGGATTGGTCCATCAAAGGACAGATTTTCAATTAGGCAAATATTAATTTGCTCTTCTGGTTTGGTTCATAGTGGTGAGGCACAGTTTTTTGCTGGTGGGGCTACAGCTGCTTATTACGGTTTATAATAGCAACATTCAACAGTGATTCCAAAGTTGTCTGGAGCTGTATGCAAAACATACCTTTAAATAATAAATAAAATAATAAACAGTAAATATGAATAATATAAACAGGAGAGGTTTGTAAAAAAAAAAATAAATTATCCTTTTCAAAGTCCCTTGAGAAGTCCTTCTGCCTTTAAAAAATGGTGGAATACTGGTCTCAAACTGAACAAAAAGACTCTGACATGAAAATACACGCCCTACTGCATCCACCAGAACTTTTTTATCCATCTTTCATATGATGACTTTGTTGCTGTTCCTTTCAATTCTGTGCACAATGGCTGGACCACTTCAGCTTTTCTCCTTTCCCCTTCTCATGCACATATGTTGGTACAGCTCCTCTTCTTTGTTCAAAACAAGACATACAGATCAGAAGTCAAGGTGACGCCGACCTTCTGTGTCATGCAAGTCTCTTTTGAAACGTTAAGTCCCTGAAGCAGTTGCAGATTTTCTTTTCTCAGTCCTCACTTTCTGGAAGATTTGGCATATTTCTTTACCTTTGTCATTTATTAATCAATTGCTTCTCGGCCTGCAGTGGCTGCTGTGGCTGCTATTGCCGCATAGAATCATAGAATNATGATTAATCCTACCAGCCAGTAAAGTCTTTCTTCAGTAGTCAGGACATAATACTGTACAGGTAAAAAAGATGTTGTTTCCATAAGGTGGAAGATGGAGGAAATAGGAAAATTGAGAATGAAACTCATGGTCGCTGTGACCTTTAGGCAGTCAGTGCAGAGGTAGACCCCATATAGTCACTGAGCAGCAATTGTTATGTGATTGTAGGAACAGTAGAAACCAACACAGACAGTGTAACAACGGCGCTTGATTTGTCCTTGTTGGATGTCATCCTTGTGCATAACAGGGGCGGGTTTTTTCATGACTGAAAGGCTTGGTTACACCTAACTGAATCACATTATGTGGAACCACATTCAAGGCTACAGCAAGAAAAGTCAACTTCTGTCAAAAATCTTGAGGTATAGAGCAGGGCTGCAATAAACATTGCCACAATACCGGTAATACGTGCCCTTAAAACTAGTTCATAACTGTGCACAGAGCAGCCTTCCAGGCTGGGGGTCTCACTTCCCTTGAAGTCATTCTCAAAACTTCCATTGGAGTTGAATTGGGCCCTACAGGTGAGAGGCTTTTGTAAGTAAGTGTTGAAAATCAGAGGCATCCCTTCAGCAGTCTTGCATTGTGTACAGTTGTTTCCTTTCTTTTCTTAATGGTCCTGAACTACTCCTGAATAGCATTCACTGAAAGCACCAGGAAGGAAAAAAAAAAATGCAACAAAATAACAAAAATGTGAAACTACAGCAATTCTCAAAACTTGTTTATTGAATGTCAAACTGAGAGCAGTTATTGACCCAGGGGGATTACGGTTTATTCAGGGTGCCAAGTAATTATAGAAGTGACATTAGACCATCATTTACACTCACAGTATAGTCATGAATGACAATGTCAGCTAAAACAAGGACAAATGAGAAAGAGCCCACAGTTTATAATATTCCAGAGAAGCATTGCACAGAGCATAAGTAAATGAGGGTTGTCTGGTCTAGTAGCTGCTCGCTTCCATTGGAAATTGCCACCTGCTGTTCTCAGTGGCAGTTAACACTAATACAAGAATCCCTGAGCCAAAGCAATAACCTAACAGTGAAAGTTTTCTGTTTTCTGCCTTTTCAGTTAGGTAACAGATAGAGGAAATTACAGAAGAGACCTCTTAGGCAGAAAGCTTTGGTACTCAGCAAATGTACTCCTTTATCGGGAAAACGTATAATAGAGTTTTGCAAAACTTACAGCATTTGCTTAAATTTGTACAAGCTGTTCATTTACAGGTCAGATATCAGTCCCCTTTGCGTGTTTTCCACACAGTGCTTCCAGATTAAATTCCAAGATATGCAACTCATCTGCTAGAAAGATGACAGCTCCTCAAATTGGAAATACTTACTGGTCGCTGGTATCAATGTGATCTCATTGTTTCATACAGATGTGCAAGCAAAACTGAATATCAAACCCAGAAGCATTCAGTAGAAAATATCTTTCTAAAAATGTTCACGTTAAGACAAACAATAGGGCTTTTGACATAACATAGCAGCTTTGCAAACAGGAAGGCTGAAGGAAATTCTTGGACATCATTAGGAGACAATAGTCAGTGTAGTCTTCCACTAGACAAGACTTCTCTAGACAAGACTATTTTACAAAAAAATTGCTAAGCACCCGTACCAATGGTTTCATGGACCCTAGCAGCTGAAAGACCAATGAACATAGGAAAGCGCACATTAACCCCCTCACTGCAGCTTGGATAGGGAGATCTCGATTTAATAAGGTAGCAGATCTCCTGACGAAATGAAAATAATGAAGCACTTTGCTAACTAAATAATCAAAATATAGCAAGAAGAGAGAATTTCACATGGAGTTGTTTTTTTTTTATTATTATTATTTATCCAAACTAAAAATATCTCAAGNATTCATATATGTATGCTGTAAATACACAAATGTCTGTACACAATCAGATTCATATAATTGCTAAATGGTTCCACACTGTGTATTTTACATGCTATATTTCAGCCATATGTTTCAGGACCTGTACTAGAGGTTTCCTTTTGTGACCAAGCTGTTATTCTCCAGATTTGAGTAAAAATGCTGAATAACAACAGCCTATTGGAACTTCACCTGAAATAGAAGATACGAATAAAAATTTACCAGCCAAGAGTTATTGCATTTATTGGAAATAGAACTTTCTTAATTTTTCTTTTGTAGTTTTTGTCATTTTAGGTACTTATAACTAAAAAGAACAAAAACTGTACTAAAGTTTTTATATAAATGAGAATTTTTAACTGCCTGCTGTTTGCAGATGGATCAGCTCTTTCTGATAAGTTGCAACTTTATTATAGATTTATATGAAAATATTTAGAATGTGGGCGTCTTGAGCCAATGAAACCTACAATCCAAAAGTTACCGTATTTTAGCTTGCTTCTGCTGTATCCTTGCTCTGTAACAGGAGCCAGGTACTCAATAGTATCAGAAGCCCAACTGTAGTTATCTGCAAGGAATTTTTCCAGCAGTGAAAGAAAGGGATACATCAGTGGAAGCACTATTGAAAACTGGCATGTGAAATAACCAAGTACCTGCACCGCAGTCATGGAGAGAAAGGAACTATAGGGTAGTTTCCTGGTGTTCTCATGCAGCCAGTGTTTCCCTAAACCCTTTATAGTCTCAAGCAAAATAAAAGAAATAAAAAGATATGTTTATACATTTAAAAAGAAGGGAGGGAGAAGGAAAATGACAGACCAAAGGAGAAAGAACGAGGATTATGGTCTGTGTGGAGCTGAAATCTTGTTTCTATTTTCAAGCTGATCATCACATGCATGCGTGCCCTCTAAAATGCAAACACGTTATGGGATAGCAACAACTATTAATGTCCAAACCAGCATCCAAGAATGCTAGGACCTTGTCTGGTCAGTACTTATGCATAAATCTACACCTAGCCACAGTCTATTTAGCATATTGTATGCATTTCAGCCCAAATAACTACTTTCCATTGTTGATACACTTAATTTTTTCAGTAGTAAAATGTCTGACTGCAAAATATTACAAGAATACAATGTGTGAATTTTGGTCAAGTGCTGCGTTTTGTCTAAAAGGGGGACATCAGGACTCTTCTTATACTTTAATTCCAACATTGTTTCTGTGGTTCCAAATGTTGCTCATTGGAGTAAACTAAAGGAGAGAAAAGATCTTATAATGAGACAGTGTGGGGGACTTGACAGTTGGTTACCCTTAAAGACTGGGTTCAGTCCATCTTCAATGACCATCTGATTTGTGGATCTGATCTCAGGCAATAATCATTGTTAGATGCAAAATTTACCATGACAGACTAATAAAAAACACAATGTTGTAGCAGACTCTGAAATGTCTGTTTCTAACAACTCAAGTACTCAAGAATCAAGGCATTTTTACTCTGAGATTTAGATTAAAACTCTCGTATAGTCCCAACACTGCCTAAATTCTAGGAAAAGAAATACAGCATTTCTGCTACAATGTAACTGTGGAAAACAGGTTAGGAAGCAAAATATCTACATTACAGCATAATTCTAACACTTAATAGTTCATCTGCCTTACACAGAGCTACAGTAAGAGTGATCTGTGTGCAAAGCTGCTGGAAAAATACACGTTTACTTCAATGGATTTAGGATTTTATATCACCATTTGCAAGAGTAGCTTAAGCACATAAGAACAGCTGAGAATTTTAGCTTTTGTGGGAATTACAGTGTTAGTTAGATGGTGTCCCTTCAATGACAAATATCTTAAGTCTCAAATGCTCTTTTTCTGACTAGTGCAGGCTAGGAAGGAAGTCTATTACTTCCAGCAAAGTTAAGGAAGAATAAAATGCCTCTCTTACAATACTTTTTTGTTTTCTGTAAGAAGAAAAAAAATAAAATCCCAATGTATAAGCCAACATTGTTTTCTGGTTGGAATAAGAGGAACAGGGTTATGTTCTGGAGCAGACTGGTCTCTAAAATATTAACGTATGTCTATTGTGTGACAAGTGCGGCTAATATGAACAAATTGCCATTTCTGCTAAGAACAGCGATAATCTTTGCAAATAGACTTCACATCTGGACATAAATATTTTGAGTATGGGAGTTATTTCATACAAATAGTCCTATAGTAGCAAACACAGGTGAACCTTTGAAAGTTTTTCTCTAAATTGAAAATTTCTATTAATTTCAAATCAAATGGATATTAATAGTTGAGTATTTATATAGAACTGAGTGAAGGAATTAATTCTTTTTCTTATTTCTGTTTCTTAACAAAATTCCATGGTCTGATCAATAAGTCCAAACAAAAGATGTATATTTTTAAGTGAATTTAATGGGAAGAGAAGTTTTTAGCCTACAATGTACAGGGTTAATTGATTCCTATGAAGCCCAAGAAAGGCAAAATAAAAGCAATTTTAGAGATGTACTTTTTGATGCAATTGTAATGGATATCCTAAATTTCTAAAGAAGTCTACCTTTCTATTGGAAAGTTAATACTGCAAAGGAATTGAAAGCTATTGGCTCAGGTTCTGTTGCAGAGTGTCTGATCACAGCTTCTTTCTCCATCAGTCTGTAGGACAACCTTGTTATAAGCTTCAGGAGTGCAAGAGATAAAATGGCCATTCGGTACCATACTTCCATTTAAAAGGACCAAGTGCCAGCAGAACGGTTTCATGAGCAATAATAGATTCATGACCACTTGTGTAGTATGCAGTTATAGGTCTATGTGAATGTTCTTTTAGGTCATATGTGCTCTACGTGCCATATTTTACTTGGTATAGGACAGGTATAAAATTAGACAGGCATTTCCCAGTAGTTTGGCATACAGATCACACCTGCTGCTGTACTTTGACAGGTAGATCAATTATTCAGTGTTAAAGGCAAGCTGCCTTGTAGAAATCCTACTTTCTGCTATGTTTGCACAGCTACATTGTGGTAGAAAAATCTTTCTTTTTTCCCCACAAAAAAGCCAAAGTGTTAGAGTGTTCTTATGTTTTGTTTAGGGCTGACGAGGTGCTTAATTTCTTTGCCTTCTGAGGGCTGAATGTCATCATACTTGCAGGTTAAAATTGTAGCTTGGAGGTTCTGTTTAGTTTGATTCCATGACAGAGACTGCCATTACTAATTTAATTAAAACTCACTCTTATATGCTGTCTTAACCATACGGAGTTATCCAAAGCTCTCAAAGCTCCAAGGACTGAACAGGCTTTTTACAGTCAAGTATATTGCATTGTCAAGATTCATTGCAAATTAAATATCTTTAAAAAGAAAAAAAAATTCTCTTCACAGACCATTTGTAACCACACAAGAATGGAAAAAAAACCCAAAGTCAAATTGTTCTGTTTTAAGAAATGGTATTTATTGTTATATCCAGTTTTATCTTGTGTTCTGCAATGTATAAACACATAGAAGTAAGAAATGGAGGAAGTCACTTCAATATGCAATGTAAGATTTGCTCTGCAATTAACAGTTTATTTTGTAAAGCTTATCTAAAGAACTGAGCAGATTTTGTTTTATATTAATCTATAACTTCAGAACAGCGAAGGGTGATATATCATGGACACTAAATGGCTCATTGTGGTCCTAAAATATTTGGATTTGCCCCAGTAAGCCTCTCAGGTGTATGAACAGACTTCTGACATCCTCTTTGAAGTCTTTTTTTTTCTTTTTCCAGAAAAACCTTGGCCTTAAAAATATTGGTATTGTCAGACCTGTTAGATTGGTAGATATGTCACAAACATGAAATATTTTCAAGTGTGGGATTGTTTTAGGGAGGATATTGCATAACCAAAATAAAAGTCATTCCATTGCAGTCATACATAGTTTTACACGTCCAGCATTCAGCCTCTGGCTGGAAACAGGCTGCACACAGGACTTCTGATATGATAGAAAGCTTTATTTATTTTTCTCTTGTCTACCTATTTAATCAAGAAAATCATGGGTTCATCAGCCCTACAAGTTTTCTGATGTATTACAGAGGATGAGATCCTGAATTCTGGAATTCTTTTCTCTATCTGTTTTGTTTATTTCTTTGCTTGTTTGTTTGTTTAAAACATGATTGCTTTCAAGATTATTTTTAGTGATTTTCCAAGTGAAAGGATGGAAATAAACTTTGAGGAAATTTTCGTAAGAAATACAAACAAACAAATTCAGGCAATTTTCTTCTTACACTTAAGAGAAACTTAACAGGTTTTGTTATTGCCAGTTTTGAGGTTTTTTTCTCTTTTATCTGAAATAATTTCCTCCTCTTCAGCCATATTCCTAATTGTTTTTTTAAGATCTATCATAACCACCTAATATGTGCTTTGACATATCCAGATTCCCTCTTAATTATCTGCTTTCACTGTCTGCAGATAACTAATTCTGTTTTTCTTGGGCTTTTGTAAAAGGCCTTTTAGAAAAAGGCCTTTTAGAAATGGCATTTTGGTGCTAATGAGTTAACAAAGAGAAAAATGTCTGGGGCTATCAAAATACTGTGTTCAAACAAACTAATAGCACTGAAAAAACCACACCTTATCAGATAATTATTAAATGCACATTAGGGGACAGATAAAATGATGGTTTTGACTTTTCTTTTAGAGAAGTTTTTCTAGATACATAAGGGAAAAATCATAACAGCTGTCTCTGATTCTGCATGCAAGACAGGAGGAAAAGCCATTCCTCTGGTTTGCATTATACAGACTGTTAACAGTGTGAAAATCATTTTTCGTTTATAGTTCCATCCTATGTATACAAAGCCACAACATGCAAGGGGAAGCTTCTTGAATATATCTTGGCCTCCTGGAGCACAGTGTAAGAATGCCAATCCCAGATTGTTTAAAAAAAAAACCCCGACAAACAAAAATGAATCTTTCTTGTCCTCAGTTATGCCCTCTTCCCTCATCTCCCCCCTAAAAAAAAATGACATTTAAAAATAGTGCTGTTTTTCTTTTTAAAAATTGCCTTACTTACTGAACCCTCAGGGGTTGTGTCTTCTGATTTTTCTCCACAACAGGAGCCCTGGAACCTCACTGATGTTTTCTTCTTTTAACAGATGATCACTTAACTCCAGGAATTGCAATTTAGAGGGATCCCTGGGCACTGTTCCCGTGTCAGCAGTGGAGTGAGTGAAAGCAAGGCAACAGCTCACCATGGAGGGAGCCAAGGGACCCTGTCTCTCCTCACCCCACTGCTCGGCAGGCAGAGAGCTCCGCTTACCACTCATTGGTAGGGAATAATGCCTCAGACACTTGTCCCAGCCTAATTCTGAGGGACTCCAAATCCTGGGGAATACAAGAATTACACTGGATTCAAAATGTTAGTCATGATCTAAGACTCCGGGAACTTAAAGAGCCTCAGCATCTTCCCATCCCTGGTGTGCAGGCACTACCCTGTCTCACAGCTTCTTTCTGCACAGTGGGAACCAACCAGCAAATGTCATTTTCCTTGTGGGTAGATTTTACCAGACCTTCTTCTTTTTTTGTTCTCTGTTCAGGCAAGATCATCTCACTATTACATATCATCCCCACCTATTTGGTTATCTGATTTCCTTAGCAGAGAAATGAATGCTGGTTATGCTGGTCATGTTTTGAGGGGGTTTTTTAACCTCTCTCACAAAGCCAAAGTAATAATTAAATTTAATGAATAATTAAAATATTAATAGCAACAATAATAAGTACCTAGTTTCCAAAGAACTTTCACAAACAATACTGCATATAAACATCTCTATAAAAAATCTATTTGCTTTTGGGCTTGAAAGCAGCAATGCTATAGTAAATGAAAAAGAGTCTTGTAGAGGATGAACAAATTTGGTCCAAGAAAACTGGGATAAACTGCGGTTTCTATGAAAACAGTCATGACATTTGTTTGTACTAGTAGAAAGGTTTCACCTTAAAAGCATTCTGGAAATTTAGTATAGCTCAGAAAGATGTAAAGACCGAGTAGAATTTACAGGGATTTGGGCACGGGGTGTTACAAAGTCTGGCCATCTCAAAAAAGCATGTATTTATGTCACTAAAAAATGTCTTGTGGACAAGGACTGCTCTTGTATGGCCTTTAAAAATTGCCCTCAACTTGCTCTGAAGTCAGTGGGTCATCAGAGAACACATCAGTTCATGAGAAGCGAACTCTGTGAGGGGCTGGGTCTTTAATAAAGAAAAAAAGTGGACCAAGTATGACGATGGTTTACACAACTCAGTCAGGGATTTCACCTGGTGCCAGATTTTGTGGTGGATTTCATGGCTTCCCTGCTGTGCCTCTCTCCACAAGCTCCTCAGTGATACAGACAGTAGTGAGGAGTTGCTGTGGTAAAGCTGGTGAAATAATCCCCATGGGAAGCTGTGGTGAGTAGTTGGTTCTATAACCTCACCTGAAGTATGTCATGTCTTAGCCAAATAGAGCTGGAAAGGCTTACCTGGGTTATCAAGGGCTGTTCTTAACAGTCACAGACAACCACTGTAATTCCTTTCACGGACCAAGTCAAGTCTTTCTTAAAATGAATTAAGGTTTCTTTGTTGATTTTTTTTTTTTTTTTAATGGGGAGATATTCTCAGAAACTGCTACTTGCAATAGAAATTCTCTTTCTATTTCTTCAGTTCATACCTTTTCCTCTATTTATTATATTGTCCTTCCTCCCAAGTAATCCCTCTTTCAACTTTTGATAGTCAATTAAGGAAAAAAAAAAAAATGTTGTCAGGAAAGGTCCAGTAAAAAACACCACTAAAAAACTTTTCCTGGATTTATACCATTTTTCACCACTTCTGTCTCCTTAGTTAAAGTCTCCTTCAGAGTTTGTGCTCATGCTTTGCTTATTATTGAATGTAGGCTAAAAATTCTGTAGTCCATTTTTCCCCAATGATAGATGGTGAAAAATAACCCAGACCTTTCTTCCTTGACATGTGATTGCATATGTCATTTTTTCCTCAGTTTAGAAGTGGCAATAACTAGTTCCTCCTTAAATGTTCAAAAAAGTACTAAGAAAGTAAAAAAGTTCTTTGACTTCTTTGATATTAGATTGTCAATTTCCGTATCCTCATTCTTATTACTCAAACTGACGCTTCTGAAAGAAGCCTGAAATAAAGCAGCAAGGACCCACTGTAATCTTTTAAATCCACATGCTTCTAGAATATGTAACATGGATGCATAGACATACACTGTCTGTATGGAAGTTTGTGTCTTTGTTTAGCATATTATCTGTGCTATAATCACTTCCCTGTGTTAGGTTTCGAGTTTTTTGTCTGAAGACTCTGTAAAAGTTAAAAGAGTAACTAATGACCTCTGCTAATACAACATGAGCTAAAAGGAGGTGTACGCTTGAGAGAGTGGGCTCCAGCTCTCGGGAGGCTTTGCTTTTATATACTGCTGAATATACAGAGCACAAAGAGAAGGATCTGTCCTCCCATATACCTTTTCAGTCCCCTATGGGGAAAAGAGAAAACTTTCAAATCACCAATTTAGCAGCCTGCTTGGTCTTTTTTTAACTTGACTTTTAAGGGGACAGGAAACAAAGGAATTCAAACTCATTCAGTTGGAAAAGCTGATTAATACTTTCACTGATTTAGAAGTGAGAAATAATCCTCTCAAAAGAAATGGGGTGAATTTGTAGATTCTTACCACCAAAAAAAAGAACCAGGGGAGATCTGAATTCTCAACAGCTACAGTACACCCAGGCTATTAACAATGGGTGAAACTGAATTTGCTTGAATGTAAATTAGCCTAATGTGTTGCCATAAATAGCTATAAATTTGAATAAGCAACTGTGATATAATTACTACACTAATTTTTCTTACTTAGTGGAGGAAAGAAAGTCTTTTGTGTCAGTGGGGACGATCTCTGCGGGACAGACATTACCAAACACCATTATTCTACTGAAAACTGAGGTGTAAATGCTTATTTATTTGAGGGTAATTCCCAAGTCACTTTTAATCTCCAACATATCCCCATTGTACACTGACCCCACTTTTGCTTTCTCTGCTTTTTTCCTCTTTATATAGCTGAAGAAGCTTTTACTTGTTAAAACATCCTTTGCAAGATCTAACACCTCCCTGATGGAGTTTTCTTTGCTGATCCCCCTTTTTAAAGTCCTTGTAGGCTCCTTATTTATTCTTACTGTCTTTTTTAAGGGGTTATTTGTCTAGTTAGGTCTAGAATTCTTTCCTCAATGCTTTTCTGAAATAAAATTGACAGATCTTTGGAGGGCAATATCAATAATTTCCATTATTCTTTCAAGGTTTGTACAAATAAAAAGAATATTAGTTTTCTACTATTTGTATGTTTCTTTTTAATTTAAGTTAATCAACACATATTCCAAGTTCATTTTTCCATAGCATCATCCTTAGTTTTCAGAAATCTTGTTTATATCACTGCCCCTTGTTAGTGACAGAGAGACAATCTGATGAAGAATTGTTTGGTTCTCATTTCCAGCAACGCTAAGCTAGAAGTATTCATTCTCAAATCCCTCTAAGGAAACGTAGAGTTTCCAATTAAGACACAATAGTCAGAGTGTTTATTTCAAGTACTATTAGCCATACCCAAGATAGACTTTAGCTTCAGACTTTAGCTGTAACTAAAAGTCTATAAAAGGCAAGTGAATCTCAGAGATTCATTAAATGATATTCCTTGCATACATTTTGTTATATTAACAGTCTTCGGGTATTTATATTAACAGAAGTATGGGATAACACGAAGAAAGAAAAGATGACAGACCCTTGCACTTACTAATGTCTTAGGATACTTTTATAAATAAATGATACAAACCCTTTGATCAATACATGTAAGTACAAGGTGGTCTGTGGCATGTGTCAAAGCGACATAATAATTAATATCCCTGATAATAAACTATTGTGTTTCTCTACTTGTCTATAAGGCACTGCCATGGAGTACTCAGTCTTTGTAACATTACCTTATTATTTCATTTATTTGGAAGAAAACTAGGTAATCTCACCTTCGTTGGTCGAACAGGGCAATTGGAAAGCAACAGAAGATTTCATATTGTGTAAAGGATAAAACATGAATAATTACTTTACCTGAGAAGTCTTTATTTGAAAAAAATCAGTGAACATGGTATTCTTGCAGCACAATATACTGACCCTGAATTATTTTTCTGAATGAAGGGAAAGTTCAAGTACCCCAAACTGACTATTTGGTATATCCTTTGTCTCTAGATTCTCTTTATAGCATGAACACATTCATTTACCTCTTTAAGAAATTATGATTTTAAATTTTCTTGAAGAACGTTTATTTCAGAGACTGAACAAGACCAATGGCCTGGTGGAATAGCGAAAATAGGATTTGTTCAAAAGAAGCTTACTCTGCCTCTCATAGATATGCAAATAAATAAAAATATTAGATTATTAAGCAGCAAATGTATACTAATAGCAAAATTTCTCATAAATATACATTTCTAACTCATAAACAGATGCAGTCTACATCTGAGATTCAGTGTCTCTTGAGTCTTGTTTCATACATTTTGCCATGCAGCACCACAAGTACTCATTTAGGTACAGCAAATGCCTTTTCCTAAAAATATTTGCAGTTTTGTTGATGAGCTTTTTCATAAGAATAAGATAACTTTTGATCTTTTCCATTTCCTCAGCTTGAAAAATATTTTTCCACTTTAAAATTTGAGCTATATATTGGCAATGGCAATACCCCAGGGGTACCAAAATGTGCCTATATTTATTTTTGCCTATATTTTCCAGCTAAATGGTCACTTGCTTACACAGATCAGGTAAATAGTCAAGCACTGTCTGTCTATTTCATCTTTGGTAACATAGTTCCTTCTGTCAAAGCACTGTCTGTGTTTGTCTTTATAACTTGGCCATGAATGTTTAACAGGTAATGGGTAGCTTCCTTAGGAATTTGGTCCTTACAATAATTGTCTCTAGAAAACTATTAGATATAATTGTCTCTCTGTATTTTTTTAAATTATATAATCCTTAAACCTTTCTGTTTCTGGCATTATGAGTCACAAAGGTATTTAAATCTTCAAAGCTAAATAATTTTCTCATTTCTGGTACTTCTTTTGCATAAAACATTTGATCACTATTGTTTTTCTAATTACCATTAATTCAGTATGTTGCATTCTAAATGTAAAGCATTTTTAAAATTTTATAAGCCAGTGTTACATGGTGATGGATTTACTTTACTTTCCCTTCAGTCATATTATACTGTGAAAAAAGGTGCTACTGGGCACAGCTTTGTGTATCTTAATCTGTCCTGCAGAAGTGTGCAGATTTCTCTATTACACAATGGCCAAAACAGTGTGAGAAAATATTCCTCTGAAGCCAAATGGACAGGAAATATTACCGCAGAAGAGTATGAACTGGAGCCAATATAGAGTTGTTAATCCTCAGAGAAGCCTCTGAATAACAAATAGATATGTAATTCTCTCTGACGCTCACAAACAAAACAGTCACTTACTTTGAACTTACACTGTCGAAACCGGTACATTCAATAGCTGAGCTGCGTAATGCACTCAGTAAAAAATAAATAAATTAATTAATGGACAAATAAGAGTCTTTGGATCATTGGGTTGGCTGCCTGTAGAGCTAACACCCTTGGTTAATGAATCTAGACCAGTTAATATTTCCAAACAGAAGACTGAGAAACTGAAATGAAATAGAAATGGGGCCAAAGCCCAAGTCATCCTGGCAGCAGCATGCTCACTAATTGGTTTTATCTCATCAGAAAACCACCTGTTTTGTGTGTTACTCTTAAACATTCTGAATAGTCATGTTCATATACAAATGTGTCCGGTTTGGGAGAGTTTTCTCATTTTCTGTTATGTGTCACCACTTGGAGGAGAGAGGAACGCACATCACTTTTGGCTTGACCAAGTATTACCTTATTAGAAGCAATTACTTTGTCACTGAGTTTTAAAAGGTATGCTTTTGTTCCCTATGAAACATTTGGCCTGGAGGTCATGTATTCATTGTTGCACAAATTAGATCTTTATTTTCCACTCTTATCCAAAGAATTTTTATATTTTTTTTTGTCTTTCAAGATGGCCTTACATTCTGCTTCAGTGACACATACACATTAGGGGATGAGCTCTGTGGGCTAAAATGTCCTCTCTTATCAAAACTGGGAGAAATTTTTATTTTTAGGAATGTATGCATACACATTAGCATGCATATTCTTAAGACAGTGTATATGTATGACATTGGACTATGGATTCACTTTGACCTCCTTTATGTTAGAGAAGATGGCAGGCTAGTTTTGTTTGAGTATTTTCCCACAGCCTCTGTCTTCCAGCCTGAAGAAAAACATGCTTTAATTTTCACATTGAAATAGAAGCATTTCAAACACAAAATATTATTTGACTGCTAGATAAAATCTATTAGATTACAAGTTTTGCTGCATACTCCAGAGAATGAGAGAATCTAGGTGGGTTGACCTTGGCCAACTGCCAGATACCCACCCAGCTGCTCTTTCACTCCCCGTCCTCAACAGGACAGGGGGAGAAAATAAGATGAAAAAGCTCATGGGTCAAGATTTAAGACAGGGGCATCACTTACCCTTTACTGTCATGGGCAAAACAGATTCTATTAAATTCATTGCCAATTAAAATAGAGTTAGAAGGTGAGAAACAGACAAGAACAGACAAGAACTCTAGAACTAAAGAGCAGACAAGAAGTAAAGGCCAGTTCCCAGCCCTTCTCAAGCTCAATTAAACTCTCTCATCCCCAACTCCTCAGCCTCCTCCCCCTGAGCAGCATAGGGGGATGAGGAATGGAGGTCTGCGGTCAGTCCACAGCAGCCCCTCTCTGCCTCTTCAGCCTCCTCACACACTCACACTTTTCCCTGCTCCAGCATGGGGCCTTCCCAGAGGTAGCAGTCCTTCAGGATAAACCTGTTCCAGCATGGGCTCTCCATGGGCTGCAGTTCCTTCAGGGAATATCCACCTGCTGTGGAGCGGGCTGTGTAAATAATAAGGAAAAAAAAAAAAAAAAAAAGAACTGGGAGGAAAAAAAGGAAAATGAATGGCTCGGGTGTGGGACAGAATGAAAAGAAAGTGTTTTCATTTAAAATGAGCAGAGGGCATTAAGTGATGGACATGCTTGCCTCACTTTTATTTTGTGTTTAAAAAATCACTTACTCCAAAGTTCTTTCTCCGAAGTTATTTCTCTAATAGCTCATTACAAATTAGTAAATGCAATTTTCAGAGTTTTTTCCTTAAAATCTTCTCTGGCTGTATGGTAATTTTTCTAATAATTATCCTCATATTTCTTCTCCCTTGCATAATATACTATATATTGAACTCTTATATCAGTATCCATATGTTATACTGGTTTTGGACTGATTTTTTAGTCATTTCTCAGTAACATAGAATAACTAGAAGATAATGTTGGATACACTAACCAAATAAATATGAAAGGCAAAAACGGAGTCTTCAGATTCAGTTATTACCTTTGGATATAAAAGTGATCCCTCAGTTTTATGAGAATAATAGAAAATATTTTGTAGTTTCCTTATAGTCCTGTTCATTCATTCAGTATGTTTAGAAAGATCAGAGTACTTTCTAAATATCACCTGCCATTAGATTCTTACAAGGGAAGAGGTGAACTGGGATGCACATTGTATATATTTGTGTTCTATGAGGATGATATCTAAAAAGAATGTATATTATTCAATTTATCTCAAAGCCTTTGGTTTTTAAAACTACATAAGTTTAGGAAAGGGTACAGTTGTCAAAAGCACCTCTATTCAACAGGTCATCTGTTAAAAAAATATACTTGCATTGTGTATTAGACTTCATAAACCTGAAGTACTGGAGAAAATTAGGGAAACTTCTTTGCTTCTTCACTTTCCTCAATAACTTTTTGTGAGTAGTCATGCACTTTTTGAATGTCCATTGCATTGAAGGCAAAAGGAAAAATTAGCTTGTGCACCTAAAAGGAATTTAGGCATGGATTTGCTGGGACCCTAACTGTCAACCCTGTCGAAACCAAGCTGCTCATGATCAAACAATAAGCAACAGCAAGCAAGCACTGCCAAGGATGGACTTCAGTTCCAGAAGAGATTTGAGAACTAAACTTTTAAAAATCTTATATGCCCAGATCCTGTCTAACTGTCTTCTTAATTATCTATGTTTCCATAATAAACAGGGAGCAAAGTCGAAACAACAGTCCAGGAGGTTCCCTTCTCCCAACACCATTTCAGCATCTTCCCCATTTAATGTCAAATGCATTCATAGTCTTTGAAACAGAGACCAAAGCCTCAATTTATTTCTTTCTCTTTCTTAAGAGCCTGTTCCTTAACAATGGGCTAAGAAGCATTAAACCATTTTGTGTAAGGAGAACCTATCTTCCCTGGCAATGGCTGCCACCTGGGAGCCATTATGAAAAAATGTTTCTTCGGGATGAATGTGGACATCAAAGTACATACTAAATGGAGTGAGCCATGGGACTCAAAGTGGAGTTAGTTGGTTGTTTACCTTCTTATCAATTGGATGCTCAGCAGCTCCTTTCTGGGATTAGTCTATTTTTAAATAACTGGAGAACACTACATTCAAAAGCAGAGGTAATGACTTGGACTACAACTACAGCTACAACTACAACTGCAACTTCAGCTACAAAGCACAGCTGAGAACTCTGGAGCAGGCAGCTCTGAGCAGTCTAGATAAGTTTTGAGACTGTCCATCAAGGTAAGCAATCTGTACATAATCCACAGTACACAGGAAACCACCATGGCCTAACATGGCGTTTTACAAACAGGTAGCAAAAAGATAGACACAAGTTCCTGCAGTCAATGCTGGAATATCCAACACATGTAAACCTCACTCTTGCCAGGAAGTATTTGTCCCGTATATTCTTTGAAGGCAAAAGACTATTTTCTTCTGATAGAAAGCTGTGAATCATTTGCTATTAAGAAGAAAAAGAATACATGAAAACAGTAAAAGAGAAGAAAAAGATTTTTGCTTTCATTGTGTTTGCAAAATCAGTCATAGAATAGCCCAGGTTGGAAGTGACCTTGAAAGATCATCTGGTCCAACCTTTGGTCGGAAAGGGAACCTAGATGAGGTTATCTAGCACCCTGTCCTATTTTATCTTAAAAACCTCCAGCAATGGGACTCTATCATGTCACTGGGGAAGTTGTTCCAGTGAATGATTGTTCTCACTGTAAAAAATTTCTTTCTTATGTCCAGGTGAAACCTCTGCCTCTGCAACACTGACCCATTGCCCCTTGTCTTCTTCATGTGGCTCCTTGTGAAGAGAGAGCCTTTGTCCTCTTTGTAGTCACCCTTTTAAGTACTGGAATACTGCGATAAGGTCCCTACTGAGCCTTCTCAACTTCAGGGAGAAAAGACCTAACCCCTTCAGTCTTTCTTTATAAGGCAGGTTCCCCAGCCCTTTGATAATTTTCACAACCTTCCTTTGGATCCTCTCCAGTTTGTCCCAATCTTTTTTGAATTGTGAGGACCAGAACTGGACAGAGTATTCCAGGTGCATCCTGACAAACACTGTGGGCTTTTGTTTTATTTTTGTGTTCCTCGACTGGAATAATTAGACTCTGGATCCTGCCGAAATTATCCCATTTTACCTCTGTACTTTAAAAGTGCAATATTGGGAAATTACCGGACCATAAGAAAAGAGACTTACAAGATCTTTTATATTAACTTTTGTGCTGCACTAGGAAACTTTGCTTGATGCAGAACTGCATGTCCCAGATTCCTTCAGACATTGTAATGTGTTTGCCGTGAGAAGCTCAACCACCCAAGCATTTCGCTGGCTTTTATTAATTCTGCCTGGTTTTTTTCATAGTTAGGTGATCGTCATTTAAAATATCCATAGAGCAGCCATATGCTCCTGTGAACACTTAGTCTAAAGTGGTCTCTAGAAATCACCAGCAGCAATTGAATTGCCCTAGAATGGAGAAGATATGGATAATTTTTGTCCTCTACTAAGACTGAATTCACCAGACTATTTCACAGTTAGCTAATACCACATGGTCTAGTGAATAACTGTATGTTTTTCTATTTGCACAAAGATGTGCATACACACACACAAGTTAATTTATGATAATCTCTCTTTTTCAGACATCTGCCATAATGATCCTTGATCCCTAGTAGCTTTTAAAGTTTGTTTCAGTTCGGGTAAGTGTTCATTTTACTGAATACACAAACATAGTCTGAACTTTCTATGCTTTTTGGAGTCTACAAAAGGCAGTTGCAACTTTCTCAAGATCCTTTGCAAGGCGTTTGGTACCTTTTTCTATAAGGCCTGCTTCCTTCCTGAGAACTCTACATGAAAAAGAACTGATTCTCTGCACAAAATTCTTTCTTCTGCAAGGAAAGAAACAATAGGATCAGCCTTAGGGATGCAGTGCTTTTGAAAGGAAAGATACTGGTGCAGAAAAACAATCCAACAATAGTAGAGATCAGGGCAATGCCTGTAACTTTTCCTGCTCCCTGCACCTCAAATCTCATTGTGCCTATATAGAACTCTTAATATTTTTGAAATCTGTATGCTTGCTGGCAGAGACCTCCTTTCACACATTTCTAAGAGCAGGGAAACAAGAAGGTGGTTATAAGGGCATATTGTTATGAGTCTTTGTACTATTCTGTTGAATCTCCAATTGATCTACACACTGCAAACTTATCCTGGGTGATGAGTGAAGTGTTGAGGAGTTAGCCCAGATTCATGTCTCTCAACTTAGGCAGATAACCTGGGCCCCGAACTTTATCCTCACCACTCCTACCTTGAGAGACTTAACTGATGTGTTTGAATGAGGGGCTTGGTCCTCCCAGGCTCCCTCTGTAGTCAAAAGGGAGTCTAACTTCAATTTTCTGAATCTTTCACTGTTATTAAGTTGAAAAAGAAGGAGATTGGGATATCTAAGCTTTATTTGATCTGCCCCAGGTAAGTGCTTTTTGTAAAATGGATTAAATCAAAGCTTTGGAGCACAGCAGTCATGGAGGCAATCCTCACTGTTTAGTGTCCAGTGTCAGCTAACGACCTCTGTTTTGGGGAATACGATGCTTTTGTAGGCTTTCTTCAGATTTCTCATGCTCTTAACAATGCCTTTCCCTAAGCAACCTCAGCTCCCAAGCCTGAGCCATTACCTTGGTCAAGCCTGTATGAGATGTCATACCTCTGTCACGCTGTCCTTGCCAGTGTGGCACCCTGGATAGGCCTTCTTGGAGTCTTCTCATATGTTGTGGGCAAACCTCATGGTACTTCTGGACATTGGTATTCTGGCTGACTGTCAGTACACAAATGATTTTCTTGAGTCTTCACTTCTAGGCAGTTTTCCAGATACTAAGCCATTTGAGATGAAAGTTCTGCTACAACTAGGACACTACATTTTTCCCTCAATATAAATGGTGGGTGGTGCAAAAGGCAAGTAGCTAAATGTGTTATGAAACATCACGGTAGCCAGCTGACAGCACAGAGGCAGAAGTTCATCATGCAGATGTGTCTTCATTCAGGCATTCCCCATCCTTCTGGTTTTTGTAAAACAGTGAGAACTGTCTAACTTCCACATGTAACATTTCTTTGTGTTAAACATAAATTTTATTTTTATTTTTTTCTTAAAATATTTTATAAAAGTTTCTAGACATGAATTGAATTTGAGTCAGTAGCGTTACATTTACATGGGAATCAGAGAAATCACAGTAAATAGGGTCCCAAGAGGTCATGTAATCCATCTAGTTGCCCAAAGGCAAGACCAGCTATGACTAAAATATTTTTGACAGATTTTTGTCTCATCAGTTCTTGAAAACTTCCAGTGGCAGAAGTTTGCATGTTCTCCCTTGGCAGGGTATGTTAGTGCTCTGCTATGCCAATAGTAGGAAAGATTTCTCCCAATTGCCAACCAAAATCTTTCCTGCTGTCATGTAAGCCCATTGCTTCCTGTCTTATCTGTAAGGAAAGTAGAACAATTTATTCAAATCAACTATTTTGGAGTTTTGGAAATTATAGTTTTACTTTGAGTACTCTCCAGATTTATAAACAGCATACCTGTTAGTCTGTCCAATTATGACACCTCCTGCTTCTCCCTCATACTTTACCAGATTTTTTTCAGAAGCTCTAAGCGGTCTACTCTGATATCATTTCCTCTTGAAAATCTGTGACGGTTGTTACTTCCCATTTTATTATTTTTTAAAGGCTTTAAAATAGATTTTTTTTTTTTTTTGGTAGTGATAAAGTGTTTTGGGTTTTTTAAATATTACTATTTCTGTATTTCTATATCGATATCAATCTATATCTCTTCAGGAACTCTGAATGTCTGATCTATAATTTCCTGGTTCATGCTTTCTCCTGCCTTTCCCTTTACAGACTAATATTCTGCCTTTCTGGAGTCTCCTGAAAATGTACCTTTTCTCTACAAGTTCTCATAGATGATCCCAATAGTGTTTGAGAATGTTTCAGACGCTCCTTAGGTATTCCAGACTAGATTTTTCTTCATTCAATTTAGTTTTAGCAAAACTTTTACAAGGGGTCTCTAAGCAGTTGTTCTGTGTTGAACTAGGTTCTTACCCCACTGTGAATGACGCTGTGTCAGCCATCTGACCACATTAATGCTTTTTTAGCAAAATTTGCAGTTGAAACTCCTCATAAATCGTATCTTCCACCATCCTCATTTTCATCAATCAATGATGTTTTCTCTTCCTGAAAAGCAAGCAATCTCTTTCTTCTAATGAGTTGTTGACTGTCTTACCTGAGAATGTGTGTTTTCTTCATTGTGCATAGCAATCTCTGGACTAATTGTTAAGACATATGCCTTTAATAAGCTTATACCAAAAATCCAAGCTGTCTCTCCTGCCTTGCTGACTGCCAAATGTTCCAAATGTCCCCAGCCAAAATCTCCAGCTTTCTTCTGACAGCTTGTGTAATACATGAAATATTAACCATGGAAAACACCATGTGACAACAAAAGTTAATTAGCAATACAGAAAAGAACCGAATTGAAATTCAGGTTAAAGAAGGGGTACTGGAACGCTGTGTTCATTTTTACATTAGTATGAGTAGCCACTTCTTATTTTCTGACACATCTGTGGCTGTGAAAGGCTCTCTCTTCTGTTGCAGTGGGATACCATGCAATGTGATCAGCTGGTATTTTAATCAACTCACATAGTCAATGAGGGATAGTGCCTAAGAGCCTGCCAGACCATGGAAATCTATCTGACTAGAGGACTGGAGTTGCCTTCCTTTTCTGAGATGAATAATGGACTCAACCCTCATCTAACAGAAAACCTGGGAAATGAAGCAGCAAACTCTCTGCAAGAATGGGGAAAACATACCCTTTCTTTGGACAAAAATATTAAGTTCACCTTTTCTAATAGTGTCTTTTCATTCTTTCTGAAAGTGTTTTCTAGACTCTGTTGGGCCTGGAGCTGGAGAAAACAGGCATGGTGTTATTGAAGACCATTTTGTAACACTAATTCTACCTTTCTACTTATGTTTCCTCCTGATCCCACTAGAAAGTTACATGAAATGAATCCAGTTATTTATTTAGTCTAGTTCTCAAAAGGGGTTTAGATCATGTTTGGTTTGACAGAAGAGAAAAAAATTCACTCTTTTTTGTTTTATCCATACTACTTTTTTTGCCTCTCATAAAGGAGAAGTCATTAATTCTTTCTCAAAAAAATTAAGCATGTTTGTAGAGACTGATTTACAATGGAATTTTCAAACAAAAATTCAGAGGGATGAGGTCCCATTTAGGATAGGATTTTCATCAGAGAAATGTTCTCAGATGTTAATTTTATGGCTTATTGAGAAAACACTTCTTTGAAATCTGACAGTGTTTATGAAAAGCAAAATTGCTTTCCCCACTGGATGGGTCATATCTTAAATATTTAACTTCTGTCTACTTTGTATTAATTCAGGGTAAACACAGAGTGTGATACAAGTCTTGATTTAATTTTATTTTTTTTCTATGTTCAAAGAGCCCGAAGAATCCACTGAAGATTTATTCACTGGGAGGAAAGATCTGCTTTTCATCATCGGTTACTCAGGTCCCATAAAAAAAGTTCAATGCTTGACAGAACCTGAACTCCTAATCTTTGTTGGCAAGGTAGCATCCAAATAACATGAAACCATGGCTCTTTGCTGTTCTGTGATGAAAACTTAAGGGGACTATATTAATTATAAATAAACTGACATGCCAGGACTTCAATGATACTGAAAATTTGCTGCAGCAGGAAAGATTTCAGAGAGATAGAGTGGCATTCAAAATTCACTGCCAAGGTTCAGTGCTCCAGTATAGATGGGAGTGAGATTGTAGACATACTGTCTCAGTGTATAGAGGAGGCAAGATTTGTGGGATTATTTTTCCAAACCCAATTAAACACGGGGAGTTTGAAATTTGCTGACAAGTGCTGAAGGTTGATGGTCTCCAATTTTTTTTTTTTGGTGCAGTTTAAAAAGCTGGCCATGAAAAGGTTTAAATAGCAGCTTATTCAGTCCTATCTGTCCCCAGCCAGTCAATCAAATTTCAGTTGGTAGCCAAGCAGTGAAACAGGAATTAGATATTGTGAGGTATCAGCAAAATCAAGGTGGAATTGATAGTATTATAAGGACATGGAGAAAAAGGGAACTTAGAAGTGGGGAATAAAAGCAGATAGGAGAGGAAGTAGATGTGGACACTGCGGATCAGGAAAGTGGTAGGAAAGCAAAGGACCAGTCATGAAATGAAAGGGAGGCCCAACAGTGTGAGAAATAGAAAATATAAAAAGGTGATCGCTGATGAAAAACAAAAAAACATAGAGGGAGCAATAGAGAAAGTTCTGGTACAAGCAGGGAAAAAAGGACAGAGCAGAGCCATGCAAACTATAATAATCCTGGTAAAGATGGAGAGATTATAGCCTACTGGGGCACATTCTATGAAGTAAGATAACTATTAAATTTTTACAAGGTACCTGTTAATATTGTTTTGTCCTCAAGATATTTATGATTGTAAGAAGTAATCAAATAAATATTTTTCATTCAATGAGTTCATTACCCATCATGAAAGTGTAATATTTACAGAGTTCAGAGAAAATATAATTTCAAATGTATGTAGTCCTAGATTCAAACTAAAACTGGAATTCTAATTCAGTTTCTGAGGTATCAAGTCCAGAGGGCAAGCACAACAGGTCCCAAATACTCAGGAAAAGAAGAGCGTTTAAGCAATTGGCAGTAGGAAACTGGAAAAGGGAGTAAGGTCATATAATGGCTCATGGTATATTTCTGTTCCTGCACATATTCATGTAATAGTTTATACACAAGCAGTCAAATTAAAATCAACATGAATACACAAAGTACAACACTTGTTTTCTGATGTGAACCTAGGGGAATACTGCTGTCACTGATATGTAAAATTAGTCTTAATTAATTAGCAATGCTTCTTATTTTAGATTAATAACCATATGAAGCTTAAAATCATTAGCTTTGACTGTACTTTCACATAGCTATTATATTTACCTAAAACAGGTGGAATTTAGTTGCTCCCTTATTGACTTTAGTCTTGATCTTGTTTGGAGCTGGACAGAGTTTAATACCTGCAATAAAGCATTTCCAATTTCATTGGAAGATACAGGGATAACGAAAGATCAAATGATCACAGTGCATTTTTGGGGCAGAAGTTGAAATAAACCCCAGTATCTTGATTTCACAATTACAAACTAAAGCTGTCCATGCCCTCTTGCATAAATCTTAGCATCAGGCATATTCTTTATTCTTTCAAATATTCAGCATACAATCCTATCCTCTTGCACTGCAGACCCTTTAGAGGTTTTCTCCTGTCTTTAAGAGATGTTTCCTGGGTGCCAGGGAAGGAAATTGAAGCAGCAAAAAAATTTTTTCACACATCATTGCTGCTCAATCATTTTAGCTCCTGACCTCACCCTAGTCAATTAACAAATTCTTGGAGCCTCAAGGTAGCATCTGACTTGTGGAGTACTGGGTGCTTTCTGCTTCATTTGTTGTTCATAGTGCCTTAACAGGAAAGCATGCTTCACAAATTAAGCAGAGTATGGAGGCTGTGTCTCTGTGTGTGGGGGTGCGCACACACATGCTCACATACACCTGTGTGTGCACATGTATATGACATATATGTACATGCATATACGTACATGTATACACGTACACTATAGCTGAATGCAGTGCATATCTCTTGGACACTGTGGTTTGGCAACAGGCCCAAAGTTTGTCAAATATTTTATGTCATTTATTAGAAATAAAGATATAGGCACAATAAATTCTGTGTTTATACACTTATGTTTAAAAATATATTTTAATGTGTAACGATATGGCCTGTGGGTCCAGCAGATACTCTAAGCTTTGAAATAATGTGACTAAGCACAGAAATAAGGAAGAAGTAAATTTTGTTTGGGGAGAAAGGATGGATATTTTTTTTTCAATTTCTTTATATACCAAAGAATGAGGTCTCTTAAATGAATGCAGTTTTGCTGTGAATAAGGGAATTGTGCAGCTGAATGCATTTGCAAGCCATGTGGCAAACCTGCATCCCACAGAGGAAACTGGTAACATGCACAGGGCTACAGCCTTTTTATCCTACCTAGCAATTATCTGTTTGTGGGCTTCATGGCACTAATTTCTCTTTCCACCTCTCACCCCTAGTCTCATACAATGGATAAGACTCCAAAGCAAATGCTTTCTGTCCTTTGACCATGCAAATTTCTTCAACAGCCTCATATGGGTTAAAGGATAAATAAAGAGTTCATCAGAGATAAAGGCTGAAAGAATAAACCCCTTTTTCATGTAAGCTTTTCTTCCCCAAACAGTGTGGCAGTAACTTGGCATACAGTTACGTCAGGAGGCAAGGAGAGGACAGGTGTCTGTGTGCAGCATGCTGGCCTCTTGCCGGATAGGTGAGCTGCCAAAGATTGATCACACAGAGCGGAAGTGCAAATGAGTGCCGAACTACAGCCCTATAGCACTAATGAGAACCCAAAGGCTACTTCTCCTGGAAATCTGCAATTACCCCCAAAATGCTGGTGATAACAATATACTTTGAATTACATATTTATGTTCCAGGAAGTGACCTCTCTGGAGAATACATTGAGCTGACCTTCGACCATAAATCTGTGTCCTCTCCTCCTTTACTAGTTATGGAATTGATCCCAGAAGCCTTTTTAATCTTCTTGGTTTTCTGTCATTTTATTCTTTCTCCTTCTGAGGGCTGTGGGATAGCAGAGAGGAGTCTGAGCATGGTGAAGGTGTGTCTGCTGCTAAATAACTCTGAATTTTAAGAAATTAACTTTGAAGAAAAAAAAAAAAGCCAGTGAAAAGGGAGAGCTGATGTTTTTATCTTTCTCCTCTACTGAAGGAAAACCATAGGAGTCTCAGCCTTGGAAAAATGTATCCTAAACTGATATGAATCAGCCTGTCTCTGCTAAATGTAGTGCTGCTTCACTGGAGGAATCAGTTTTTCCTAAGCCCTGGAGTATGCAAAACAATTCCTTGTCCCTTCCTTGATTTTCCTCATACCTGTCATGAGAGTATTCTTTTATGCTGTTTTTTTGCCTTATACCTCACTGTTCTGTCAAATTAACAAAAGTAGTGCAACACTTCAGTCACCGATATCAATTTTGCTTATTGTGCCAAATTTTTAAGTGCTTATTTATGTTCTTTTCAAGCACATCTCATGTTTCTGTTCCAAGAAGCGGGACAGGAGGAAATAAGCTGTTTATTCTTTTTACTCGTGAATAGCTTGAAATCTACTTGACTGTTACAGGAAGCATACTTTCACATCAATATAGCACTTTTCTTCCTCTAACCTCCTATTACTTTTGGAATTATGCATTAATTGTGTCTCTTATGCTGATTGTGAGCAGTAAATCCAAGCAGAGAAAGAAAAGGTTTCTGAATTCACAGAACATATTTATGGTACAATCAGGAAAAAAACACAGACATATTAAAGCTTTTTTCTTTGCCCCTGTCACTGAATACAAGCTCTTAACAGTGTTCACTGTGAATAAGAGTCGGTTAAAGCTGAAAACGGTGTGCAGCAGTCATTAACACGGAATCACAATAAGAAAAACCCTATATGCATTACAGATCATATTATTTAAGAAAAATAATACAGAATTCAAGTTTTAATATCTGAGTATTAGGATCATTAGTTCCAAGTAGCACATTCACTTTGAAGTATTTTCTTAGCTTTGATCCTGACAGCTTACAAAAGAGCTTAGATATAAATAAAAAAGAGCTTTATTTCAGCTAGTATTCTAAACAGCATGACTGATGACTTTGGTTATTGTTCCTTCACAAGCAAACCTGGAGTGTGACAGCAAAATGAGCCAGTGACCAGACTATTTTTTTAAAATGTGTACTTTTACACCCATATATGACTGTAATCATAAAACAAATGCATTGTACACTGAAGGTAAATGAAGCTTGCAGGTCTACGCTGGAAATGAATGTGGGCACACACAAAGGTTCCTTGGTCTTGACTGTGAATCTCTTGCTTCTTCAGAAGAACTGTTCCTGTTTAGACCACCTCTATGAGAAGACTTGTCTTTAGAGCTAGTCCCTCAGTCTACCCACTTTTCTGACATTATACTTGGATCTCAAAGAGTCCAGACATTTAATAAAGGCTAACATGTTGCAGGGATGAAAAAATTTTGACTGTGACTGCTTGTACTTGGAAATGCTGTAGGAAATCAATGGAACTGCCTGTTTGTCTGTCTCTGTGGACAGAGCCTTACAGAGTGTGTGCTACTGAAATATGAATAATAAATAAGGTTCTGTCCTTGTGGACTCAGTTGTATGATCTGCTAATGTAAAAGTGGTTTTAAGGATGCCTTCATTGTGTATGTTGTTTAAAAATTAAGAAAAGTAGGTGACATATTTAAAGACTGTCTTGAAAAGCAAAGTTGCAATTCAAATTTAATCTTAGACAATATTTTGGACCTGGGTTTAGCTTTGTCACCAAGTTAATGAGTATCTTTAAAATTCTCAAACAAAGGAAGAACTGCATGAGAGAGGAGACAGACTAGAATAAATAGATGTAAGGAAATGTCAATAGAAATATGTGTGTGTATATACACGCATATATTTATACATGTGTATATAAGTTATAGGTAGTACCTGTATAACTATACTACAATTTGTAAACTTGGCCTGTGTGACTTCCATTAAGAGCAGTCTGTCCAGTAAAATGAGTGATGTAGCAATAAAACTAGTCTTATAACTCTCCCATCACTTCTCTGATGTCTACTTACTTAAAGTCCTGAGGGAAGCAAAATC
This sequence comes from Rhinoptilus africanus, assembly GCA_013400135.1. Classification (NCBI taxonomy): domain Eukaryota; kingdom Metazoa; phylum Chordata; class Aves; order Charadriiformes; family Glareolidae; genus Rhinoptilus; species Rhinoptilus africanus. Next base: position 53,535 of record VXBO01013324.1, on the reverse strand, counting down.
TTTACAGACTTTCTGTATGACTGAAGAGAATTTAACTTGCTCAGTTGATTTTTTTTGGTAGAAGACATTACTTGAGCTTCTTCATAAAATGTGAGAGGGTGAATGGGAAGATTCATTTGGGCCAAGAAAAATTGCTTTAAAGAAGATAAAAATTAAGTTCCCCTATCACAAAAAGAAAGTATCAACACCAAAAAAAGGTCTTAAAATATACAGAAGCAGAAGCACCTTAAAAAAATAAACATGACTGACAAAGGACTTTGTCCCAAAAAGTTATCATTGAGAGATTCTTGCAGCTCTGACTGGATTTTAGTATTTTTATCTCTTTTCTTAGTACCAGTTGCTAAAGTTTATCAAAGACAAAAGCAGACTCCTCTGGACTTCAGAAGGAATCAAATCCAACTCCTAAATTGTTGCCTGATTTCCACTGAAATCTTTGGCAGTGGGAACTGCATTCAACTGATAGCATATAATCTACATAGAATGGGCTAACTTGCAAATGTTAGGGTCCTTTTGAATTCTTGTGTTCTGTTAGTGTTCTTTAAAATGCCAGGTAATGTTGTGGAAACTAATGTCACTGTTTCACTGAAGCTCTAAGCAATGTTTTATTTCTTGTCTCTTAGTTTTAATGAGAGCGTGCAGCTTGCTGCTAATAGAGTTGAGTAAACAATCTATGTACATTTTATTCAATTACTTTAGCTCTTTTTCTTCTTATGGTAATTACCTATGAGCGGACAAAGATTGTTACCGTTTGTTTGTTCCTCCCAACTGCTTGCTGGTTATTCTGCACAAGCAACTTGTAGCCTGTGTTATTGCAAACTGACTGCTTGCAAGTATTCCTTTGGGGATCAGCCTTTGGTTGCCTAAAGCCAAGTACTTGTTTCTTTTCCATGATTGGATGATCTACTCTGTCACAAAATACATTTTGTTAAATAAATTCATAGCTTCACCCTGCAACATACTCTCTAGACCAGCAATCTGGAGCTACACCAAAATGATGGAAACCTGCGTATTTAATACAATATCTGTGATGAAAAAGTAAATCCAGATAAATACAGTTATTCCAAAGCTGACATGCCATTCTCTGTGCAGGCATGTATTTAATTTTGCTGATAGTGTCATGAGTTGGAAGTATTTATTTCATTCATGTTCCTGTTAAAACAATTTCAGTTGTCCTTAGGGACTGCAAATTAACTCATAATAAGACCTTTAGCATTTGGCATTATTTCTTTACTGGATTGCAATGGGGTTTTTTATACATTGGGTTCACTTTACCTGGAAAGTGCAATGGACAAATGATTATGGTTTGTGTCAAAGCAAATATATTTCTGAGTCCTTTCAGGGCTGCTATCATAGCAAATCTCTTTCCAGCCTTCAACTTTACCAAGATAACTTAGGGTTTTTAATATTTATATAAATAATAATTGTGCCGGGTCTTTTGTGAAACAACATTCTGAACTATTGAAAGCAAAATGATTCCAAAATTACTAACCCATTTTAAAGTAACTTTCAAATTGAGTCACATTACAAAGAAATCTGAAATAAACTGAAAACAATCGGGAAGATTTGGATCCTCAGGAGAGCCTCTTATGCCCTTTCACTTGATCTGTGTATCAGTTGCCACAGGCAAGGCCACTTTTCTACAGTCAGCACCATTTGAAGCAGATTGCCCTTGGTCTCTTCTGATAATACAGCATATAACACCATATAGATGTTTGATATACTCTAACATAAAAATACAACAGTGATTAAGCCATAGACTTGAATCTTTTTCTCAGAGCTCATTTTTGCTGGTCAAGTTTGGTTATTGGCTGAAGAAATTTATTCAGTTCACCTCAGTTTCTTGTGTTTCTCATTATTTCATTAGCCTGGTACCTAGTACTGATTTTGCTTCATAGTAGATTAACTGATTTGTCCCTGCACTGCATGCTCTGTATTGCATGAAGTACAAGCAAATCTAAAAAGCTGCAGTAGATTAAAAAATGCACAACAAACTGTGATGAAGGACCATGGTAACTCAAAATTCTTTCACAAAAGTCTGTAGACTAAATAAGACTATTTGAAATGTTCTGTCCTGCCATATAATTTAAGAAAATGCCAGTAAGCTAAGCAAAGATATTACAACTTCTTTCATTTAGTACTTGCTATGATGCTTTCTACTTCAAACCCAAGAAATTATTTAAGTCCAGCTCTGGTTGCTGTTTCTAAACCTCCACCTCTCCTGTAGTGAAACAACGAGTAGATCATTTACCTACAGACTTTAGTTTCTCCAGCTGTAAAAATAATGTTTACCTTTATTATTTTTTTTAAGATGCTTATAGACTCATGATTGAAAGGGACTATTCATAAGTCTTTTGTCTATTTTGTCTATTCATAAGACTTTTGTCTACTATTTGACATCCACCTGGACATATTGCCTGTAGCATACCTCTGGAGATTAAACAGATTATCCCAATTAATCTAATTAACTTAAAGGAATTAGTCCAGATCTTGATATTAAATTTTTGCTTTGATAATTGAGGTAGAAGGCATGGATTTGAAGTTTTATTACATAGGAATTTAGATGTTCAAATTATCCATGACAATAGGAAGTGATTCACAGGATCTGGGATCATCTAAATAAGAAAAATAACATTAATGGGAAGATCGCTTTAAGAATTTCTTTGTGTTTTAAAAGCTGAACGCAGTTTTCCTTCCCCAGAAAGATGGCATCTTCATTATACATCAAACACCAGCAACATTCCAAGCAGAATGTCCTTTAGCTGATGGATACTAACGTAAAAGAATGAGAGGTTAATGTTGAGCCTTGCAGTGCTGTCACCAAAAGAAACAGATATAAACAGCAGCAGCATTTATGAAGCAACATTTAAGTTTTGGTCCCACTAGATTTTAGATGGAAACTTGCCATGGCTTAGATTTCATTGTCTCTATTACGAGAGATTTCAGTAGCCAGATGGTCAGGGAAAATCTACTTGTGTGCATGCTTTTTAAAGGTTAGTGATATGTGGAAAAATATACTGTTACTTACACATTATCTTTGAAGTGAAGATAATGCTCAATGACACAAGACCAAAACATGTCTTATTATGCATTATGCTTTACTGTTACGCTCATTATTGCTGTGCTAATTCTTCCCAGGAAGGTTTTGATTTCCTTTCCAGACACTGCAAATTGAACTGGATTGTTGCAGTCAAGAACTGATTTTTCAAGTTTGTTATTTTGTTTTCAACTCTATCAAGCTCTGGCTTGCCAGAAGTATTGGGAGTCTCCTGAAACATGATTCAGCTGACAAATCAAATGAACCTGGATTGTCAGGTTGCAAACTACAAATGTAGGAAGCCATAATCTCTCTAGAAATATTAAAGTCTAAGCCAAATAAACAAATTCTACATATCTCAATAACCATAAAGATTGGCTTAAATTGTCTAAGTAATACTATTCTAGAAAGTTGTGTATGACTGTCTCCCACTTATGGTCTTTTAAGACAATTAAAATCAGATTGACTGTCCCTGTTGATTATGCTCAAGTATTTTCTATCCTGAGACAAGCAAAGAGAAAATCCTCAAAAGATGACTACCTATAATGCCCCTAATCTTAGGAACATAACTGAACTTTTCTGAATGAATCTCAGAGGTCTTTGCTGTTTAGTTACCTTCATTACTTCTAACTGAACTTTATTTGTAAAAACTGTTTTACCATGAAAGTTTGCATCTTATTTTTTTTTTTTATATGTATGTATGGTATGTATGGGGGAAAAATTATCTACTTTCTGCAGGAAAAAAAAATGTAAGAAACAGGTTTGGGGTTTCTTTCAAACAGAACTGTAAAAATATTTCATTATGAAATGCTGAAATTCCTCATGTGAGTTGTACTTCAAGTTTATTGCTGATCTCAAGAGGTAGAATACTCAGGCAGATGAGACCATTCGTGATGCCCTTGTGATAATTGCAAAATACGCCCTTCCTCTCCAAGGAAGAGGAGAAACAGAGTTATAGAATGGGAAGTGATGTGCAACTAAGGAACTTTATACAAAGCAAGCACTTAGATGATATTCTTTATACTTTGCCAAGACATGCAAAGCACAGCTCCTGTGAAGTTCTATATCTCTTCATAGTTTAAGATACAACATTTTTGATACAGGGTAAGCGATATATAGAAAATTCGAGGTTATAGAGGGCTGAATTTGAAAAGCTATGACTTTCTTTTCCAAGAAATATTTACAAAAAGATGTATCAACTAGGTGTTGCCAATGGGTATAATGCAGATGCAAGAAAAAACATGATTCTGTTCTTTCTTACCTGCGGGAGTCATGTTATTTCATTTTAACTCAAGACTGACAACTGAGTATAACCTGAAACCAGGGACCAACATCCAAAGTGTATTCAAGCCAACAAAAAGATCTGTACAGATCTCAGTTTTGCTCCCACTGAAGTCAGTAGTAAAGCTCCCAGTGGTACAGACTTTTTGTCAAACCATTTAGCTACCAAATAAATGTGGTACAAGAAAAAAAAATATATTAAAAAAAAAAGGGACAGATGTCTTTAAAACTGAATGGGGCAGCATTGCACTTTCAGTTAAAAAGACACTGAACAGCAGGAGATCCTAGCCACTAATTTCTCAGTTCTAAGTGATTGCAAGCATAGTGAGGTAACAGACAGAGTCAACAATAAATTGTTTTCCTATGGACAAAACAAGTGAGAGGGTTTTTTAAGGAATTTTATTGATCCAAATATTGATCCTTAATACAGCAAACAATTTACTCCTTTCTTGCCAGCCCCCGAGCAAACTTTAGTTAAAATTATAAAGTATAAATCCCCGATTTTAAACTATGATGTCTTGCTGTATAGTAGCAATAGCAGAGCCCAAACTCTATGTAATCGTGGCTAAAATCCTCACAGGCCAAAGCTGCAGTACGCGGATGTCTACTGAGTCTTCATTGCTTATGCATTCAGCCATTTCCCTCACGAGATACATTTTCTTCACATTATTATTATTATACATATTCTGTTGCTGTTTCTTCTTTTAGGAGCATGGCTTGCAGTACAGCCACACTGGGGAATCTATCTGGGCTGAAAACTAGCCCTTCACTTGAACAACCAGATGGGGCCCCATCCAGTAATGCCTTATAAGGCTTACTGCCATTCCCTCGCTTTTCTTCTGAGCAGGATTCTAAGAAAAAATTCAGACAACTTTCCTCATCTTCCATTCGGAATGGCTTTCCCTATTCTACATAGATTTTTATGGACAGAGGGCCTAGTTATTGCTGCCTCTCTACATGTCACCTAGCAAGATGTAAGTGCTGAAGGCCAGTTTGGGATCCCATTGTGTTCTAAGTTACAGAATGCCAAAAAAAGAGCTTAATTTTTTTGTTTGTATGTTTGTTTCCACATATCAGGAGTAGAACTGATATTGTATTACTTAGCTGTCTACAGCTAAGTAGACTAATTATATAGTGTAAGGGATGTTCATGCCTAGAAGGCGGGAATCATGGCAGTGCCAAGACAAAAGGCAGGAACATGGCATGAGGCAGCTCTAACAGTCAGTAGTTTGAAGGGGCTGAGGTCTCCTTACTTGTGTATTTTATTAACTCTCCTGACAACAGCAACAACAATGGCTAGTGAAGACACAGTATTTACAGAACATCATCTCCTTTGAAGGGATGCAAGCATAACACCCCTCACACAGGGTGTGCCCCCCCACCCTCCAGTGGACCAGACTTGGCAGGATAAAAACCATGAAGAGCTCAAACCTTTGGCAGGGCATGCATGTCCAACACAGCCATCGTTCTCCAGGCCTTACCCTCCCCAATCAAACACTGCAGAGTATGTGGGGATATCTCAGAATCCAAAATAGCCCAGACAGAATATTCCCTCTGGCCTTAGATCATAAGTGGAGGCAAAGACTGAGTTTGTGTCTGGAAGGGTTACAGCTGAATAGGTTTAACAGGGAGGTGTGAGCAACAGTGCAAGTCTGCAGAGGACGTGGAAGCTACAGATGAAATGCAAATGGACTAACCTGGGCTGGACTGGGCCCATATTTTATATGAGTCCATGTAACAGTGGTCCAACTTAGAAGGATGCACTGAATGAACATGTTCCCCAGAAAACCAAACATAGTCCCCAACTACAAAGTCCTGTGCTGGTGCTGATGTCTGTCTGAACAGACTGTAATCAGCTCTTGAAGAAACATCTACATTATTAGATGTTGCAACCACTTAAAGGACTCCTCAGGGTAAAACACCTGGACAGCTGATAGAGTAGCTGGATGACCACAGGGATGAAAACTATACCACATGTAAAGAGAGGACTGCTGTGAGGAAGGGTGGACACTACTGTTAAAGGAAGTTCTGCCAGTGATATCAGAGACATCCATTAATCCTTGTGGCAGGTAAAGCAGGAGATACTGCTACAGGATTGCATTTACCCATTCCATCTGACCTTTTGACTGCAGGTGATACGAGGTGGGCAGAGAGACTTACACCTCCAGCAGGCCGATTAAACCCCTTCCAGAACCCAGCAGTGAACGAGACCCCTTGGTCTGTCACCACGTGATGTAGCAGACCATGGCCATGAAACATATGCTGCTAGACAAGCATGCAGTCTGAGGAGCTGTGAGCAGCTTCTTTTATGGAACAAAAATGGCTGCCTTCAAAAACAAGTCCACCACCACAAGCACTGCACCGGGGACATAAGTAAGTCCACAAAAAAACCCTGAAATAATTTTTTCTTCAAGCAAGTTGTCAAGGCCTGTCCAAGATGAGACAAGAACAAAGGATGTGAGTGCTCAACAGGGAATAGATCAAAGAGGCTGAGGTCTGCCTACTTGCCAGTTTTATTAGCTCTACTAACAACACCAGCAACAATAATGGCTACCAAAGACAATGTTTAGGGAACATCATCTTCTTTGAAGGGAGACAAGGATAACCCTGAGAGCAGATAACCTCAGATACATCTCTAAGACACAGGTTGAACCACATTCAGAAATGAATCACAACAAGCCCATGTCCGTATAAATACCCGCAATAGACAAAAGGAAATTTTTCTAATTTTCTAGGAAAATACGTTGTTTAGGTGCATTCAGTATCCTGAATAAATTACTAAAAACCTTCTTGAAGTTATTTATCAGAGTACTCAGAACTTGAAATCTGTGATGCTTTTACTGGATACACTTCTAAGTGAGATCTTTGGGTATTATAAGCTGCACAGCTCCACTAAAATCTATGAAATTGCAATGCTTTATATGAACTGAGAGTTTGATAACTGTAAGCTATAAAGTAAATTTAAGTTCTCTAACAGAATTGGCTTCACTCTAAGATTCCAGTTTCTGCAGTGAAAATGGTTCCTATTAAGAATTCAAGTTTGGTTCACAGCATATATTTTACATTGCTCACTTAAATTTGCAGTTCCAATTAATATGTCTTCTGGGAAGCTCATGTGATGGTAAATCTGTGCCAAATTTTCACCTGTATCCATAAATCAATGCTAAAAAAAGCCACAATACAATTTTTTCTACCACAAACAACATTTTGTATCCTTCTACACTCTAACAAGTCTTGTGGTAACCTTGAAATGCGTGATGGCATGGAAAACACACAAGTACGTTCCTCAATTTAAGGTAGCTGACTTAATCCCATTTTTAATACAACTGACCTTTGGGGCTTAAGAGGAAGAAGCTCTGCTTTCCTTTCTTTTTCCTTTTTACCCCTTAAAAAAATGTGAGACAGTGATCTAAAGTCTATTGAAGTAAAAGAAAAGACTCCCATTGATTACAGCAGGATTTGGGTCATTCTTTAAAGTCTTAAGCACTTACCCTTGAAAATAAGGAGGGATATTCAAGTAAATTGTCTATACAAGTTTTGGTGAAAAAACAGCAAGGCATTTCTGCAACATGAGTCAGTCAATGTATTGGGGTTGCCAGTTCTGCATATCATAAAAGCTTTTTAGCTACGCAGTCCAGACAAGTATGGAATCCTGGAAGTAATATACATTGGATAGGGGAAGGTAGAAACACATGGAAGTGTTTCAATTTGCCCCACTGAAAATACACTTAGGCTCATTCCATTTCCTGCTCCCCATCTTAGTGCCATTATAGATCATAATCACTGTGATCATTAAGAAGAAATGCTTTTTTTTTGTTGATTGCCAATGAGAGGATCTTCTGGGAAATGTAATTTCTCATCTTGCTTCAGTCCATTTGAAATTGAAGTGGGACAAGCAAGTCCTTCAGTTATTGTAGCCTTCATCTTTTCCTGCCTGTATCCTTGTGCTGCTACTGGAATCAGGCCTTGAATAGTGACCCTTTATCTACCATGCAAAGGAGATGTGATTTTAGACCACTTAAATATGCAATGATTGGTAGACTGTAAATGCTTTGGTACTGGAAGGAACAAAGGGGACACATTCCCTCTGTTTGAGGGCTTCATTCCCAACTAAGCGCAATCACAAAACAGTTCAGCCTTTCACTGGCATCAGTAGTCCTGCCAAATATGTCTGGACTCAAGTCATTTTTCTTGACATCTCAGATCATACGAAAGTCCTTCACTCAGCTAACTTTTTTTGGCATTTTGGAACTTTTTACTGTGGAATGGTGTGCAGCCAAAATCTGAGCGTGAACCCTTTCATGGTAGTTAGAAGGTTGGCTGCATCATTCTAGGTTGGTAAAAGACGTTCCGAAGGCAATGAAGGAGAGTAAAAGGTAGGTCAGTTGTAAAAGAACATTGAAGAAGATAATAGGTGTTTTCTCAAGTTGATAAAGCCCTAGAAAGTCAGATATATTCCTAACTATTGTAAAAATTTAGGAAATATTTTATCACACTTTACAAAATATTTGAAACATTTTGTACCTATTCATGAATAAACACTCCCTAATTGTTGTCTTTTTTGGACAAGTTTTCTCCAAAAAACCCTACATCATCTTTCTTTTTCTCCAGGGTTTCTTGCATAAAGCAGTGAAAAGTATTGCATGTGATGGGCATAAAGTTAACAATCAGACCTGTTTAGGTCTGTGGCAAAGGAGTTGAACATTTTCTCTGACATATTTCTTGCCTTCAAGAGGATTTTAAAAGTTGAGTTCTTCAAGGGAGTCTGAGAGTCTTTGGCACTCATTTCCTTTTAAATTTATAATAGATAACTAAAGCCTGTACGGAATTCTGAAAATTCTCACTCTTAATTTTTAATATAGATTTGTTTTCAATAAGTATAAGTATGGACTTGTTTTATTCTTTACTGAGTTCAATTCCAAGTCTCCCTACAGAGCCTAAAGAAACAATATAAAGTATAAAAATTAATATGACTAAATTTAAGTGCACCATTAAATTTTGACATATAGAAGAGTTCAAGTCTAAAACTGGAATCTTAAAATATTTGTACTGATTATAAGAAGAAGAAGAACAGGGACAACTACCAATAATATGATAACTTCCATGATAATCTTCAGCCACTCTTGAGCACAGTGAAAACAGATTTTCTCAAGATAGAATTAAAAAGAAATAGATCTGTTATTACCTAATCCCCAATTATTTAATTTAAATTTTATACAAAAATTGGCTCCCTGTACCCTGTTGGCTCCCTGTAACCTACATGAGAAATAGCTATGAATTTTCTTTGTCCTGTCTCCACTCAAAGCCATCAGTGCAAACGTCCCTGGTCTATGGTATGGGCCAGATTTTTGTAAACTATACAGATGAAGTTCAGCACAAACTGGAGGAGAATAAAACTCAGAGAAGTGTAGATATCTGCTCCATTCACCCTTACATTAACAAAGCAAAACACCACTCAAAGTTTACATTGTGAATGAAGTGCACATTTACCACAGTTCCTTTGTATGCTTAATATCTGTGATGTTATTCAGCTGGACACTGAGATTTACACTAAGCTTAAACAAAGTCTTTTCCTTTCCAAAATTAGCTTTTTTATCAGCCTTCTCTTCTCCATCCAACCACCCTTCATTTTTTTATTATTTTTTTGTCTGCTCTATGTTTATCATGTTTTTTTTATACTTCTTTCTACCTTTATCTCTGCAAACTTTTGACTTTGAGACATCTTAATCTCTGATTTTTCTTTATACAAACCCATTGAACATTACCTAAACTGGTAATGTTGCCTGTAAAGAAGAATAACTTAAAATCTAAGTATATCAAATGTGACAGAGTATTCTTCATTCTATACTCATAATGCAATGGAAAAAGTTTATATTGCTGCACATCGCAGATATGTTCTTTACACTGCCCAAATGTCTTAATTACATAATGTCATACATTTTAATTAAAAGCTGGAGGGGTAAACATGAAATGAAATCCAAAAGTCAGTTTGTAAGTCCGTCCCTCTTATTATTGAACTAAGTAGGAGTTATAACAAAGACTTTTCAGGACTAGTGCTATCTTCCTTCATGGGAAACCAGACATTTCCTCCACCTATCTAGAGACTGAAATGCCTTAAGTTTTGCAACTTTATTTAGCCACAACATGAAGATTTGCTCCTATTAGATTTCTTCATCTTACTCAACTAGCAACATCCATGGAACATGCTGTGATTTCTGGTTTTTGTGTTGAAATCTTTCCATACACGCAGTTGGAAATTCTCTATAAAATATTGAAACAATGCAAACTTGCAGCCTGTTGTGTTCTGTCTTGCTCAGCCTACTAGTAACCTATCATTTGAACATTAACATTATTAAATTGACCCTAATTTAGTGTAATTACTAGAGACTTTTAGACTTGAAACTGGCAAAGCTGGAGATCCTGCTTAGGAGGTTGGGCTAGGGTCATTACAGAGAATCTTCTGTTGCTGTATAAGAATTTTATCAGCTTGTTATTGGGTTGCATGTATTTCAGTTTCCCTGGAAGAAATTCCTAAAGCTTTATTTTTATTTCAACTATAAAATGTATTATTTGGTTTGTTTATTTGCATTTTGTTAGTGATAGATTTTCTCCTGCTTTTTTTGTAATAATAGTGGGAATTTGTGTTTGTTATCTCTTTCATCATAGGTATGCGTACGCTTCATTGGTCTTCAGCATGGTTTATGACAATAAAGCTAATGGTATACATTTAATGGACTGGAGTCACAATTGCTCTGTAGCTCATAAGAACATGTATACTAGTGAAGTATGTAAAACACTACTTTTCGAATTGGTAACAATTGGTAGACTCTATATCTTATTTAGCATGCCATAACAAAATATTATGCAGAATAAAAAGCTGTAAGAAACCAAGTCCTACATCTCTGGGTGGATATCGTTGTGCAAAACACACACATTCTCTCTCTCTGTCTCTCCCTTATGCATACACAGAGCAAGTCCTCTTAAAAACTGGTGTGTTTTAACTTAACCTACCAGTATTTACTCTCGGCAGATTCCCAAGATACAGTACACCGTAGATACTTCTCGTATTGGTATAAAACATACTTATCTGGAATGGAATTTGAAGCAAGTAGCAATTTTTTTATTTTGAAGCATTTGGGCCAATCCTACTACAATAAGTACAAGTTTTGAATGTGATAGAGGACAAAGTTGCATGCTGCCATCTGAGAAAGCCTTTATCCTGTTTTGACCTGAAACTTTCCTGTTGATTTACATCTGTACAAAGCAAGTTGCTTTTCTGAAGTTGCTAGTTGTCACTGATGTAAGCAAATAAAGGTTTAAAGTTAGATTAGTAATCATCTAAGTTGGTTCCTGTAGACAGTTTGTAGCTTTTAAGTGGGTCAGGTTGAAGTTTTGTTAGCAAGTCATTTCAACAGATATCCATAATAACTGAATATTTTTTATTAATGTCCTTCAGTATAAATAAGAAGGTAGCTAGTTTTACTGTTTAGGACTGATTCCATCAGAAGAAACTGGGGAGAGAGAAAAGGAGTGGAAAAAACCTGAAACTGAGATCACCACTCAGGGGAAGATGTATAATGCCTTTGGTAGAGTTCCCTATTGGCCTCAGTTCTAGAACCTAGACGGTGAAATCCTGTTTTTTCAACTTTGTAGGCAAAATTTGTACTGATTTCCTCTGGAGTAAAGTCTGGTCTTTCTTTTCCTTCATCCTCCTACCCTCAAGTTATGGGTTTAAGGAAAAACATGAATCATTGTGCTTCTTTATCCACATCCCAGTCAGGATTGTTCCCTTGAAGTTCTGTGCCAATAGGAGTGCTGTGAGAGAAAAACCAATTCCCACTTGTGTTTTCATATTTGCCCAGCAAACCCTCCTGCGCTACATCCTTGTATATGCTGTGAAGTCAGACATTTGTCTTTTCCACAGGACACTTGCCTTGCTGGTGGCTAAGGACATTACAAAGCACAAGGCATTTCAAGCTGTGCTATTTTTATTTCCCTCTGGGAGTCATTTTTCTGCAGATAATCTGCTTTTTATACCTCATATGATATTCTAGCAAAGTTTACATGTATCACAATACTCAGAACATTATCCTTAAAGAGATACAAGATGCATTTCTGTAGAGAAGCTCATTTGCGCACCCATATTGTAAACAAAATACTACCAAAATCTTCCTCTGGAAGAAAAAAATAGACTCTGCAAACTTATTAAAAAATAGCAGTGATACTAATTATGAGTAGGTCAGATTTGCAGGTTATTAACCTCAAGAGTGCTTTATTAAACAGGCAAACATTTTTGTAATTTTAATAGCTGGATTAATTCTTCAGCAGGTCAAAATTAGGGCCTCTGTTAATAGTCTTTAGAGAAGATGTTTTGAAGATCTTATTGCAGGAGTTGTGAATAAAAATATTATTGTGATACTTCCGGCCTCTGCACCTGGACTTGAGAATTTACACCAAAGGAAAAAGCGTCAATAAAACAGACGATCCCATTCTGCAATGGGAACACAGTGCTGTGAGTACTTGCAGGGATGAAATTAGTGCTAGATCTTCATCATAAAAAAGTAAGCAATTTCATATGCTTATACTTAGAATTTATTTGTCAATTAGTTATTTGTATAAATATCAATAAATGTTGTTAGCATTTATAGAAAGTGACTCATTGCACCAGAGAAATCGAAAAAGATGTAATTTATCTGATCAGTCATAACTAACAAACATTCAAATGTTGAATACTGTGGGCTGAATATCAACATGAATCTTTTCATCAAGAACCCAATGGAGACAAACAAACAAAAGCAGGAAAAAATATATTGGGCAAATTCTGATAACAAACACAAGGACACTTTGAGTTGCCATGGGCATGCAGTAAGTTAAACAAACATCTAGATTTGTTGGCTAACTTTTTTACCCCATTTTATTCACAATACCTTTTGCGCCAGCTTTCAACAGAAACTTATGAAGACCTGCTCAATGCCAAGACACATGGGACATGCTTAGAGAAACATTGCACTGAGATTTGATTTCATTCAGAAGTTAACTCTTTTCTAAAGAAAAGTCAAAAATTGTGACTTTTCTTATCGTATCCCTAGAGGTTTAACGTGACATGAAAGGGAAAAGGACTGTATGGGATGTACAAATCTCTGGAAAATTAAAAGATGTGGCATTGATTTTTTTTTTTTTTAAAGCAGTAATCACACTGCTTTTACACCGCTACGAAAATTTTGCTATAGTTTGTTTTCTCAACGTTACAGTACCACTTACACCACCTTGATGCCTTCATTCTAATAGCTATGAGTCACAGGGCATAATTCTTTGTCGAACATCCTCTAATTCTTTATAGTTGTAGCCTGTAGTACTTTGCACATTAAGTATAAGAAATCATACCAACATGCCTGTATTTAATCATCCGGTCTTGTTCCCATGACTTTTTTGAAACAATTGACAAAATTAAGTTTTATTTGCAGCTGAATCCTCTCCGTTCCCTGTAATATCTTGGATTGGATATCTAGTCTATCAACATTACCAGTACGGTGGAACATACGCCACTTTGTTGCAACAAAAATATGCTTCACTGCACAAAATTGACGGCCTGTATACTAAAGTTTATACAAAAAATTTTTACAGCTAATCAGGCTACAAAGAGATTTTTTAGAGTATACTTTTTTTTTTAACCATTTATAGATAGTTATACCGACCATTAAAATAATGCATTGATGAACTTCTCCACCTGAAAGGAACAAAACTCAACAAGATGGGCCCTCCTAATTACTTGCTCAAATAACTGCTGCCTATTCAATCTCTATCAGTGACCGTAGAAAACAGAAATATTTTAATTTATTTTGAAGCTGTTGAATGAAAGAGATATAAGCTCTGGGGCTGTTCTTGCAAATTGCTGGGCACCTCTGGGAGACATCCTGTGTTTCAAACTCTCGTCATACTACTGGGAACTGAGAATGTTGAACAGAGGAGAAAAATAATGCAAAATAGTTTCTGCAAATATTTGCCCACATTTTAAATAAAATCAGTTTTGCTTTGTTTTCAGCTTATTTTATATTCAAGCTTGATAAGCATTGGCAGTATATTGGCAAACTGAACGGTAGTGTTTATGCTTGCAATACTAACATGATCATTCAGTCAGTAAGGAAACAGAAAAAATGTCATGATACACCTAACCGCCTAGATCCGTTGGCATAGATGATTTGCTAACAGTGCTGTTGGTAAGGGTTCAAACTCTGTACTGGATCAGTGCTAGAGACAGACCTGAGGGATTTTGTTTTTGCTCTGTGTTAAATGTTGCTTAATGGAATTCACAGCACGGATGATCATGCAAGGATTGTAACGCAAAGATGATAATTAGCCCTCATTTATTTAACAGTGCAGTTCAATAGGCAAAGTATTCAAACTTAGAAAAACAGATGTTTTGATTACTGTGACATCACTGTTTTGTATCTTGCTTCAATTTCCTAATCTTGAAAATGAGCACATTTCCTGCTTTGCAATAAAGCTCTTTGCAATCTAGAAGTATATGCCTATAGACAAAAGTAGAGAATATGTTGATTCTAGATTTCAGTCTTCTGCAGCTTCCACCTGCTTATCCAGGTCCACACCATAATATGCCTAAGAATTATAAGACATAAGGAATAAAAAATAAATTATAGACTTTTTTTTAAGAAAAAAAATCCTAACAATTAAAGCAATATGGAAATATATTATGCCAAAAGTTATGAATTTTACATTCTCATTTACAAAGACAATAATAAATAAAATAAAAT
>VXBO01013324.1:27806-37995 GCA_013400135.1 Rhinoptilus africanus | reverse complement strand
AATAATAAAATAAAATAAAATAAAATAAAATAAAATAAAATAAAATAAAATAAAATAAAATAAAATAAAATAAAATAGAATCCTTTTGCATTTTAAATACCTGATGTATTTACAAGTATCTGTTCTTTAATCCATTACAGTAAAAGCAAAATATCAAAAATTTACATTCTTTCTATATCCACAAACTGTAAATCCAGGCAGTTAACTCAACTTGAGAGTTATTCTCCCTTTGCATTTCCTGTTTTTATGTCTTTATAATTCTCTTTGCTGCAGTTATGTTACTCTTGCTTTACCTTGGCAGAAGTTAATTGCAAGTAAAAGGCTTTTTTGGTTTTCCCCTTTTTCCAAACTATTATATAGTTAAGCTAGTTATGCCAAATTATGGTTCTGTCATATTTCACCTCTCACTGAAATGCAGATATGACTGTATGCTCAGCCCAGAGAGGTGATTCTCCCCTTCTACTCTGCTCTGGTGAGACCCCACCTGGAGTACTGCATCCAGCTCTGGAGCCCTCAGCACAAGAGTGGTGTGGACCTGTTGGAACGAGTATAGTGGAGGGCCATGAAGATAGTCTGAAAGTTGGAGCACCTCTCCTATGAGGACAGGCTGAGAGAGTTGGGATTGTTCAGCCTGGAGAAGAGAAGGCTCCAAGGAGACCTTATAGCAACCTTCCAGTACCTGAAGGGGGCCTACAAGAAAGCTGGGGAGGGGCTGTTTGCCAGGGCATGTAGCGATAGGACGAGGGGTAATCGTTTTAAACTAGAGCAGGGCAGGTTTAGATCAGACATTAGGAAGAAGTTCTTTACAATGAGGGCGGTGAGACACTGGCACAGGTTGCCCAGAGAGGTGGTGGAGGCCCCATCCCTGAAGACATTCAAGGCTGGGCTTGATGAGGCTCTGAGCAACCTGATCTAGTTGAAGATGTCCCTGCTCACTGCAGGGGGGTTGGACTAGATGACTTCTAAAGGTCCCTTCCAATGCAACACATTCTATGATTCTATGATACCAATGAGTGAGATTCTAAGGAAAGTAAGGGCAGATCTGTAAAACTAACATTAAAAAAACCTTATCTGATCAAGGTGAAGGTCTCACATTCTGGTCAGTGCATGAGCATCTTGCAGTTCTTTCCCTCCTCTTTCCCTCCTTCTTATTTCCCTTTTACTTATTTGGATTTTCTTCAACGTGGGACAGGGTTTCTTTTCACAAGACCTGGTAGGGCTGGGGGACTCTCATCCTGGCTGAAAACTGTAAACACCATTTTATCTGAACGTAGCACATTGCAATGATCCCTAACAAGTGCTACGGGATCCCTTAAAATCACTGTTGCAAAACTATACTAAAAAAACCTATGACATAACTGCAAAATTTCCTCAGACACTCTTCCCTTCATGCTGGTGTGCTCCTGCCCCAGCTTACCACGTTCCCTGGTCACCAGCCAGCAGTTCAAAATCTTCACCACAATCTTCCCAGTTCCAAGTCTCCCCTCCAGCCAGCGGTCAAGTCCTCCCTGGTTGTCATTCATCCCAGTCAATGTTACAAACCCCACCTTACTCTAATGTAAAATTTCCAATGAACACATTTAATGTTCCACCTTCTTCTCCTGAAAAGTGAGAAAAAGATATTTGAGAAGATAAGAATTTCTGTGGTAATGCTTTGGCAACATTTTCTGGTCTCATTTGCTCAAGACTGAGGGTGTCTGCCCTCCGAGTCTCATTGTTTACCAAGGTTTAATAAGGAACTATTAATAATCACATAGCAGCTTTTGTTTGGAGGTTACAAAATAAAACAAATTACCTAAGTATGTAGAGGACAAATAAGCTATAACTTTACTTCAGTTTTAGGACCTACATGAAGTCTTCAATCACTTCTCAAAGGTTAAGTATCTCACTTACTCACTTAACCTATATTTTTAGGATGACTTCCTCTGGTGGTCAAACTTAAGGAAATTCTACATAAGAAAACAGGAAAAACCTGGCATTTATGTGTGAGGACTTCGTGTTATCAGTCAGCTGGATCCTGGAATACCCTGTGTGCCATTTTATACCCAAAGTATTAAATGGTTTCAGAATAACACTGAGAATAACTTTTGAGAATTAAGTCTAAATTTGTTGGGTTTAAGCTGACTCCATGTAGGCAAAAAATATTTTCTTCTTTCTTATACTAGAACAAGATTCAGTGATCCATCAGGTTACAATGAAAACTACACAGTTCTTGATGTGTTTCTGCAGAATATTACGTCATTCATAGAATATGTGACCAGCTTGTGCCTTCCAAGTTGCTGTTAACATCTTTTATCTGCACTGTGGTAATACAAAGAAGGGTCTAGAGCCTACTTTACTGAATCCTGTAGAGATGACAAACCAAAAAAGGCATACCTGGGAAAAAGAGTTGACTGAGAATTTACTTTTGCACCTTCCCATTTCCATTAACATAAATGGGGTTGGCAAGAATGAAATTAATACAGTTGTTCTCTTTAAGTATGAAAATAAGAAAGTGCAGACTTGAAAAGCATGGTGATGAAAGACAGCGTGAGCATGTCTTTTTCCCCTCAGCTTACCACTCCCCTCCTGTCTATTGGCCTCAGTGAACTACATGTGATCTGCAACCTTCCGTTTTCTCACAAGCATTTAATGGGCAGGATTTAACAGTGATTATCCAGGTTAGCACTTGGGAAACATAGCCTGAAGGTAAAAATTATGAAGAACTGCCTGAAGTTCACCACGAAACTCTGTAGAGAGTACAATACACAGGAGGGAAAAACTACCAAGCAATTTTAAGTGTTATTTTTCGAGTTCATTAATAAATGTAGAGAATTTTAAAAAGGGAATTATGCTTCCTGAAGTCCTGAGGGATTTTACTACCAACTGTCTGAAAATTATCATTTTTATAGATAAGCCAATTAAAGGGAAATAAGGTTTTTGCATCATACCATGAGTACTAAACAGGGAATTTAAAAGGATCTGTTTCTGCTTAATAATTTAATAAGATTTTGTGTTTTGTATTCTCACAATGGACAGTTGAAGAGCAAAACCTTTTCAATTAGAAGTGAGTTATTTATTGATTTGGAACGTATGAGGATGGGATTCATTATTGCTGTATGTAGTTTTCTAATAGCAACTATTTTAGTTTGAAGACAAGGTGGCTCTGAAATGGTGATTCATATTCCTGCATAGAGGTGATAAGGAGGGAGCTCAAATGTAGTCCTTCAGTTATTGGCCCAATCCCACTGACTCTGAATAGTGAAAAAGCTTTTATTTATCTCAGTGGGCTTTGGATCTGCCTGTTAACTGCACCTTTCTTGCTCAGGCTAGAAGTGGCAATATAAGATTTATCACCTGACATTTTTGTCATTGGAAAGGAAGAATCCTGAGTCACCTTGTTAGTCCAAAATAAGTTGTATTTGGATCTTCAGGAGGTTTCATACTAGGAGTGGTCAGCCAACCTCCATTCCTTCCATTAAGCTCAGATTGTGAACCCAGAATGCTTTGCTGTGCACAGGCTCATCATTCAGCTTTACAGTGAAGCACCCAAGGAAAATATAATGCTACAA
The DNA here is from genome assembly GCA_013400135.1 of Rhinoptilus africanus. Lineage (NCBI taxonomy): Eukaryota > Metazoa > Chordata > Aves > Charadriiformes > Glareolidae > Rhinoptilus > Rhinoptilus africanus. The sequence continues at coordinate 34,444 of VXBO01013324.1, read as the reverse complement.
ACAGAGAGGGAGAGAAAAAAGGAAAGAGGCGTAGACAGAGTCAGAGGCACTGGTGTGGATCATTTAGTATGCATAGAGACATGTATCAGCCCTGCAGACATACCCAGGTACCCAGGGGAGGCTTTATCTGAGCCTACCTAGGTGTTAGCTTTTAAAGATGCACAAGACAAAAGAGCTTTCTATGAGTCTGTTCATGATTCTAACTAGTCATAGTACTTCTTTTCCTTTTTCATAGAAATGAGTTTTTGAGTAAAAAGAACATTTCAATAAATAATTTTTGTTAGGCCTTTCAAAAAAACCCCAACAATTAACACATTTAGGGTTTCATAATTTTATTCATTTTCAGTTCGTTGTTAAATAACAGAACTCATAGTCAGTTAAAAAAAAAAAAAAAGTACTACAGGAAGCCAATCTCTGTTTTTCAGGGAATGTGTGAGCAGGAAAACTACAGACACCCTAAATTCTTTAAAATAGGTTGAAGATTACGTGGATGTTGTCCTACTGCCACAGCATGGTACCAATTCAAGGCTTCGTAGGACCATAAGCCAATTTATTTGGTCCTCATTCTTGGAATGACGGCAGAGAAGGATCTGGGGAAAGGAAGCTGAAGGAAGAAAGAGCATGTCTCTGTGTTCCTCCGCTCCCTCCTACATCTCCTGCCCTTTCAACTGATCTGATTATTCTGTACTGCCACAAGCATGCTAGCACTGTTTCCTCTACAGAAAAGAGAAAAAGGTGGGCCTGGATGAGAAAAATAAAAAAAAAAAAAACCTCAGGGGAAAGAGAAAGAAGAAAAAGGAGAGTAGGGCTAATGAGCCCATTCAAACTTCTAGGGAATACTTCTTAACCTCCAGAAATAATTCTAGTAATTGCCTTTTGTGAAGGTGGAAGTAGAAAGTTGTTCTCTGTTTTCCACTGTTCAGGCAATAATGATGAGCCAATTGGAAAACATTCTGTGCTCAAACAATTACACTTTTCTGCTAGATACACTTTTTCTGCAGAATATGCAGCTCCAATTACCTAGGTGTTCTGGGAAGTCTTTGAGCATAAACTGGTGCTTCGTTTTCCTGGGCAAAAAGTCTGGCCCACAGTAAGCACCTGTGAATTCTGCTGGGCAGAGTGGGACAGAAACCATACTAAGGACTACACGAATTAAACAGCTTCAAACATTTTGCCCCCAGCCTTATGGATGGAAGAAGAGATTTTACTCTGGCATCTGACTCAGGGGCCTGAGTAACGAGATCATATATTACTTATCAGATAGTACGGTTCCATGCAATGCCCTTTTTGTTTTCTCTCTGTTCTACATACACTGGAGAAATTAAGACCATATTACACACTTCCAGGAGAGAAACACAAGAAAGCATACTTAGACTATATACTACTCCTTGGAGTAAAGAATAACAGTGAAAATCCCTGTCACAGCCATGTATTACCTACATGTTACTGTCTGACAATTCTGCATATATTTTTTTATTGCAATGCACAATTGTACTGCTCACAAATGTGAAAGGGATGATACTTTATATCATAGCTATATGGGTGTGCGCACACACACGTGTGTGAGTGCATGTGTAGGTGTGTACATGCACATGAGTTCCTCTGGCTCTATAGATTGATTTGGTTTGTTGTTCCTTGTTTCTTCCTGTGTCTGACCTGCACTGTCTGTGTGCAAGGAAGCAATCATAATAATGACTGACCTGTCAGTCATGCTTGAACTGCTCCTGACAAAAGGCTGGGTTGAAGGAAGAGAATGTGAAGCTGTTAACCTGTAACAGCAGAAACTGTATATAGAAAGACCTAAGCGGGCTCGAGATGGCAATACAATTAAGAGAAGATGTGGGAGAAATACAAGCTGTTATGTGGGCATTAAACCCAAAGCCAAAAATACATCTTGAGATATTAGCGTTGCTTTAATGTGCCCAAAAGTGAGACTTTTTTATCAGCTAAAGGATACTTTAAGAAAAGACAAAGTGCAGCTGAGTGCAGAATGTGGCCCTTTCCTGTAATTCCCCTGAACAAAGAAGACAGACCTAAAAGTGCCATGTAAAGTTGGCTTTGACTTTTTTTTTTCCTTTTAATGCGAGTTTCTGACTTCAAATGTTACTCATGAAGGCAAATTTTTAGCTTTTATAATTTTGATGTCAGGAAGCAGAGAAGGGGAGGGAGGGTACATGGGTGGTGATCATAGTTTCTGCACCATGTAAATACCTTTATGCCTTTTCCAGCATTGTAATTCGCAGACTGAATGTAAGTACTGATGGTGCACAGCATTACACTGAAGTTCATTTTTTTTTCTTTTTAAACCATTATGCTTGGTTTTATATGCTGTTTTCTTTCCTATTGTTTTTTTTCAGAGACAGCTGCATTCAGAGTAATGGAGCACTGGATATTAAATGAGTGTGCCTGTAGTCCAATGGACTCAGTATGCTGCTCATCTTGTTACTATACTTAATCTAAATAACCTTTTTTATGCTCTGCTGGAATGGCATTTTCAAAAGGCTATATAGTAGTAAATGAGTGTGTATGTCAGTAAGGATTTGCTAGACAAATCAAATCTTCCTGACAAGTACATTTATTCATTACTATTTACTACACACTCCAGTCTGAAGGAGAATTTTTGTGATCGGATCATTAACATTTACTGTCATTTTGGCAACATTTTCCAACTTTTCTCTTTACCTCTTTTCTTGCCTGCTGTGTGATTAGCAGCCTCTGCCTAACAGAAGTTAGCTTTACAAGGATTATATCACCAATATGTTAAACAGATCCTTTTTTTCCCCTGTCAAGCTGTTTTATTGCACAGAAGGCGCCTAAGTATTAAAGTAAATGTTAAATACAAGGTTCCTAAGTGTAACATTAAGAATCTACTACAGTTACAGCCTTGATAAACATCAGAGAATATTTTCTTATGAGATCACCACTTCTTGACAGGCATATTCACATACTAAATTTTTCAGGACAGGTCTTCAGTGAATATAAATCAATACATTGATCCCAAAATGAAGGATTGCATCTGAAATTGAAAAATACCATGCAGTGTGCAGCTTCAATATATTTTGCTCTCTCTTTTTTTTTTTTATTGTGACTTCATTTGAATAAAATCAGTTTTAGTAAACTTTCACTTAGCAATAAGTAAATGAGAAAAATAAGGAGTTTTCCTGTCTGGAAGGCTTTATCCTTTATCTCATCAAGTGTAACATGGCAAAAATGCTCAAAATTGCTGTTGTAGGCAAGTGCTGGAGACTGTGAGAAGCAGAATCCGGGAATAAAAGCGTTGTGCTCAGGCAGAGAGGACATCAGAAGAAAAGCACTGAGATCAACTTCACCAATGAGGCACAGCATGATAGTATTTTATCTCTAGAACTTTGTGTAAGATTATTAATCCAGGAATATACCCAGTCTCTAAGGTATTTCCAAGTAAAATCTTTGTATAACAAAGTTTGTAGTTTATTTCCAAGTTAAAATCTTCCTATTACAAAGCTCACAAAAATACACAAGTAGTCAAACCAGCCTCTCATAGTCAAAAATTGTATCAGAAGTTTCTTTTACTTTGGAGTACGGCACCTGGTGTGCTACTGAAAATTCAAGGTGTTTACTTAAAGGCAGTGACACTATTTTCGAGTGTCAAAAACAGGCAAGGAGTAAAGGGTACTTCAATTTCTTGCAAACTATGTGGTGGGACACCAGGATTTAGTTGAGGATTAAATCACTCAGATTGTGGTATCTTCAACACAGAACTCATTGCTAAAATAACCCACCCCAAATTACTAGAAACACTGTTAATGCAGCAGAGATCCCGATAGCAGACTGCATCCACTGCCGCTTCACGTCTCATTAGGGCTAACTGGAAAATATTGAAGCATTGAGCACAATGATAAAAGTTTGGGGAGAAGGAGAATTCTAGGGAATTATAGACTTTCATGTTAATTGCCATCTTGCTGGTTAAATTCTGATGGCATATCAGTCAGTACTAGTTAAGTAAATGAAACACAAAATGAAAATTTGCAAAGAAAACTGAAATAATTACAATAATTTAAGAAAATGTATTTGTTTAATATAAAATTCTAAAAAATCTTACTATTTTAGCTTGTTACTTACATTTCTCTAGAGTTAACAGGGGAGTTCAAACACTGACATTACATGTCATTTTTCCCTAGGCAATCTAACATGGTTTCCTAACTTGGTTAGCTATAAATAAGTAAAGAACTTGGATGCACAGACCGCCTTACCACCTGTTCTCCCCAAGAGACCTATGGGGAGCCCTTGGGAAACTGGGAGTCCTGACAGCAGCAGGCTTGAGCCAGAGTTTCTGGTCAATAGAAATGACTTGCAAGACAAACAGGAAATCTGCTTGGAAAATTGTTTAAAACTGTGGTGTTCCTGAGAAACATTTTAAGTCTGACAAACTGCCACATTCCAGTGTAAAAGGAGATGTTTCAGCTGCAGTATTTCTTACCGATTCTCACTTGAGCAGTTTGTATTTCCTATTTCTAGCTGTGCTTATAAGCAGGTCCATTAGGAAGGTCATCTTGCCATTGGTAGATCCAGCATAGAGTCAGGCAGAGCAGATACATGAGCAACTCGGGGTTGTCTGTTTTTCAGTTTCTTTCCTTACAATCACATTGTGAATGTGAACGCCTTTGCTCTGTTAACCTGAAGCTTCCCTCAAATGTCATAAGCTTATTTTTTTTAATAAGCCTCTTCTGCTGCTGCACTTTGCAGTGCTGTCAACTCCTTCTTTCCCTCAGATTAACCCGATACCAGACTATCACCAGGCATGTGGCGTTGTGAGCACTGTTGCTGTAAATACATGAGTCAGAGATTCATAAAGGAGAAAATATGATAACTGAGCAGGTCAGAGAAAGCAAATGCTAGATGCTAACTTAATTTACACAGTGTAAAACCATGCCAATGAAATTTACAGAGCTACATAGGTTTAAACCACAGGTAAATAAGAAGAACCCCATAGACTGAAAAACTGCCCAAGGTAATACGATATTATGTAACAAAATTTAAGGTAATACTGCAGGTGAAAACTTAAGCATGTGTGATCTGGTAAAACTCTCCGTAAAATTACTTTACCCCACCGAGGGCATGGTCTCCTTTCTGAATTATTCATCCTTCATTCTGCCTTTTCAGTCCTTCTATTGTCTGTTTGAGAACAGACTCTGCAAAGATGAGTGTGAAAAACTGGTGCTGGGTAAGGCTTTCAAAAGAAACAGTATTTCACCCTTCACCCATAAGCACAAGAACGCAGCATCTGAACATTGACCCTACTAAGCCATTGACTCTTGATTTCTCAGTGTTAGAGTTTCAGTAATCCTAGGTAGGCTGGCTTATTTTTTCTTAGATAAAAGTCATTTTCTTTGGACTGGAAAGGGATTTACTGTTGAGCTGTTTAAAAGCAAACAATCATAACATATTGTCAGAGACATATACAAAAGATTCATATATACTGCATCTGGGGTGGTGCCTGGAAATTCAATACAAATCCCTCTTCATGATATTTAGCTGCTCAGATTTATGCATAGATAGAAAAACATGTTTGTGTTGGTCTGATCTTTGTTTCTAGGTCCACCCATAATATAAATAGTCTTGGGAACCATGCCATGCACTGAGGTTTTATTGTGGTTTGGGTTTTTTTACTCCATAGCAGTACCAAAATATTAACATCAAAGCAGATGTAAGCTAAAAATATAGCAGTGCTTTAAAGTCTTACCTTGTTAACCTTATCTTGGAAGTGTATGGGATGTGGACTATATAATGCTATTTAAAAAGCAAAAGAGGATACAGGGGGTATCTGCCTTCATAAGGTTACGGTTTGTTCCACCGAAAGGGAAGTGAAGAAGAGAAGAAAAAGAGACGAGATAACATCTAGGGAAAAAACAACCTGCAAGCAAACTATCTTTGACTTCTCAGAGATATTAAAATCTCACAGTTTTGTTTCATGTTTCATGAGTTGTCCCACAAATCTTGGAAATTAGAGAGATGCAGGATCTGTTGTACTTTCTTGGTTCTAGGCAGTTGCTAATTACCATCAGGGCAGGCAGCTCCATCTGCTGTACTCAAAGACATAGAAATTTCACACACTGATTTTAGAGCTGTCTCATTTTTCCAGTCCCCACCATCATCTGATATCAGGTTTCTTGTTCTATCAAAGCCTGGGAGAAGAAAAAAGGGATGTATAATATAGGTATCCACTTCAAGCAAAAATGTGGGATCTTATGCTGAATCTGAGCTCCTGTCTATGGTGGGTTGGCAAACTAGTCATAAAAGTGAAACTGTTCTCTGCAAGCGTTCCTGTGTCAAAAATGGCACATGGAAATAATGGAAATTTTGCAGGTTGGAAAATTAAGTTGCCCAGCTTGGCAATTAGCATTTCGTAAGATAATTAGGTTTTAAATAATAAGGTGGAAGAAGCTGGGGAGAAAGGACAAATAAAAGTCATCTTCCATCTTCCAAACAAAATTCCAGAGGCCGCAAATCAATCCAAAGTGCAATTATCCAGCAAAGGTGTATCTACCCAAGAGAAAATGGGAACTCCAGACCTTTCTTTTCCCACTGTTTCTCTTGCAGTTTCTGTCTCAGTTTTATTTTACATTCTCTTTTAGAAAATACATGACAGCAGAACATCC
>VXBO01013324.1:0-27369 GCA_013400135.1 Rhinoptilus africanus | reverse complement strand
GTAACAAAAAGTGAGAAACAAAATTAAAAACAATTCACTACTTTTCGTAGGTGAAAAAATGACCAGTTATTAGTTTGGTTTACATTTTATTTTCTGTTTTATTGCCCAGGTAGAATTATATTATTAATGCTCAGGCCTTCTTATGAGTTATAGATTAAGGATCTACATCTTAAAAAGTTATTTCAGATGGCTGTAAACTGTGGTTCTTTAAATTAAGAACCTTGTGTAATCTAGGCAAAAACAGTGCAAACCTACCGCATGCAAAGCAGGATGGATGCATCCTTCTATTGTGCTGTGTTTCCCTGTTGTGTCATTTCAAACTAATATGGAAACAAGAACTGGTCTGATTGAAACATGGTGTTTGAGGACTAGTGATTTTTTTTTTCCCTCTTTCCACCTTTCACACATAGATTTCTAAATCATTTTGACTCATCCTAGATGTCAGAAATGTAAGTCTGAACATTCTAAAGAGGTTTGGGGGGATTTTTTAAAAAACAAATTACTGTAATTTGTATGTGACATGTTTTGGCAACCTTGAGCCCAGATGTAGCCAATTTCCACTGTGCCTTTTAAAATGAAAAAAAAGGATGAAAATGATGAAGATTAAAAACAAGCTGTTGTTGAAAGCCTGGTAAAGAGTTTTCCAAAAGACAATCAGAGGTTTATTATGCACACACAGTATGGTACTCTAAATAGATGGCATGTCTCTCAATGACAAGATGAAGGCTTCAACCCCTTCTGATCTGTGGAGGATGCAGTGTCAATTGTTTGTAGACTGAGCATCCCCACTGGCATACATAGCCACAAATCACTGCAAGAGCCTGGAAAAATTAAGATATCTTGTTGTATCAATAGGGTTGCTGCAAGCTCTGAGATTGTGGTAGTGTGAGTCGCATCTTGTGAATTTTCTTATTTTCTCTTTGATTCATCTGGCTTATTTTCCCTACTTTATAAACAGATTTGTTCAATAATTTTGTACTCTATTTTTCTGTTCTAGAGTCTTATGAACACAAAATTCCCCCTTGAATTCAGTGTAATACCAGATTTTACTAATCAGTACTAGATTTCAGTCTAATTGAAGGCAACTTGACCTAAAATGCAATATTAAAGCTTAGGATCAAGGTCTTTCTCAAACACAGTGACTTATTAGAAGACAAACAGGCTTGCAAATACCTTTAACTTCCTTCTTTTCAAAGAACCATGCAGTTTCTAAACCTATACAGGGGTTAATTTCTAAAGCCAGGGTTACAAAAATGTTATGTGCATATAAGGTTTCTAAACCCAGGGTTACAATAATTTTATGTACATATAAGGCTTTGTTTGCTTAATAAACTAAACAAAATGTTTCTTTATTTTGTTTAACGTTTTGCAGATCATTTTTCCACTGCCTTTCAGTGAAGTGATTATTTATACATTTTGACAGTGTTTACCTCACTATCAAGTATCATTTTTCCTTCTATAAGACTTATTTTGAGATTAACCTATGGGTTTGGTGTTTGGTCAGAAATCCTTCTGTCTGGGGAGCCCCACAGTGCCTGAGTCCTAAATGACTGGTTTAAGTCCTCCTGCCTTCCCAGCCTGTAAAACGAGGATAATAAGTACTTCACAAACAAGGCTGCTGTGAGGATTCATCAGTTACTGTTTGAAGACAGGCATGCTGATGATTTAGCATTAACCTATAAAAATGTGTGACTTTGGAGTTTAGGTTTCACTGCTGCATTTCCTATTGATGGAATAACTAACAGATGAAGGGATATCTCACACAAGATGTTCTCCAGCAAATGTGTGCCCTCTGGAGTACGTGATACTACTTAATCACCCACAATTTCTTCACCTTCACAGCAAGACCTCTAGCATTGCTGATGAAAGTAATGACACAGTGTACACTTTAACCTGCACTCGAACACTGGGCCTTAACTGGTTCATACACTGTTATGCGCCAATAAGGTTTAAAAGAATAACCCAGTAGATGTACACACAGAGGGCCTAATTAAAGACAACAAGGGGTACTAGATCAGGACAGACAGGCCTGCAAGTAGTGATTTTGTATTTGTACAAGAAAATTTATGAGTTCAAAAAAGTAATAGATATCAATCTGCATATCAGTGAGATTACTGCAGCCTGTAGCTGAAGTTCATTTACACAAAGACTTATGGTCAATAAATTTAAAACTAAATTAGATTAATTATTTACTGTTGGTGTAACTGACCTTCCTTCCCAAGAACTAGCAATTAATGAATGAAACAGATTAATGAGCAAGGACCAGGTGGAACACAGCTGTAACATTATCAAGAATCACCAGAAGAAATGGTGGTTATTTCCATGCATTCTGCACAATATCACTCTGCCTGGGTCTTCCCTCCCTTTCTCTGCCCTCTTTCTCTTCCCTTCTCATTTCTCTTTGGTTTTTGGGGTTTTTTTCTTCCAATTTTAACTGAACAGCCAAGCCAAGTGAAATCTCTGTATTCTAAGAATGTTGGAGGAACTTGGCAAGGTGTTACTTATAAAAGTTATCAGAGTCATTCATCCCTACTCTTCTTTCCTTATCCCTATGCTCCTCTGCGAGGCACCAATGTATTCCCTTTCTTACAGACTTCCTATATGATGGGCTTTGCAATGAAGATTATTTCATTTTTACACACTTTTAAAATCAACTGTTCCTTTTCCTCCTGTTCTTTCTGGTTGTTTTTTTTTTCTTATGTCATTTTTTTTTAAGAGGGAAATTCTTTTTTCTGACACAGACTTAAGATTTGTTTTAGTGGTCTCAAACTTTTGTACGATGTCGCAGCAGTGTTTAAATTGAACACTATAAATTGACTGTCCATCGTAAATCTGTAATATTGTGTCCCAAGCTGCTAGGAAAAAATCATAAATCAAATTCAACCAAGCTTCACAAGTGGGAAACATAAAGTATGAATTTTATTGATCATGTCTATATGTATGAGTATTCACACAGTAGTTATTAAATTCCTGAAATCCTATCCCAAAATAGATTGTAATCAGAGCACAATCTCTAGCTTGGTTTCTTAGAATCATGTTTTTTTCCTTTGCTTCATTCAAGATCCAGGTATGGAAGTTGGCAGAATTATCCCTTGGCAGGCTATTACTGGTAATGCTATGTTGAATGACATCTGGGATGAAACAACTCAGATTTGATTACTTCTACAGCGTATTATTCCCAGAAGCAGGAGGGAATGGTGTACACTATTGGACATGGACGAAATCCCAGCCTAAGCTGAATATCCAGAATCAACAAAAAACTACGCAGAATCAAGTATGTTACCTATAAGCATTTTTGATATAATTATGTGCTTCTTGCACTTAAAGAAAGAAAAGTTCTGATAGTTTTATGTTATGGACTGCTTAAAAATAGAGATATGTGGGCTGTCAACGTTTTCTGTGACAAAGATCTGATCGAGTAATTATCTGTAACAAATTTTGGGTCCAATTTCTGCCACCCAGACCCTTTTAGAATTCACCAGAGGGTGATTTTGGCAGGCTGTCAGCAGGAAAACAAGAGAATGAGTTGGGAAACATTAATAAAAGTTGAAAACAACAGCTTCTGAAGCATTGGAATCATCATTCACATGCGTGCAAAGAGGCTGCCAGATGAGAAAATAAGAAAATAGGCTGACAGGAGATAACAGAAGGCCAGAAAAGAGACATCAGAAAGTTATATTCAGAAACCTGATGTGAAATTTAAACTGTTGTCTTTTTTCTAAGCTCTTTCCAGGTGGCATCTCTCGCAAACCCAGAAAGGAAGTCCTTATGCCCTGTATCCACATACACCCACCCACTGTGTTTAAACACTCACAACAGAACAGATCCCCACTTCTGTCTGCCTTAACTGAGAAAATCATTAAGTCCCAACTGAGAGAGTAGGAAGACTGTAATAGTCACTCAGAGAAGACAAAGTCAAAACAGTGAGGAATGCTACTACAGCTGCTCTAACCTCTGCTTGGCAAGGAGAGGGGGGAAATCCTGGTACCTCATTGTGACAAACACTGCACCTTCCATTTTATCTTTTGTATTACCACGTACAGAAGAAGCATGCTCATAACTGTGGCAAATACAAATGAGATGCTTGTAAGAGAGGGAACATGTTTTGTAGGAGGCTGTTTTCAATCTGCAAATTTTGAAGAGTTCTGTCTTCTCTCACTGAAAACCCTACCAAAAAAAATTAACATCCTGGTTTTGCAGTTTTCCTTCTTCCTTTAATTTTTTCTTGCTCCACATTTCTTTTTCCCATTTACCACTATCAAGGAAATAAAATAAAATTAATTTTTTTAAAAAAGACCCTGAATATGGGTAAAATGATAAAAAAATTAAAACCAGTTTTTACTAAACATTTTTTTGCTCAGTAAATGTTGGTCACCTTTACACACATCACATGGCAATATATCAGAAAAATAGAGTACAAGTGAATATAAACTCTTGGTTTCCCTGGCAGGGACAAAATTCTGAAAAGTATTCAAAAATTATCTACAAATCCATATCTATAACCATTGTATAGATGTAAAAGTTTACATTTCAGTGTGATATCCAAGCAAGCTGAATAGTATAGACACAGATACATTTTGTTGATGTTGCAAAAGAAAAAACATTACCACAGCAGTGGATTTTCTGCCTAAAAGACACTTTTTGTCACAGAGCAACAAAAGGGACTCAGAAAGTTTTTGAAGAGTCAGAAGCTAATAGTTTGGGGTAAAATTTGTAGAAAAGTCAAACCCATTGACTAGAGTAATGCTTGGATTCAGACTCCCATTTTCTCACTGTGGCACCATTGAAGGTCTTTAATGACAAAACAAATTATATTTAGCATTCTTTTAAAGCTTATTTACTCATATGAAAGTATTAAAAATGCCTGGTCTATGTAAAGACAGGCCTTATATATCTGAGGTAAATGACTTAGACCTTCTCCAAAACAGCACAAAGGAAAGAGATTCCGTATTTTCAAACCTGTGCCCTAAATCTCTATGACTTGTACTTTAGCCCTACAGGAGTTCCTATGCTTAACTTTTATCAAGGAAAAAGTGTATATACTTCATTGACTTAAATAGAATTAGTTCCAGACGGTGGAATTTATCCTGTGACATTAGTATACTAACAGTACTTGAAAAGAATATTTGTAAGGTCATTTTTCTAATAATTTTTAAAATTCTGTTTACTACTTTTACTAAAAATAATCCTTTGAACTCTTGTCATCTGGTTATATTAAACAAAGCTCATTTTAAAATAAGAAATCCAGGGTATCTAATTTTAAAAGTTTACAATAAAGACTAACTTGTCTTGGCAAAGTAAGCATAAAAGCATCATATTTTTGGTGATGGAAACCTTGTTATTGTTTCTTAAAGTGCAGAAAGAGCCAAGAAATGGCAGTGACTACAAAAGTAAGAACTGTAAAGATAAAGTTCAGTTTTCTTGTCAGGATACTTGAATTAAATGTGCTGCTGGTTTGAAAAATAAAAATAATAATGATAAAAAGACTAAGATCTCAGCCGGTGTAAATCAACAAAGCTCTAATATTTACACCAGGCAGTCTTAGCAAGAATGCATGTCCAAAAATATATGATTTCTCAAAAGCATGTATTCATGTCCGTGTAATATTGAAATAACAGTGTCTTGTTGTGCTGGAAAGTGAGATGAAACCGTTAAGATAGCCGTATTTTCTCCAAAAGAGAAGACCGGGTCTTTCAGCCCAAATAGAGGAGAAATAATTTCATTTGGTGACACAGAGACTCCTGTAATTGTCTCCCATTTCCCATCACTCCCAAACCTATGCCCTTCCCATGCACGCTTGGTGGCTGATACGTCCTGTTCTGTTTTAGCCTTATTTCCCATGTCATCCCTGCTGAAATCATTTTCCCTGCTGCCAGGTCAGCTCTTTAAGGGAACAGCAAAAGATGCAGTACTATGTCCACAGTGAAGATGGGAGTCCCGTTTCTGCAGCCACCAAAGTCCCCTGTTGTTACTTATCAGCAGGGACACTCTTGCTGTCTGGTGTAAAGGGCTGTGCAGCACGTGTGGAGACCACTCAGTGCCTACTGAATCACTAGAAAATGCATTGACAGAACTATGGGATTTTCTTTTTTTCATATCTAACATGGAGTGTTAGGGTACAATGACTGAAAAATAAATTGTACGATAAATTGATGAGCAGATTAGATGAAGTTTATTTTATGCAAATACAAAAATCTATAAAAAAAATGATTTCAGAAAGCTGAGAAAGAGAAATGGAGAGGGAGACCTCATGATTGGATTCACTATATGTAAAGAGATATTATTTCACTGCCCATTTTAATTAAGGCACACATTGCTTCCCTATGTCATCAGATTTACAGGTATGTCCAGTCAGCGTGGATCAGTCATGTACTCTGTGGACAGCCTTCACAACTGGATTTTTATAAGAAAACATTCAGTTGAACACGGTGAATTATAAAATATGTGAGTAATATATACCATGTATCAATTCTCGGTAAGCGAAAAATATTTTTCAGTTATTGGTAAATACATGGTCTCATTCATTTTCATATTGTTTTCTATGTATGTAATGATATGAACTATCAGGTTTGTCATGTAATATTTAAATTTAAAAAATCATAGTGTAAAAGGATATCTTCCAATATGACTTGCAATGAAATTTTGTAGAAAGCAGCTATGGTAGAGAGTAAAAGAACATTAAAATTTCAATCTTGTTGTTAATAGCATCAAATCTGGTTAAGATATAGCCTAGGAATAACCAAAATAGCCAGCTTAGATCACAGAACCAAGTGAAGTTTATAAAACTCTAGAACCATCATAACTGGGAAAAGTTTACAAGATTTATCTTTAAAAAAATTTTTTTTTAATAACAGGCATTTTTTCAGCCTTTATGATGGCTCACACTCTTCCTTTGAGTACCCCATCCTTTCCCTTCCCATGATATTGTACTCCTTATCAAGTTCTGCTATTGAAAAGGGTGTGGGATTCAGTAAAGGGAAGGAAGAAGTCAAAATTTTAAAAAAATTAAAGGCAAAATTAAAAAAGGTTTTGGATTTTTTTGTTGCATTTTTCTGAAAAGTATTTTTTAAATTAAAAAGCCATTTTTAAATTTTATAGGAAAGTTGTTTTAAAATGTTGCTATCACCTCTAATATCAAATCTATGCCTTTGGTAATAAACATGGCCATTCATGTAGCAGTGCACTTGTTCTTCTGCCCACAGGATCTGTCTTGTTTTGCCACCACTTCAGTAACTGTAAGAGTTTTAGTATAGACAATTGGAGCACTTTGGGATTGACTAGAACTGCTAAGGCAAGGTCTAGATAATGCATGGGTCAAAAATTCATTTCCCCGTAATTTCTGAACACTTGGTTGCCTTTCCTGCACTTTGCCCTCACTGTGCTGGTGTCGGTAGTAAAGGGGAAAAAAAAAATCAAGAAACAATATGGTATGCATGAGAGTCCTGATGGCCATCGTTTAAGGAATCCCAGTAGGATTGCACAGCCATTTTTTTCCTCCTCTGATTTTCTGTGTTCATGGAGTCCCTGTGCTTGTACTGCCAGCTAGAGCGATCAAGTGCCAAAAGAAAGGCTTCTATGAATCTTTTAAGACAGATAAAAAGCAAAATGTTATTTATAGAGATGAAGAAAGTCTGCTCTGCCCTTTTCCATCTTGAATTGTGAGATACACCGACGCAACAAGCTCTGCTCTTGTGCAGTATCTTTCTCAGTATTTCACCACATGTATTTTTACTTTTGGAGTGGGGAAGCCTTTCTCAGTAGAGCTTGTGAAAGAGAAGAATAAATTTGGCAAATGTTTACTTCGTGACAGCTTTCTGTCCTGTTGCTTGAGCACTACCTGCTATGTTTCCTCTCCACCCCTTCCACTTTTGGTACAGAAAATCATGGCCCCAGGTGTTACTGCTGGAGCAAAATGGATATGAAAAATACAGACTTGCCAAAGGGTAGCTGTGAGAGTGGTAGGCTAGGAGGCAGGTTTTATTTATCCTGGAACCAGTCTTCTCTGTCTTAAACACAGCCTCTTTCTAAAGTCAGCTCTGGAAATCAATATAAAATTCCAGTGGGAGAAGCACCACTCTCCCACTGCTCGTTACCAGGATTTTGAAACCTCTGATACTGTTTATTGTATAACACGAATCCTGGTAAAGGTTATTTTGCTTGCCAAACAATTATTTTGTATTTATAAATAGTGCCTTTTATCAGCATCCAGAAGAGGACACTAATTTGCATAGTTCCCCAAGTTTTATGGGACCGTTAGCTTAACTGCTTTAAAAGCACATTCATCAAGTCATTCCTTTAGCTCTGGTATGGCTCACAGCCGCATGATATAATAGAAAGTCAAGCTGGGGTAAAGGGTTACCATAACTTAGATCACATTTTGGGCAATCAGCTCATCCATTCCCTCCAGCATTTATGTATAAACTTAAACCTGTCACATGCAGAGAACATTGCCACATTTCAGCAAAGGCTTATTAACTACTATTCTTCATAAGTTTAAATTAAAAGACAGACTAACTCAAGGTTCTTTCCTTACACTTTTGAGGATGCAATTTCCTAGTCAGGCTTGTTTATTGTCCTCATTGTGCCAACTTCTGGTAACACTGCTTATGTTTGTTGTGTTTGCAGCCTCTTTTAATGTGGTCTCCTAAATGCCAAATGCAGGCATTTAGTTCATCTGAAAATTAAACACAAGGGACACAGGTTAATGATAAATGAAATTGTGTCAAGTGGAAGAGATACCTAGTCAGCATCAAAAGAATTAAGGTTTGACTCTGCATTATTTAAGTAACAGTCTCCAGGAGGGGTTAATAAATGTTAATAATATTAACAGTTCATATGAGCTATTCAGATGAAGCAATCCATCCTGTGGTCTGGAAAGAGAACTGGAAGACAGAAAGCTCAGTGCTCTCTCCCTGGCCTTGCCAGAGAATCAGTGTGAATTTTTGAGCAGATCTCTTTTATTGGATCTTCTAAACTGCCCCGTCACTTAGGTACCTGTGTTTTCGTTCTGGGGTCCAAATAAATCTTACACTGAGCTTTCAGAGGCACCGAGCATCCACTGCAACTGATGTTCCAGCAAAGACAGCTACTCTGAGCTCACAAAAGTTGTACTGAGAAACAGCTTCTGCCTCGAATATGGTGTCAGTCCAAGATGATGCAGCCAACAGGATCACCTCCTCTTCACCACAGGGAATGAGAGTATCCAGGGCTCCTGCTGAAAACAGGTCACCTACACCAGCTGTGCACACCATTGGTGCTAAGTCACTGAGCAACTTGGAAAGAGCATGTTTAGTGGTGTTTCCTTTGGATTATTAATGTAGCTGTGCTAAGATATTAATAACATTTCATCAGTGGTGGTCCCAAACTGCTGTGCCAGAAAGGTCAACTACATAAAGAATTAAAAGCAAAGAAGAGCAACAAAAATCTACACTCAACTAAATGAACCAACCGAAAATCTCAGTGCTCCAAACAAATATATACCAGTGCCAACTAATTTTAAACAACAGGTATACTATTTTTCTGAAACTGTAGTACTGCATTGTTGGGGTTTTTTTTTCTGTTCAAGTTTTACTTGGTATTTGGAGTGTTCCAAAGAGAGATTTAAAACTGCAAAGGACGTTATGGTTCAGAATGATTTTCTAAAGGATTTAGATGCCCTCTTCTTGTTCATTTCAATGAATAGTGCCATCAAAATCACCCTCATATCTCAAATAAATTTTGAAACTGTATTTTCACTCTTCAAGAAGAGGGTGTGTTTATGTTGGTGTTCTGGTCCAGATCAGGAGTGTGCTTTTGAAGCAAATAGCTCAATCATTCACACATACCTCATAATTTGTTTCTCACCATGTAGCAGTCTAAGACTGCATGAACAATATCCCTTTTGGATGAGATTATACTGGAAGATGAACACCAAGAGCACAACTAACCTGGTCGAAATGCTAGTGAGTTTTCAGTCCATGGCACCATGTCAGGTGTAATCTGAAATGACATTCCTTCCCTAGAATACCTATGTAATATGGATCTTGAACTCTCAACACTGAAAGGTTCACTTCAGAGATCCAATTCATTAGATGCAGTTCAAAACTGCTAAGACAGGAAAGTATGTGTAGACATGACTCAGAGGAAAAAAAAAAAAAAAACAAAAACCAAAAGAAAATGACTTTAGGAGCTAACCAACAGCAAATAAAGTTTTGGCTTCCTCAGATTTCATGAACACAAAATGGCAAGTCCTCCCAAAGCCACAGTAACCTAATACATAATATTTCATGAAGAGCTGCTGCACAGACAAATTAACTTAAGTGAATATTTTAAGCCAACAATGCATCTGAAAACATTCTCACTAGGATCTTGCTGCCAAAGAAACTTGCCTGGCTAGCACTGATTCTAAGCAGATCCTCTACCACAAAACCGCATTACCAGCTCCTAAATTCATGTAACTCAGTGGAGATGCATCTATTTTGGCATCTGAGTGCTGTGCATAAATGCATTCAGGTACTGGACACCACAAAAGAGGTCCAATCCTTTCAGACAGTTTTGAGTTCAACATATTTTTAGAAGTGCAATGTCTTGTCAGGTTATTCAGCATCTGCTTTATTACTAGAGAAGAATTAAATGGCATGTTTACTTAAAACAGAGATCTGCAGTAACAGAACAAAGCGACAAACAGCTTAAATGAAAAGTAAATTACTAGGGCTGCTGCTAACAATTCATCTTTGCAAGTGTTTGAGGTTCACTAATTAGCCTTGAAAGCCTGTCCCTGATCTGGCATACTCAGGAGAAGGCTCAGAGCCCTGTTTTAGCTTTCTGCTGTTGTTGACTGCAAATATTAGAGACACAGAGCAGACTCTTAGCCCACAATGAGCAGGGTTTCGCTCCATCTCAATTTGTTTTGCTTTTGCTCTGCTATGACTGGGCAATAGAATACCTCATGGTAATGTGGAGGATTAAGACATCTCCATCCTTTGTCATCCTTAGAATATCTTGATTAACATTTCAATCACATCTCTTAATTAGCATATTCCCAGCATAGACTTCAGGCTGCTTTTCTTTTTCAGAAGCCTCTAAAGATGCATAGGTAAAATTGCACATTCCGTACAGCACATTATAGGGAATAGTAAGTGCAACGTTCTTCACAGTGAACTTACTGCTATTTGCTCTCCGCAGACACCATATAAAGACCAAAATGGTACTGTAAAAGGTGAGTTTTGGAATGGAGTGCTTATGCTAAGTAACACCTTCTTCCCTGAAAACATACTTTTTATTTTCAGATATAATCATAGGGAACATATATACTAGTAAATGAAATAGTGCTCTTAGGAATTTGATCATGCTCTGTTCACAATTGAACAGTCTTTAGCATAGTTTTGGCCCAGCAAATAAAGCCTTTCCCAAACATTTCTTGGGAACAAAATGGGAGTGAACACAAAGCAAGGACTGTTCTCCACTTGTCCTCATTTGGTATCTTGGTTGTTTACAGCCTCCTTGAAGACAAGAAAACTTAGCAATAGGAAGGGGTTCAGACTGTGCTAGGTAGCAAAAAAATAAAAAACCCTAAGCCCTAGCACTGTTCAGTTTACTAGCACACATGTAGCCACAACAACCCAGCATTTTTTTAATTGCAAATAAGGTCAGCAGATGACTTGGGAATTTATCTGAACATCATCCTTTGCATGACTAAGAAGCCTTCAACCCAAAACGCTATTTCTTTGGCTTACAATGTGAACTCTGACACTGATTTGTTACCTCAGAAAGTTTCCTTTTTTGAACAGAGGCTGTTGAAAGAGATGATCACGGTTGGTGCACTTCTATCATCTCTTGGAGCTAACCTCAGATGCACTTAGAGCCGCAGGTGCACTTGAAGCATCTGATACTGGATGAAAGCTAGCTTGTTCCACACCATAGCACCTTGCAGTAACAAACAGCTTCTCTAGCAACAAAACCTTGGAGAAAGTATCCTGGAAAAGTTGTCTTTGAGCAGTTCACAGAAAGTTTGCTGCAGAAAGACTCTTAATTCTGTGATATTGATCTGGAAGCTGTAGGAGATAGTTTCTAACCACAAAATGAACAAGATATAAACAAGCAAACAAAACCCCAAAAAAGTAAAAAAGGGGGAAAATAACACTAAAAAATATATATTTTGTTCTTATATTTTCAAATATTTGTGCAAAAATTTGGTTATATAATTCCTATAAGTAGGATTTGTGATATACAGCTAAATCCTTGTAGAAAGCTTTACAAATAATTAAAACCACCAAATGGCTGGACACTAAATAGGAAACAAGAAATTTTTACTCTCAACCTACCTCTCCCCAGAAGCAGATTACAAAAAAAAATAATCTTAAATTCTAAGAAATTAATTTTTTTTATTGTATGTAACCTTTCATTTTACCTTATTTTCCTGGTTCTGCATTTGTGATTTAAATACATTACAGTAGAAAATGTAGGATTATCACAACAGATCTGTGCGAGAAGCAGATTAATTTAGAACCAAAATGACGACCATCCCTTACTAGGACAAATCAAATGCTTGAGGCAGAGGCCTGGCTACATGCAGATATGGGTTTGGCACAGCAGACGTGAGAAGAAAGAGAGAAAGAGCATAGCTGTCGCAGAAAGCAAGCAGGAGCAGCAAACAAACAAACAATGCATAGCAGTGAAACAGCAATAGATGTACCATAAAAGAAGCAGAATTAGACTCCTGTCCATGAACAGACGCTGAAACAGAAATGAACTTTGCAGCACAGGCACGCAATGCCAAAACTGCAGTCCTGTGGACGTAAGAGCAGAAATCCAAACAAAATCAGCATCTCATTCTGCTCCACCCACTGTGCCCATAAAGGGGCATTGCCTGTCAGACTTAGTTTATAGTTTATCACTGTGGACATCCAACAGGAATATTGGAGCTTCACTATGCATTTGAACTCCGGTATCCGCAATCTCAACTGCTGCACTTTGCTGTATAGCATCCCCAGTTGACTGTATACATTTATATATACATACAGTTATACATATACACACACCCTTATTTATGCACCAACGAAATCAAAGGGACTGGATTCTGACAGTTACAGTCTCAGGAAACACCTGCTGTTCTCTGGGGCTTCAAATAGATAATGCTGAATTTTTGTAAGATGCAGGGTAGGACACTAGTCACGTTAAAGTAATTGACAGAATTCCCACCAGCTTCAGTGACACTATAGTTTGACCTCCTGTATCTCTCAGGCCCTCTGAAAATCTTGCACAACCACTGTTTTTCTACCATCTCCTTATTTATTTGCTTTTGATTTGTGATTAAAGCTGATCTACTATTTTTACAGATACAACAGTTTTCAGTTGGAGAATCTGGTTCAGTTACATCAAACATTTTCTGGAATGTAAAGATAAACAAAAATTTTTTGCAGTTTTTTGAAATACTTCATTTTGACAAGGTCAAAGAACCTTGTTTCAGTAACTGTTTTGATTAGTGATTTTATGAACATTTATCATATCCAACGAAACTTATTATCTTGTAGCTAATAATAGAAAAGTCAGAACAACACAAACCATAATGCTTTACTCTTAATAAAATGAAGCAATTCATGGGACTACTTAGATATTTCTAAGTGAAATTATTTGAAAATGGCATCTTGCATGTATT
This sequence comes from Rhinoptilus africanus, assembly GCA_013400135.1. Taxonomy (NCBI): domain Eukaryota; kingdom Metazoa; phylum Chordata; class Aves; order Charadriiformes; family Glareolidae; genus Rhinoptilus; species Rhinoptilus africanus. The sequence continues at coordinate 13,733 of VXBO01013324.1, read as the reverse complement.
TGTCCCAATTTGAGATGAAAGGCATTTCTGAACTAGAATGAAGACTAGGAATTCCAGGTACTTCTTCCTCTCACCTCAAGCTCCAAGGACTTCAGGAGAACCAAAAATTCACGTTATGTTATTTAGAGTGCAACACAATTGTCCATGGTTTATACAATATGTTCCTTTCTAATCAGGATCCATACTGAAGAGCTGCTTTCCTTGATGCCAGTTACAGCAATTATTCCCCTTGTAGCTTCACACCTGCCCAGTGCTGACCTTCGGATTTGCCAAGGCAAAACAACACCTGCTTGAAGAGAAGCTACCAAAATATTATGAAAGAATACTGTCACACAATTTATAAAGCTAGTTGTGGAGGTACCGATAGGGGAAAAAAAATCTGCCTTCTTCTCTGAACACTTCCAGAACCCTGCAGTTAAATGCAAATGAGGAGACTGTTCCTCCAAACTGTCAATGTCTAATTGCAGCCATCTAATCCTGTGGCAACATTGGACATTATTCTTCACATCTAGACGTTGAAACTGGGTGGCTCAGGTGCAAGACTGAGTCTTGTGGAGTCTGACTTAGAGACCCTGAACACTCTGTGCTGAGTACAAACTGTCCCATTGGCAGAAGAATTAGTTTTGTATATTTTTTTTTTCCTTCATTCATGGGTACTTCCTTTCCTTATAGTAGGAGGTTGTTCATTTTTGTGATAGAATTGGTTGGTGTATTTGATGTTCAGTGTCTTTCATAACATCAGGCAAATCCTCTCTGTACATACAAGCATGCCATTAAGTACTCTTGGTCTCTGAAAGGAAAGGATAGTGCCCTGTTACTTACCTTGATGGTTATTCTCATGCTCTAAGCAACCTGTAAAGAAATGAGAGCTCAGTCCAAGACAACACAGCTCTTTTTAAGTGGCAGTGGGACATTTATACCAAGCCCATATGTTTGGACTCCAGAATGACAGGTTATTCTGCATCAAAAATGTATTGTCCTGGCTGTACATAGTGATGTTTTGCTAGACAGGCAAATGCAAACACGTGAAACCCTCCATTCAGCTTGATATTATGTACATTATGAGAATGTACAGCACCATAAGTGCTAATTGTGTTAATTATCTAATCACAATAGTGATAGATTTTTGTAAAGTATAAAGATCTATGGTATAGTATGAGTGATGTTCTACCTTAACACCTCATTTTCTCATGAATGACCTGAGACTGTCTAACAGGTGGAGTTTGGGAGGCTGACACCTGACGGCTGCCTCACAGCAGTGTTGCATGAAGTTGACTGCATGCCATCAGATGAACACAACTCAAGCAAAACCAATGTCAGCTTCAAATGACTGGGTGTCACAAATTCAGCCTGACTCAAAAATGTACGCATTCTAGGTGTGTATTTGCTTCTTCAGACTCATTTAAGATCATTTATCTCTTAAAATAATGTTCCTACATTTCTGTTAGAGAAAAAAAATATTAAAAATTAAAAAAAAAAAAGTAGTAACAGCTGACTCAAACTTATAGATGCACTCTTCTTTAGTTGTGTTTCTTTGTTCTGATGCTCAGTTTAGGGAACTGAAATGTAAGTTTGGACCGATAGTGCTAAAAGGGAAACCATGATCATGTTTGTGTGCATGTGTGTTATTTCATTAACATATAGGCAAAAAAAACCCCACCAGTATTTGAATGCAATAAGTAGGACCTTTTTTCCTGTGAATACTTAGTGGCATTAATACATTTTTGCCTATATTGCTTTCTCTTTACATTTGCTTTCAGTGAACCATCTAGGAATTAAGTTTTACTAAGATGAATATTCATTCTTTCTGTTACCTCTAGTGGCTTTGGATCAAGCCCAGAGCACAGTTTCAAGTCTATGTACATGAATATTTACAGGTACCAAATTTTATATCCACATTTGCAAATGCTGCACTAGAAGTGGCTTCTTCCATTTCCAGTCACAAACATGACAGTGCCATATCTCTCTTTTGACCTATCACAACAGCTCCAGTCTGAAATGATGATTATTCATGGAAGACTGTGCATGATCAAAACAGAGTTAAAAAGATTTGCCAAAACAAAATGCAGTGAATAATTGTGAATAATAAATTCCAGGAAATTACAGTCTGAGAGCAGGCTTTCCACAGGCTTAAAAGGAACATCAAATAATTTCTTTGTCAGCTCTTTTCAGTATCCTCTGCATCAAATTTCTTACTCTGAAACAGTTCACAAAATCCAGCATAATCTTTAAAGTGCATCAAACTTCTGACGTTACAGCTGTAAAGGGAATAAGCAGCATAAAACTCAGACGTGGCCTTCCCCCCATTGCTCTGTCTCTGCTGCCCATCATTCACAATGGATATGCAGCAGTTCTGAGGACAGTGTATCCATATGACAGCCTGAGATAATGCCACCAAGGCAGGAGCTGAGCTGAGTTAGCTTAGTGACTGATAGAGTAGACTACACACACACACACACACACAAAAAAAAAGTACACAGCCACAGAGGCACTAAAAACAGCAGAGGACTGGGGGAGAAGTTACTTTTTGTCTTCCCTCCTATTGCCCATCAGCAAATGTGTTGACTTTGAAGATACTTAGTACCCACGAGACTGCCGACTTACAAGCTTGATCTGTCTCCTGTGTGTTGTAATTTTACTGCAATGCTCCCAGTGAAGGAATTCCACTGAGTGTCTCAGATCAATGAATAAACAATTACAATGTTATAATAAACCTTTATAATTAAAGCATTAAATTACAAATAGAGAAAAAAATAAAATTATGAAATTAAATTTGGCATTTTTTTTTTTTTTATACTGTAATCTCTACAGAGGTGAGAAGGAAAGAATTGGCTTTCTGTTACAAGGCAGTCTCCAAACATGCAGAACTCACTTTTTCAAAGAGATTTTCCGCATCCTTTAAGCAGCTGTCACACTTGCAGGAAAAGCAGTTCAGCACTGCTTTTTGCTCCTGGAAAGCAGGCAGAGGCCTGACTTTTCCCTGGCTTAAATTGGTTTTATAAGTACATGGATGTTAGTAGATTTTTCCATCTGAGCACAATCCTGATTGCAGAGTTCATCTGTCATTTACAGCAAGGACACTGGTGTCCGGATTCATGTGTTCACATCTCAGCTATGGCACTGAGAAGCTTCTTGCCTTCAGGCAAGTCACTTAAACCCGGTGTTTCAATTTATCCTTCTACAAAATAAGTATAAATAATACTGTTCTCACTGGGGCACTTTGAGGTCAAATTTTGATCTTATTTTGGCAAAACTAGGAACAGCACTTCTGCAGTTGATGGAATTAAGCTAAAGTCAAATCACTGCAAGTGTCTTTCGTTGTAAAGTGCTTTAGAAACTACATACAATGCAAAATGATGAACTGCAACCAACGCAGAGATAAAGGGGGCAGAGCAACTGGTACAAGGGGCTAAGCATCGTCATGCAGAGGGCTGAAAAAATCCAAGGATCACAGGAGGAATGCTTAATTTGATTAAAATGGTAATAGCATTTTTCTAACTGCTGTGCAGGGAGACAGAGTCTTGGCGTTAAGATTATATCGGATAACTTTGCACATCAAACAGCAAAGAATTTGACTCAGAAGGAGGGTTTTTTTTCCCCTTTGGAACTGCTGCTTTCAGTTTGGTTCTGCTGCATCTAAAACTAAGACTTGAATTCTGCTCAAAAAATTAGGTTTTAGATGCAGCCAGCACAATCAATACCCAGGAACACAGCAAAATCTCTGGCAGTTCCACTCGTCTCTGGTCCTCTGGCCCCATACATTACCTGCATCTCTCCCCTGATGCTCTGCCTGGTCCCTTGGTCAACCTCCTCCCCCGTGCCCCTCTGCCCACCCGGAGCTGCTCCGTTCCCCTCCTTTCTCTCCTGCTTCTCATTTCTCACCCTCCCTGCTGCTCACCACTACTCCGATCTCTCACTTCCTTCCCATTGCACATGCACACATTAAAACATCCACAGCTTTTACAGCTGTGAGCCGGGAAGAAAGGGCATGACAATTTTGTCTGCTATATTTTTCGCCGTTGCAGCTTTCGGTGCTTATGTTCAGCCTGCCTCAGGCAGTACTCCCTGAGATATTAGTTGCGATTAAAGAAAAGAGCAAAGTAATACTGAAACATTTGGGGAAAAGAACAAATATAAATCACATATCAAGCACTTTTGGGAGCACACAGAAAGCAAACTGCATGTAAATCTGAGCTTGAAAATCAGCTGCTTAAAAAAACAAACTTAAAAAGCCAAACAAACCACCCTATGCTGTTATTGCAGTTATTATCAATTACTATAAAAAAGGCTTACTTTGTTTCGTTTCATGTGCTCATCTACAAGCATGCACACACCTTTCTTAAAGCAGCACCTTTGCTTTAACCTTCATTTGTTCTTCACAGCTAGAATAAATGGTTAATCTCTCAGGGGATCATGCATGCTATTTGTTATTGATTTTATAGCTCAATAACATACTAGGACTGTGAACAGGTTGGTATCAGATTAGGAAACAACCACTTAGGAGCAGACACCAGCTGTGCACTTGTGATAAATTACATTTTTTCCCTATGAATTTTATACCTAGTTATAGTTAGTTTACAGGATTTCGCACCATATGGACTGCCTGCTAGTGAGGTAACAACCCAAAACACAAACACTTGCTTCAGGGAAAGAAGCAACATATAGAGACTTTTCTTTTAGAATATTGTGTCATAATCACGGATTGGGAAATGATGAAAGGTTTAGCATATACCTCTCTGTTTTGGATTTTACATAGACACTGAGGTAGTATGAAACACAAATGGTAAATGTGATAACATTAATATGCAAAGAACGTGGAACCAATGTATTCTAAATACAGACTTCTTTCCAAACTGTGGCTTGCTTGTTTTTAGAGATGTTAAAAAGAAGCCTTTCTGAGGTCCATACAGGGAAGAAAATCTCAACCTATGCACTGCATTCCGAAGAACAGTGTGACAGTGCTATGCTTACCATCAAAACCTTTCCAAGCATCATTTGAATGCAGCTGAAATTATTGCTATTCTATTTTTAGAATACAGGACAAAATTTTCTTAAAGAAAAAGATGTGACTGTAAAAATAATAATTAATGGAAACCATTTTGCTTAGCAGAATAAAGGACCCAGAAACATTATGAATAAAATATATTTCACACAGAGCTTTTCACTTGCTCTGTTATTTCCCTGTATTGACTATTACATAATATACTCACACACAAGACACTCTCTGTCTAAAAAACCACATAAAATCACACACATGTATATGCATTCTCCACCAGCATTATGGACTCCACTAATGTGATATAATCACTAAACCTAGGTATGGAAAGATTTGATCATTCATTTTGTGTGTTATTCCTCTGCCACAACAAAATTTTGCCCTGATACACATCCAGAGATGCTGCTTCTAATGTGATAGATCATTTTCCCTGGAAATTGTCTAGGCTACTTATATACTTATTGTTTAGGCTAAGCTAAAATATCCTGCTGAAATGGCAGCATACTGAAGAAATCTTATTTCTGTTCTCTTCTACCCTAGTTAGAAGTTTCCTGATATAAACAGAATTTTCTGAGCATAAAACTGATGACAAAACTCAGACTAATGAATGGGTATGTCATCATGGGTATTATTTTAGCATTAGTGAAAGGTAAATGTAAAGACTGGATTTTGCCATAGGTTCATATATCAGCTTAAATGAAAGGAAAATGTAGCAAAAAAACCCGCCCTTAGTTTATGAGAACATACTGTAAGAAAACTGAATTTTAAATTTAAATAGGTATAAAGATCACAAATCTGAATTTAGTAATCAGATTGAACTGCCATTTATTTGGAAAATAACCTTACATAAATGCACATTTCAGGGCTGGACAGCATTTCACTAGCTTTTTTATTTAGTATGGGTGGGTGTCAGGAGGATGGGGCCAGGCTCTTTTCAGTGGTGCCCAGGGACAGGACCAGAGGGAATGGGCACAAACTTGAGCACAGGAAGTTCCACCTAAACATGAGGAGGAGCTTCTTTACCCTGAGGGTGGCAGAGCACTGGCACAGGCTGCCCAGGGAGGTGGTGGAGTCTCCATCTCTGGAGACATTCAAAACCCACCTGGATGGGTTCCTGTGCAACCTGCTCTAAGGTGGCCCTGCTCTGGCAGGGGGTTGGACTAGATGATCTCCAGAGGTCCCTTCCAACCCTATGATTGTGTGATTCTGTGATTCTGTGACTCTGTGATATTGGGCTTTGCAAAAAAAAGAAGTTACCATACTACGGCTAATATTCAAGAGTCAACAGATACTCCTAGAGCTGAGTGAATAATTAAAAAAAATTGAATAACTTATTCAAAACTATGAAATTCATCAACTAAATTACTTGACTAATACATCTATGAATTATGAACTGACTATGCTGGGTGAATAATACATTAATAATTAATATGAAAAATATAATTAAATTCTTCAAATTAATTACTCAGAGAATATGAGAAACCGTAATTATTCTCTATACTGTACTCAAAGAATAGAATGCCTGAGTAGCCTGTATGCTCTTCAAGTCTCACAATTTTTCAGTGCAATGTATAGGATATATCTTTATAATTATGGAGTATTGGGGTGATATCTCAAATACCGCTTCAGGCTAAGAACGAAGAAACATGTCATAATTGAACAAAATAACATATGTTTTAATAGAAATATGCTAATGCTGGGCTGTGTAACACCGCCTAGCTGGCAAAGACTGGCTCTGTGTCTTTGAATAAATTGAGCAAGGAATGCCCACCGGGGGGAATTATTTGACATGCAGTCACAAGTGCTGGGGCTGTGCAAGTTGCATTTGCTAATTCTGACCATAGGTTACTTTTAAACACCATCTTGTACGGTGCCTGCACCAAGAAGCGAGCGTGATTCAAGCACATGCCTCCCACTGGCCCTCAGTGTTGGTGCCCAGGTGCCCGCTCTGACACAGCTGGGTGGCTCTGTCCTCGAGCTCTCCTGCAGTAGAAAGTTCGAGTTTTAGGACACTACTTTGCAAGGACCTCTGGCATGCTTCTGGATCAAACCACACTGCAAGAAGGGAAATGTGCATGTCAAGGGGCTCAATGTTCACAGGGCAGCTCCAGGACCGGCACATCAGTTATCAGGACAGACCAGCCCCGGTGCCCAACTTTGCGCTCAGAGAGCTGCAGGTAGTTTGCACGGACTGTATAGCTGTACATGCACCCACAATGTGTGTCACTGCCATGAGGACATTACAACGGCAACCCCTTTTCCTTCTGGGATGGGGCCAGCTGCGAAGGGGTGGATGTTGGTGGGTACTGAGTCCCTTCTTTCTTGTAGCAACTTTGCACTGAGCACGGTTTATGAGGAGCAGCAGGGAAATCGACCTTGCAAACTAAGAATGGGAAAATTTATAGGGCTCTACTCAAGATCTTTCCTTGCCTGTAGTTACACTTGTTACAATTTCATATAAGGCTGTGTTGTTATTTCTTGATGGACATTCACCACAAAAATACACTTGCATTCTCCATGCACACATGGTGTAAGGTTATGCTCAAATACGCAGTGATGCTCAGAGTGATGCCAGTGAGAGTTATGGCCATGGACGGAGTCAGCGCTATGTATGGACCATAACATAGCTCTAATGAATAGCTCAACTGTTGTTGAAGGTAGCACTTTCTGGGTGTCTAAAACACTCTATGTTTTAACAGTTGTTTCAACACTCATTCAGTGATAGATGGAGTGTGATTTATCATGCATTTGATATAAACAAAGTTAGCACATTCATTACACTATTACTAATGGAAAATGCCAATTAACCACAAAACCAGGCACATACCCCATCCTTCTGTATACTATTGCTATCTTGAAAGCTTAAGTTTGTAAGATTACTTGAGGGAATGAGGAAATCCCACATATCTTTATCTCCACATGTTTTGCTTCGACCAGAAATGGTTTTGCTTCCAAATGTAAAACATTTTTAAAGATTCTGAAACAAAAAAAAAAAACCAAACTCAGAAAAAACCCAACCCTTTAAGGATGTACTTCTTCACTTTCATAGCCTACCACACCTACACAGCTATCCCCCACTCCCACAGACTGAGTATTCAGGTTGCAGAATAAGTTTCCTTAAATTTTAAAGTTTTTTTAAAGGATATTTCAAACATCTTGCCAGTCAATGGTCTGATCTAGCTGGTTAATGAGCAGAGAAAAACTGTCCTGAAACTAACTGTCCATGACTAGAAAGACAGACCCTAAATTATTTGTCCCTTGTTAGTGGATCCATTGCACTGTAATTTTGAATCACTGTCTTCTTAGTCCCTCATACCTGTCCCAGGCCTGTCTCTATCCCCTAAAATTCACCCATTAGCCCCAGTCTCAGCAATAAACTCCCAGTTTTTCCCTTGCTATACTAGAGGTCAATTCTTTCAGTTTATGAAAGGTTCCAATTATGTAGAATAACTAATAAGATATCCATTTAATCTGATTAAACACAGTCATTTTTATTCCCTGCCCTCCTTTCCATTTCCAGGAATCAAATACGCTAGCTAGAGAGAGAGAGAATATATATTTCTTGGACCATAGCTGTGCTTCTTCTTCAGTAACCTTCAGTATATTACTACAGAGTAGGAGTCTTTAGAAATGAAAAAGTTGCTCTCCAAAGGGACAACTGCTTCTACAGAAGCAACTAGTGATGTTTACGTACGACTTTCTGTAACCAGCTTGCTGCTTCTTTCCCATCTCCTGGCTTGAGACACAATTCTGTACATAGGCTTGAAATTGGCAATTACATCCCAATTCTGCCAGGCACTGAGCATCCTCTCCAAAATGCTGAGTCTCTTGGAGTGGTAATGATATCAGTGGGAGTGAAGGAGCTCAGTTCCCCACAGGGCTGAGGCATAGCTTCTTTCACTGGGGATTTCAAGTCCTGTTTATTCCAACGGATTCTCATGCCCTATCAGTCCTTGAAGGTGACACAGGAGAAAACATGATGACAACAGGGCATGACAAATCTCAGGGAAGATTTGAATGTAAATACTCTCCCGTGAAATGTAGATATTATTGGAATAACCTGAACAAATCATGAAATTGGCTGGCAAGGGCATGGCATCATTATCACAGTGCAATATCTTCAAGGAGAAATTGTGTAAAGCCTTTTATAAGATTTATTACATTTCTGAAATGAAATAAAATATTATAACTCTACATTTTTTTATTTAAATTCTATCAGTAACTCCCTACATTCCTTCTCCCCGCCCAGTGAATTAGCCATTATCATATTTTTGTCTGAGATAAAAATGAATGATCTGCTTNAAAAAAAAAAAGAAAAGAAAAAGAAAAAGAAACCTTCTGCATAACTTTGAACTATGAATCAGCCTTGGAGCTCTCATTAAAAACTCTCTAACTTTTAATCGCAGAACACAGTCTCTGCTGTCTCCAGACTGCAGAGTGAAATTCCTGGCAATTGCTCAAAGGCAAAAATGTTGAAAAAAATAAAGCATTATTATTATCATAACTGAAGACACAGGTGTGGTGTAAGCACAGTCATCCAAGTTAGAAGTTGCAAATTTATGAACTTTGCTCCATCACCAAATCCCTCTGCTGACTTTTGGCAAATGGTATTCATTCTTAACCTCATTTCACCAGTAGAAAGTTTCTAGTAAACACTTATTGTGATGGAGTATTATATTTGAAAATAGTCCTATAACTTTGAATTTGTATTTGTAGGAGCAAACACCATAATACAATGCAAGGCAATTTGAAGTGAAGAAATCATCAGTTACCAGAGCAACTTTCTTTATAGGTCTTCGTGCAAGACTACTCTTTTTGGTATAACAGGCAGCAGTAACGTTGGTAAGGTTCCCAAATATAAAGCCAAAAAAAAAAGTTAAGAAAATCTTTTACTACTGTTTCTTTGCACCTTCTTCATTCAAAAAAATTGAACACAACATAGACAATGGGAAGGTTCAGATGGAAATCTGTGTTTGTGCAAAATTCCATCACTATTACTGGATCCTTGCCCTGATGTTGAGGAGGAACCTGATGGCAATACGGAGAGGAAAATCTTTTGAAAAACAAGAAGGCTGCAAACATCTTGGGAAGTTAGAGAATGATGCGATGTGTGATAAAAAACCCCATCTCTCTGAATGAGTCATAAAATGCTCTATAGAGCAGAACTTTCATCCGTATCTTTGAGAATAAATATTTCTCAATTTTTTGCAGGATGTTTCTGATTCAGTCAAATATACTTACAGTTCAACCAGAAATGCATAACTGCTGCCATTTGTAGTCATATTCACAGACAATGCTACCCAAACTAACTTACAGAGATTTGAGAGCAGAGATACAGGGTGAAATGGAGATTGGAATTCAATGGCTGCAGACTTAAGGCACCACAGCCACTGAACCCCTCTGTGCCTCTGCTTTTGTGGGATGCCTTTGGACCTTAGGATAAGCTTGGTTATGGAGAGGTTCCCCTTTTTGATGACAAAAAGATGACAGTGCTTTCTTTCTAATGACATGGATAACCCTGGCGATTCTGGTGCTATAGAAGGAGGCTGGTTAGGCAAGATGCTCCAAAAGGGCAGCAGGACTAGGAAAGATCACAGAAGCAGTGGGCTCTGAATTTCAGAAAAAGGAGTAGAGTCCACCATGTGCTGTAAGAGAAGACATTCAAAGAAATACGTGGTTTTCTTTGCTCTCTGGACTTCTCTACACCCACTTATTAGGTATGACGCATGTAGAAATATAAAACAAAATGATCAGCCACTGGATTCACTAAGGGGTTTGGTGTAACCAGGTTGGCATTGGTTGAAACTGAACAGAAGGCTATCAAGAAAGACAGAGCTTAATTTGGATGTTCTGATTTAGCTGGTGGGCTGCAATTCCCCATCAAAAGAGTACTTTTCCAAATCACCAAGTAAGGGTTGGTTTTACCATTTCTAGAACAGGCAAATTTACCTAAATGAGGGAATGTAAATATGTTGAAGTAAATATGAAAACCAGTGTGATGGGGAAAGTTATTTGTTAGGAACCACACTTCCTTTTAGGTTCTTTGATGCCCCCTGTCTGCCTCCAATTCTCACAGAAGCTGCAGCTAGGGTTTTCACATTTCATCAGTCCTCATACAAGCAGGTATCAGCACACCATTAATGAACTTGTAACAGTTTCACCCCCAGCAATGGATAAATGCTTCAAGGGCTACTTTCCTTGGAAAAATACTGACAGCTCACTTTTACTTAAGGCAGAAGCTAAGATTAGCACTAACAATTATGTGGTCATACAGATAAGGCCCGTCAAAGGCTGGCTCTGCCCCAGAATGGCTTACTTTATTTCTGTACTTAGCTCATTTTTAGCAATCCCTCTACATCTGACTATTAAAATGAAGCAAAATACTGTGGGCCCACAAGCCCATTGCCTCACATTTTCTGCCGTCTTTTCAACAGGTTAAGGCAAGTACACAACCAGCCAAGGTTCTCCATAGGATTCCAGCTGTGAAAGTACTCTGTGCTGTAATTAGTCATACTAAGCCAACACACCAAGCTGAGCACATGTGGGCCCAGCTAACACTATAACAGACTTGTATGCACCGTGTTTCTAAATGGCTGTTAGCTGCTCTAACTGTAACAGCACAAATCTAGCAACAGAAAGAGAATAAGTTTAAAAATATTTTAAAAATCAATTTTTAGCTGTAGGTTTATTTAATCATTCATTACTTCCCATTACAATATCACTGAGATACCCTATTGGATATATTGATTCAAAGCATTTTGTTAGATATTAAAAAGACAGTAAAAGTAGCGTGAGATGTGGCAAGTTCAGCCACAGCCATACAGGATTGTTATTGAAACCTGGAAAACAGAGTTGCAATGTAATGTAAGCAGTCAAGTCAAATAGGTACAGCGTGGCTTCACTCACAGATGTTGTTTCTTAGCATTTACTTTTCACCTTGCTTCCCTTACTATCCATCCTCCAAAGGCCTTTTGTAGATACATAAAAAATTCAGACTATAGCCCTGGTCTTAAACATGCACATAGGAAACTGGAAAAGGATATTGCACAGTGGAAGCTGTTGCCACCTGAGGGAGTGACAGCTTCAGGCAGCAGGTTAATGTTTCTGTGCTGGCTGTGCAATCAGCGGAGAGAGAAAGGACAACTACACCCTGGAAAGAGTCAAAGAACCAAAGTGGCACTTCCGCCCTGAGCCCCTCTCTGGAGGAATCCATTTGTCTCCATTAGCAATATAGGAGCCTAGGGAAACAAGCCTCTTAACCGGTACAGCTCCATTACCTAGTTAGAAGGTAAGTGATGTGAATATTCCCTCTCTCTCCTCCTTCTGTTCCCTCCACGTTTTTCATTATCAGCATGTTACAACATCGAGGCAGGTTACTCAGAAAAAGCTACACAAATGTGTTGGTAGCAAAGATGGTCAATACCCAAACCCACATTTTTAATACGAAATTCGGCTTTCTAGGATTTCTTCCCCCATGTTTCAGGGCATAATCTAGCTATATAGTGGTCACTAAGAGGGAAAATTTCCTAGGTCAATGTACTCTATAATTGTTCTGCAAGGTTACTTTTGCTTTCCTCCAGAGCAGACAGTATTAGCACACACAAGAGATGGGCATGGAACAAGGACATTTGAACTGTTTCAGTATGACATTCTCTGTTTTGCTGATTCTGTGCTGGCTGTGCAATCAGCAGAGAGAGAAAGGATGATTACACCCTGGAAGGAGTCAGAGAACCAACGTGGCCCTTCTGCCTTGAGCCCCTCTCTGGAGGAATCCAGACTCTCTCTCTTAGGTTATGATAAACATGCATACAACACCACCACCATTTTCCTGTGCATGTGGCAGTGATCAAAATATTCTCAAATAAAAGCACTGCTTAGCCTTGACCTAGCCAGGTACCAGGTGAGCTGTACCTTTTTCAACAAGTGCTTCCTTGCAAATGTGATGGAGTCAGACCCCAGTGCTGCAAGCATTTATTTATGTGTAGGCTGAACTTTACTCATTCATTTCACTGACCAAAAAAAGAGTTACTTGCACTGTAAGGTTAAGAGGCCTGGAGTCCAAGGATGCAGCTCAGCATTGCCACAAGCAAGCGATATCTCATACATAACAGAGTTATACCACACCTTGTCTCAGTATGCAGGAGTAAAGAATTTGTTGTGTGCTTTACTCAGTCACTCTGGCATTATAGTCCTGCTATGCAATAACAAAAATGAAGTCATCAGGGATGTCACAGAGGGGACTCTGGTGACTAACTTGAGAGTCTCCCTAGGGTATTCATTTGTCATGGGACTCGTTCACAGCTAAATGGATGGGAGAGTAGCTCAGGTTCTCTTGTTTCTTTAAGGTGCACTTGTCACAGAAAAATAAGAGATATTTAATTTATGAGAGTAGAGGCAACCTTTCAGGAGTCCAGTCATTCATTTCTTTTTTTCTTTCCTCTCTGTTAAAGAAATATTAGAATAATATAGGAAAAAAACCTAACATTTTCTTCACATGCTGGCAACAGGTTATTGCTTCTACTGAGTTCTTTTCATCCAATGATCTCAAATGCGTTTAACCCTGGAGATGGCACATGTTATTACAAAAGATATATATATTAAAAAATAGCTTTAAAATAAAATAAAATAAGCTTAACCCATGTAGTTTTCAATTTTATCCACTTCACTTTGTGGGTGTCCTCGTGTCGTGGTTTGTGTTGAGTTGGCCGATGACAAAACGACAGATGCTCTCCCCCAC
>VXBO01013323.1:0-10527 GCA_013400135.1 Rhinoptilus africanus | reverse complement strand
TTTGCAATGATAAAGAAAAAGGGAGGAATTGAAGTGGAGTTTGATATATTAAAGCTGTAAACTAATTGAAGTAGGGGCTTAATATATTAGAACTGTAAATTAGAGTAGGAGCTTAATTTAGGAGACTAGGCGCTTTAAGGCTGTACAAAGAGCAGATGCAACAGTTGTAGTACTAAATGTCAGGGTTTATGCCATTTGAGAAAGGGAAATACCAAGGAATAACTAAGTAATATACAGCTGTTACATAGTCTAAATGCCATGGGATGTACATATTGGGTTCCAATTACCACTCCTCAGGTTATTTGGGCATGTGAAGCTGTGAGAGAAATGGTCCGTTTCTCTATATAGTACTTGAAGCAGAGAGGTTTTTTTAGTATTGTCCCCCTTCCCCTGTCCTGCAGCACCTCCCATAGCATGTTGGCAATAGGAAACATCATCATTGCCAGGATGGATAGAATTGCCAGTCTTCATGATCTCAGCATCTCCCTCCATCCTTCTTGGCCTAGGACTAGGGCTGCCCACAAAGCAAAAGCCAAGGGAAACAGCAAAACCCAAGGGAAGCAGGAAAACTGCTTGAATTGAATACACTTTTGGGGCTCAGAAAGGGCATCATTTGCACCTCCTGCTGCTAACTTTAGCAAATTTTGTTTTGGCTGCTTAAGTGGTTTAAACTATGCATTGAATTAAGAAGTGAGTCATTGCTTGTGTGGGCTCATGGGTCTTTGGAAGCAGAGGTGATGCTGGTCTGTGAATAAAAGCTAACATTATTACTGTTTGCAATAATCAGCATACTTGCACAACATGTGCCTTTTTGCACTATCTTCACTTGTAAGTAAAAAAGCTGAAACAATCACAATTTCCTTCCATTTCTTACATGCTACTCACTTTCCAAGCTATTTCTATCAGAATCAGGTAAACTGATAATTTAAAGAGCTTGCAATGGTTTGTATGTCTGGTTGTACCATCTGGTGAAACTCAGCTCATACTAACTTTCTGCTCCAGTTTACACATGGTGATGCCTTAGCACAGCCTTTTGGGCAAATTATCTACTGCTGACCCAGATACCTGATAAGGGTAGCACCAAACCCACACATGTATCTCTTATGGGAGGAGGTTATCTTTTCAGCATCTAAAGAGCTAGCTGAGCAACCAGGACTAGACCTTGAAGCAGACACAGCTCAGCTCACACGGTTAGCTCTAGACTTTCTACTGCTTCTTTTCATGTTACCATTTAATTTTGCAGCTACAGATCCTCAGTGAGCATGCAATTTCTGTACTGCAGTTATTAGCACTACAGTTTTGACAAAGGAAAGGTGTCCTGTCAGCAGAAAGCAAGCCACGTGTACTGCTCTCCTTCCCCCGAGGCAGGGGAGAAGGACACAGTGAAGTCAGCTAAGATTAAAGTGCGGGGAAGGTTTTTATTAACTTCCTTGACTCCAAGGGACAGGTACCACAGGTACGAAGATACTTCATGTGGATGGGAGAGGTATTTCCAGATCAACATGGTTTATACTACCATATGGAAAAAATAAGTATCTGGGAGCTAAACAGAGAACAAACTTTTTTCTGTTGAAGTCAAAAGACTGTTTCAGTGAACTCCTAAAATATCATAAAAATGTATGAAAGGGCATCACTAAAACTGCAGTCTTATAAAATCCAATTCATATTAAATAGTCATCCTGTATCTTATTCTAGAGCATATATTCCTTGCTCACTGTAGTAACAGTTACTGAATACATGAGCTTGTAACTACATAACCACTTCAAATCTTAAAGATAAGCTTACAAAATATGACATACTTGATAACACTAAACATATCAGTCATAAAAATACCCTATTCCATCCCTAAAAGATTAAAACACTTAAAAGTCTAGGAAATCTTGATGTCCTTCAGGTGTATGTTTCTCATAACAAATTTAGTAGATAGTACTAGCATAGTGAAAAAATTAAGAAAAAACAAACAAACAAACCTCCCAACTTATTTCTTCTTTAACACAGGTTTGCTTCTAGCTGCTTTAAATAGCTTATTTCTTCCAAAGGAAAGTTTGCCCACTTTTCTGCTTGCAAGTAGTCCATACTGACTTTGACATTAGGGATAAAGCAGGTTATTAATTCTCTTGAAGAGGATAATCTGAAGAAGAGAATCCCAGTACACCTACCAAATAATATCTCTAGAACAGGGTCAGAGAAGATACAATGAAATTGAGGGTGGGAGTGGGAAGAGCTTATATCCTAACACCAATTACAGACTAAAAAGACAAATTCAATAGGCACCTTAATGGCTTTATAAGTTCAGGCTGTGAGCAAACTGATGATGCAGTGAGATGACACAGGACAATTCAATATCACCAGCAGTTCACCATTGCCCCTCTCCACTTCTCTCCTACNGCAGAGTAGAGGGGGAGGATGACCTCCCTTGACCTGCTGGCCACACTCTTCTTGATGCACCCCAGGATGCCATTGGCCTTCCTGGCCACAAGGGCACATTGCTGGCTCATGGTCATCCTGTTGTCCACCAGGACTCCCAGGTCCCTTTCCTCAGAGCTGCTCTCCAGCAGGTCAGCTCCCAACCTGTATTGGTGCAGGGGGTTATTCCTCACCAGGTGCAGCACCCTACACTTGCCCTTATTGAATTTCATAAGGTTCCTCTCTGCCCAGCTCTCCAGCCTGTCCAGGTCTCTCTGGATGGCGGCACAGCCTTCCGGGGTGTCAGCCACCCCTCCCAGCTTTGTGTTGTCAGCAAACTTGCTGAGGGTGCACTCTATCCCCTCATCCAGGTCATTGATGAATATATTGAAGAGCACTGGGCCCAGTACTGACCCCTGGGGAACACCACTCATCACTTCCCATCCCCTTCCTCTAATGTGGGCACGATATCACTGATTTACACCCAGCTTCCACTTAGCACCATGCCTTAATTCCAATTAAACAACATCCTGAATGCTTCAGCATTCCCTCCCCAACTCACACACACACACACTGACTACAGCTGCACAGATGTGCACCAGGAACCTGAAAGAAAACTTATATTTCCTTTATTTCTATGCAATATTTTGAACCTCTAATATCAGTGGCAAAAGAAGGAAGAGCAACTAGACTCCTCAGGCCCCCCATTTTCACCTCTGCTCTCTATGTAGGAGGAGGAGCCAGGAACTGCAAAAAACAGCTAAGTTTGTTGTCCTTCACATACGTTTTCCACCATGAAAGGAGTAGGCATCATATTGCTTTACTAAATCAAGGTTTATCAAAGATCTGATCTTTGTTGTTATATAAAATTAATGAATATTTGTGTTTCTAGAATCTGTGGCCTTTTCACATTAGAAATTGTGAAAGGGGGGAGGGGGAAAAGGAATGAAACTTTTTGGTGTAGTTTCAACGTTTCCTTTTTTTTTTTTTGAAAGTCATCTTCGATGTGTGTGAAAATTCCTCTTTAACTGTAGAAGATATACACTACTGACAGATTACTTAGAAGCAAATGTGAAAGGGGACAGACTAATAATTCTTTAGCCTAACTATAAAGTAGGGGAATGCTTTACAACTGACGCTGCGAGTATATCAACCCGGTAATTAGATGCACGTGTAATAGCAATAAAAAGGCACTGTCCAGTTGTCCAGTTCACATGGGAACCTCCTTTGAATGTATTTTTTGATTTACTGTTGCAATTAAAACAGAATGTTCAAAGAAAGAATGCAAGTGACCTAATTTAAAAGTAAAGAGTGTCTTTAAAATCATTATTTAGCATATGACCTGGCTCACTTGTAACTATTTCTTTTCCCTGCAACTTCCATTTGTTGCACTGTACTCACAAAGTAGCATAATCAGTTTTATTAATCCACTTGGCTAATAAATTCAATTTTAATATCCATTCAATGATGAAAGTGTAAACCACTTCCTCCTCACTCCTCCCCTTGAATATTTTAATTTTGTTCATAATCACAGAGAGCTTTCCCAGGCTGACTTTTCAAAACTTCATATAACAGCATTTCCTATCTCCTTTTTACCATGTTGTAACTAACAGAGACACTTTTTCAACAAACTGGTCCTAACAACAAAAGCAATTAATACTGCTAGGAAAAGATCTTTCCAGTTAACAGAACTAATAGTTGCAAGTACAATTGACTACTTTTTTGCATTTGAAGTATCTGAACGATGAAAGGCTACAAGATGTTAAAATATCGCATCAAAATAAGTTGTTGAAGCAAAAGAAGGAAAACTTGATAAGTACACACAGTTAGACTAGTAGTACTAGTATACCTACCAACCAAAAACCATACATATGCTCATATTGACAACCCCATTTCTGATTTGATAATTTGGTTTTCATAGCCTAAAGCAAGCAAAGCTTACTTCATGCAGTCTTATCAAGCTAATTGTCCTGGTTTAAGGTAGTACAGAACCAACTTTCAGTTCAGTGAGAGAGGCTTTGCTCTTACTTGTTGCTGTGGCAACCAGGATCAGCTGACTTGGTTGTTTACCCTGTGGAGGGGTCACACCTGTGGGGAGGAGGGGACAAGTCAGGTGACCCAAGCTGACCAATAAGGTATTCCATCCCATGTGCCATGTTCAGTATAAAAGTTGAGGGATGAAAGGTGTCAAGTTGGTTCTTTTTTAGTGATTGATGTATGAGGAGAGTCCTGTCAGTTTGTCTGCCTTTTGATCCTGGTCAGTGTGTTCTAGTTCCTGTTTGTCATTGAGTTAAGTCTAAAACTTTCCCATTGCCTGCCAGTGACATCTTCCTGGGAGCTTGATATGGTTTTGTATGTATTGTATCTATTTAATTATTTTCTTTTTTATTTGATTGTTAATATTTTATTAGTTTAGGTTTTATTCTAAACTCATAACTCTCTTTATCTCTCTTCTTCCTTTTCTTAGAGTGAGAGGTGGGGGAGAGCATCTGTTGTCTTATTATTGGCCAATCTGGCCCAAACTGTGACACTGATATTGGGTGGTAATGCTGATAAACATTCAAACTATTTGTGCTGCTCAAGATGTCAGAGGTAATTAGATGATAAACCTCAGATTACTAGGATAAGGTAGTCGAGTATCTTATGGTGACTGCATGTAATGGTACCAAGTGTTCAAAATGTGCAAACTGAAATTTCAACTCGGCTATTTTGGAGAAGGGACTGTAAGTGCTTGATTCAGGAAACTGAGAAAACAAACAAAAACAGGCCATGAAAGGAGTATTATAACAGATCCCAAGTTGACTGAATTGCTTCTCTGCTTTGCTGACACTATTTCTATTATCCCAAATAGTAAGCTTAAGATTAAAAATACATTATTGCTTACAAAGGTCTCTTCCCAATTTAGAACCTTTCTTCTGAGATTATATTATTTGCTCAGGGGAAAAGTTAGGAATCCTCCATGAGATTAGATGTTGTCCTATGTTCATACAGGTACCTGATATTTTTAACTTAAGACACACAGGTTAACAGGATTTGTTCATAGAAGGGTTTTTCCTTTTCCAAAATAAAAGGCTCGGTGGAAGAAAACTCCCCTATTGCAGGATCTAATTTTTTTTAAATAATAAAATCACACCCTATAGTTACAGGGGGTTGTTCTTGCACACAGACTGAAAGAGTAGAAAGATGTTTATGTGCATTTCAGTGTATTCTACCTCTTCTTGGCAAGATCTTGCAGAAGCTCATGCATGTTTGCAACTTTACTCACTGAACAGTTCTGCTGGCTAAGTGGGACTGCTCAGATGAGTAATTATTTCTCTGAATACACTGTTGTCAGATTGGGCTCCTTACAGCCTTTTTGGCAGTGATACTCTATACAGAATGGCTTAGTGTTCTGAGATGCACACAAAGCTTTAAGAATCCACAAATAAAAGTAATCTAAGAAATACAGTGCTAGGATCTAGTTCCACACAATTTCATCAAAGTGAAGCCTTCATCATATAGCTCTGCTTTTCAAGAATTTGGCTTTCTATGAAACATATAAAGGGAGGTGGTAAGATTAATCTGCTTTGACATCTAAAGCTTTTACAAATATTAACTGCATGATAAAGTATGAAGTTGCAAGGTGGAGCAAGTGAAGTAGTGACAATATGATGCAGCAGCCCTCTTCTCCCTGTTTGCAAGCCTATATTATGGGTATTTAATAAAAATACAGTGGAATTAACAGCAATGTCTATCTTGCAGCATGGCAACCTGCTGAAGTACTCCATACTTTACGCATTAGCTAACAAGGGGTCTACTTAAGTTACTTTAAGTTGTTTTAATTTAACAGAAGATTTATCTCCAGGTTTATCTGGATTTATGTAAGACAATCCAAGAACCAAAATGCAGCTCTCCACCAGCGCAGCAAGTTAGAGAGTTTCCTCCAACACTTGCATAACAGAGCTTACTTTTTTAGCATGCTCCTATAGTGGGATGCAGTCACTTAAATTACAGTGCAATATATTGTGATTTACTACAGTTACTTCAATTTGAGATTGCACAGGTAGGAAAATCGAGAAAAAAAAAAAGGTACATTTCTAGCACTGACAGCCAAAAATACATTACCAGAAGCATGCTATTACTAAAAGCCTAATCAGTACTACAGAAAAGCTTGAAACTGCAGCCATGGAAACGACCATATGACTTTTAATTTGAAATAATTAAAAACNGCATCCCGGAGGAGCCGACCCCACCCCACTTCTGCCCCATGCCCACTCCCCGTCGAGGCGTCACCTTCCCCTTCCCTCCCCAGGGAGGGTATTCGGGCGGTTCGGGCCCGGGGCTGCCGCGCCACCGTGACCGGAGCACTCGGGGTGGTGGGGCAGCAGCTGCTGCCCGGCAGCGCGGCGACAGAGCCGTACTTACTAAAGGGGCAGTTCTCCTTCTTGGTGCCGCTGACTTTGCCGTTCTTCTCTATCTTGAGAAAGTACTTGTTGTAAGAGTAGAGTTTCCTCTTGCACACGTCTCCTTGGAGGTGATTGTAGCTCCGCACGTGTCTCCCCGCACTGGAAGGAGAGGAGAAGGATGAGGGGAAGGAGGATGATGAAGAAGAGTTGGCCTCCGGGGACACCTTGTCCTGGATGAGGTCATGGCAGGTGACAGGCACAGAAGACACCAAGAAGAGCAGCAGCAAGCAGCAACAAGGCAGGTGGAAAAAGGCTGAGGCACCATTTGTCAGTATCTATTTGCACATTGTACTGAAACTCTGGGCGCTGGAAAATGTCTTATCAAATAAAACATACTGGAAGGGTAAACCTGGTAAAAGGTAAGTGGAGAGCCGTTGATTGCTGCTTCTGGTTAGATCCCTCTGAGCTCTGATCTGGCCTGCAGTAAGTGTACCAACATCCATAACTCAGGGGACAAATCACCTCAGAAGTTGCTGCCTTTTAATTCTTTGAGTCCTCCCTCAGAAAAAAAAAAAGAGCTGTTGGTGTTTTTTTGGGGGGAGGGGGGGTTGCTGTGGTTAATCCTCTTTCCTTTTTCCCTTCCTCCCTTCCCCTCCCCCAACATACACACACACTCCCCAACCTGGTTTGAGATTTCCCAGTAGTTATTTTGTTCTCTTCCTCACTCCTTTCTTCACCATCTTAGATGCAGAAAGGTCTGAAAAATAGATGACAGCAAAGTGAACGACAACAACAAAAATTAATAGCCAGCAGGAAAGGGTGCTGGAAGGGATTTTTCAAACACACACCCCTTTACCGACACGCACCCACACTTTGTGGTTTTGCACCTTCTTCTGATCCCCACCCCCTTGCCTTTTTGCAAATCCCAAACCAGTTGCACAACCCATCCTTTCTCACTGATGACCCTAGAGGAGACAGTTTTTTTGTTTTCCTTTGAATCCTCCAGAATAGCATTAAAAAAATATTAATAGAAATCTCAACTTGTCTCTCCCCCTTTGGTTATAAACAAGTTAGAAGCTGTAGCCTAAATATCAGCGATTACAAGTCAGAGGTGGGATGTGGCTCTGGTGGTCAACCCTTATTTGCAGGGGGTCAAGCAGGGGTGGGGACATTTGAAATCCTTTTACAGTTGGAGCAAGTGCCTCCTGCTGCTGCGGAGGGAGTCTTAGCCACCGCTGGCTTGCTGTTAATTGCTCCTAAGGCATTCTTTTCTTCAGAGTGCTGGCCACCAGCATGGCTTGGAGACTCATGCTTTCCTACTTACCCTTTTTTCCAGGCTGAACCAATCCCCTCTAAGGAAGTTTCTCTCACCCCATTCACCAACCGTCCCCGCAAAAGAAACTTGTTTTCCAGGAGAGGATTTTTTTTTTTTTTTTGGCAGTGAAATGCTTGAGAAAGCAACCTGGAGCTTGTTGCCTGCTAGATCTCCCCCTCCTCCCCCCTCGCTGGAGGAGTGGTTGGGTGGAGAGGTTGGCAATAAGTATATACTACAGGCAAACCCTGTAAAAGCAGATTATATGCTGGTCAGAGAGAGTAAAAAGGGAAGAGATATAATTAGCTCATTTCCCTTCTTTGCCAGCTTCCATGGAGGTCTTTCTCCCTCCTTTAATGAATCACAGATTTCTTGCTTCCATTGCTGAAATAAAAAGTTCATGCTTTAGCCTGCTCTTCCCTTTAAGCCTCTCAAGATTTATCGTGTCTCCCCAGCCTCGCCCTCCTTGTCTCAAAAGAAATCGGGGCCCTAAATGACCATTTTCTAATTGCTAACATGAGTCATTTACTGAATCACAGGTCTGACTTCAAAGCAAAGGGGCTTTATTGGGATTGCAAAGGTTTCCCCATAAAATCTGTCTGAATGTTCTGCTGTATTTTTAACTAATGCAGTTTCCTTTGCCAGAAAGAAACAAATTTTCCATTTTAAGGCTATTTTAAAGCAATTTTTCAAGATATTATTTTCCTGGCGGGATTTTTCCTTTGATTGCATCTTTCCTAATGGATTTGTCATTTCACATACTGAATGTTATGACAGATTCATATTTCTAGCCCATCATTGAACTGTCAGCTTTCCCAGGCGTCTTCCATATGATGTACTTACTGTCTTTTAAAACCAGGATAAGGGATCAGGGACTGACAGGATAAGGGCAGCATGCAAGACATTAAATTTTGGTTCAGTATCTAGTACTGTAAAATAACTTTTGGAATGTAAGTAGGTGGAACATTAACTAAGAGGATGGAGTAGCAGAGAAGTGAAGCCATACAGAAACAGTGAATTACTCAATAGATAAAACCAGAACTTTTTTGAAGTAGAGGCAGTTTAATAACACAAATCAGTGGAATGCAATGGAAAACAGCCTATGCATTTACATTTGGCATTTGGAGTCAGTCTTAATTTAAACAACAGAAAATGCAGAAAAGAACAAATAGTTCTAAAATTAGACTGATTCATTAGATCAGGGTGTTAAATATATTTAAAATATAAAATATAAATAACTTCACAACAGAAATTAAAAATTATTTTCTCCAACTAGGGTGTTTATNTAAGATCTTGTGGTTAAGAACAAAACCCACATATCCAGAATTTCATATTAAATCTGCTTCTGGCAGGTGCAATATTCAGTGCAGTACTTAAAACTACTACAATGCGTAGAGTCCTTTTCAGTCGTGTGATGACAGGGAGGGCGTTTACAAAACAGAGTCCAAATGAAAAGCTGACATAGCTTTTTAGATTATATCTTATTCTTTTTTTCTACTTTCTGTATAGCCTTTCTTTTATAGCACAGTTGAATCCCTAAATACCCCACTACTTTGTATTGTCAGGTCACCTCTTAGGTTAGCCTGAGAAAGCCTGAGAAAAGTACCACAGTTAAGATGCAGTATTTAATGGAATTCAATCTGTCCCAATAGATTTGAATCACTAACATAAATGTATGAATGTAGATTATATCTCTGTAATGAGGCCTGAATCATTCTCAGTTACTTCAAAGTACTGAAATTCAACCTTCCTTTTTAGCAGCAACAATCAGACCTTAATGGGTTCCTTTATTAATTGTTCTATTGCAAAGTTTTGACCTTCAGTAAAGGTCCTAGATTAGAAATGGTACTTGCTGCTTCTAAAACATTGTTTCTGTTTTGCCTCTTACTGCTCTAAGATTTTGAGAAAAGTTTCCTGTACTACAGTTTTATAAATGCTGAATTACATTGACTCATCCAGAAGGAAATAAAGAAAACATTTTCTTTTTGGTCTGTTTTCTTTTCAAAGAATGTTCAGGGAAATGAATCACGCAGGTGGATTTTAATAAAAAATAGTCTAAACAAAACATTTTTTTATACTTTTAGTAATCACTTATGTCATGTTTTTGTCTTTTGATCAGCAAGAAGGGATGATTTTAAGTTGCTTTTTTTTTTTTCCTCCTGTGGTAAGTAGATGACTTGAATCAGAGAAGGAATATGTAAGGTAGGTAGAATAGATTTTGCCTTGTATGATTTCCCTTTTCTGGTGTTGTAAATAAGTTCTGTCTCTGCCTTTGAGTGTTAATATAATCAACTCACTCTCAGATGTCACCAGCCCCTCAGTCTGGATTGCTAGATAGATAGTAATCATGACCATTTGCTGCTTACAGTATGATGAGAGATACACATGCATCTTCTGGTTATGGGACCCAATTCTGTTCTTATT
>VXBO01013322.1:293480-338401 GCA_013400135.1 Rhinoptilus africanus | reverse complement strand
GTATATTTTATTATATTTATAATATTATTGTTATATTTTATATATGACTTCAGCCCATTAGGCATATAGCGATGACTTTTAAGTACACTAGTAGATGAGAACGCTGCATGCTTCCTGTTGTCAATATTCTTGCTTTGATGTGTTAGCTTAAGAGGACTTTTTAGAAAATACGTAGGATGTGGGTGGGATCAAGCCAGGCTACAACTGTAACACTTGCACAGTATTAGGTAAACTCCACAACTCTGGGAACTGCTAACAGTGTCTGGATCTCAGTTGTGTAGTTTTGGATAAACTGTGATTAATGCCAATAGGCTGACTGATTGTTGTTTTGATTTGATTTGTGGTTTAGTTTTTAGTTGGTTTTTTTTTTTTTCCGGAGGCTTCTCTGTTATTCAAATGCATAATTTTCTCTAAAATCAGCATAAGTTAGATCCATGAGGTTTTTTATGCCTCTGTTGGAAATACAGCCTTAATTTCTAATTCTGCAAACACTGGCATATATGTTTAGTTTTTAAATTTGAAATTACCTCACTGAAATCAGTTTATCTATTTGCTTGCTGACAGTTTTAACGCAATCTGCAGTCTGGAAATGGATCACTGCTGTCTGTTTCTTTTCAACTTATTGTTCTTGATGTTACATTATAGCAATGAAATATTGAGCAAATCTTCTTTCATTTGATAAAAAGAAAATATTCTATCTTCATTTTATTTGACTCTTGTCTTGTTTACAAGGCAAGCAAAAAAATCCAATTCTGTGCTTTATTTTTCCTTTCTTCAAATAATCCCTACCTGTCCTGTTCTTGCCAGACAGGGCTAGTTTCAAATACTACCCGATACACTGGGTTTTGTCCAGATTCCAGTTAGCAAAAGATGCCCTTCAGCAGCGTGCCCTACTCGTGGCGTTGCCAGTTCTTGCTACAGCATGACCACAGGAGTAATCTTGAACCTTAAACCTTTGGGGTTTTGATGTTTTTCACTAAAAACATTTTGGAATTGTCTGTTAATCTTTGGTGTTGAATTAGTACAGTATTTGCACTCTCAATTATCTCAAAGCTATTTTTAATCCTTTTTTTAAATGTGTGTTACTTATGTTATTTCTGAATCTATTTTAAACCTCCCACCTCTTGTCATTCATAATGCCACAAAAACATTTATAAATCTAAGTTGATTATTACTTATTTGACAGAGGCTCCTTAACTGCCCTACTAATCAAGAATACTTTCTTTGATTGACTAGATGCTTATCATGCATCAGCAGTTATTTGTTCCATTATAATGTTTTGTAATATTTCACAATCCACTAACTTGAGCAAACTTGAGCATAGGAAGTTCCACCTAAACATGAGGAGGAACTTCTTTACCTTGAGAGTGGCAGAGCACTGGAACAAGCTGCCCAGGGAGGTGGTGGAGTCTCCGTCTCTGGAGACATTCAAACCCCGCCTGGACGCGTTCCTGTGCAACCTGCTCTAAGGTGGCCCTGCTCTGGCAGGGGGGTTGGACTAGATGATCTACTAAGGTCCCTTCCAACCCTAGGATTCTATGATTCTATGATTCTAACTTTTTCAGTGCATAATATTCCCATTGATTATGTGTCTGTATTTACTGTGTAGCTTCTATTTTTTGAAGCATTGTATTCATGTAGACCTCATTTACATTCTCAGTATATTTATGTATATTTTTTTTTTAGTTTCCAGCGGTCAATCATCCACAGTCTTTAGAGAGAAGATACTTGGGAATTTTAAGTGGTGTTTTGCTTGATCTTATGAAGGTAAGAAAATGTATACTATTTTCTGTCTGTAATATGATGAGAAGATATTTACTGTTTCTTAATGTAATATATCTTAGAAGTACTTGTGAAATTCCTTTTGAGATATTTTGATATCACCATGGTTTGTAGCAAGGCTTGATATTTCCTAGGAATCAGGAAAATATTCCTTGCAAATGCCTGGAGAGTCCATTCAAATTTGACTGATTTGATAAGAATCAAACAGAATCACCATTGTTTGCAGCGATATGCATTCACATTGACACACATTCAGATGCACAGGTTACCCTAGTAATGCTGGAGTATGAGCTCTGAACCCGTAATAAATTTAGATAAATCCACAGAGTATTGGGCTAGCCTGAGTTGTTCATTTGTTGTTGGATAAGCGTGAGAATGTCAACAGTTGACAAAGGCAAAGTAATTTTTTTTTTTTTTGTTAACCTGAGCCCGTAATATGCTTGCTATCGCACACATCTACACAGCGTGTATGTTAAGTTACTCTTCAGTCCTGTTTTGGAACAGTTCAGCTAGTTAACCATGGCCAAACTAGGATATGGGCCTGAGATAGTTTCTTACAGGGGATCAGGAGAAGCTGTCTCTCCTCAAAATGGCCAAACACTGCAAAGCACTGTGCTATGCATTTGTGCCATGTTACTGGGTATGCATCACATATTGTTGTCCTTATTATTGTACTATAAAAACATCAATGTGGTAAGCTGCAGTACAACCCTCCCCTTATTTCATCCATAGTAAGCTGAAAAAAAAAGTCAGTGTCAAAAATTAGGTTTAGAATCACAGGGGTACCACCTAAGAATTAAAGGCAATCTGGGACAAATATAAAGTGTGGTTATGGCTAATCAACTCTAAATGAATCGTGTGGTCCCAAGCCCATCTGTGCCAGTTGTCTTGGAAACCAGAGGTTGTCTGCTTTGGGGGTATACTTGGGTGTTTACTTGCTTTTAGCATTATTGATGTAGCCAGCAGAAATCTACAAAATTTGCTCTACTCTTTTTTTTTTCTTGAACACAACCCATTCAAATCACTTTCATTTAATCTCCCTGCCTTATGAAGAAAGTCAGCATAACTTTTATCTTCATTTCATGGAGTCCACAAAATTAGATACTTTGGTGCATATAATTACTTGTTTGGGTATGATACATTCTCCTCTATTTTCTAATTCACAGAAACTTTTTTCTGGCATTGTAGTTATCTGTAGCTCAAGCTGTAGTAGCATGCGTTACAGAACAGCTATTTCAAGATCATTCTTCAGACCATTGTTACATCTGCTGGGGTGGGGTTTATTTTCATTTTTTCCTAATTTTTATGTTATATCTCAATGTCTTTTGCATTCTTTTGGTGTGGCTTAAAAGTGATGAAGTTGTTAAATGAAGCACTTGAATTTTAGGGAAACAAAGGTTTCCAAATAATTCTATTCCACTTTAAATAATTCTTTTCAACTTTTCTGTCTGTATTTCTCCCTACATGGTGAGAAAGGTCAGGGATTCTGTAGAGAGAATATTTTGTGTTTGGCCTACATTACTTAATTCAGGAGTTGGAAATTTGTTAAAAAATGAGCAAAAGAATACAAGAGGAGAACAGAAGGGACTTGTGGTTAAGTTGCATGCTACAAATGCTGCACATACTTTGCTGTATGCCTTTCTCTTCTCCAGATGCTGGACAGTCTGTCACATGTCCACGCTTGGTCTGTTCCTCATTATCTGCATTCCCAGGGACCTCAGGTCTGATTACTAGATTAGTAAATAACCCACACTTCAACTTATGCCAGTTAAAGTAGTGAGTTCTTTATATATCTCTGTTTAGAGAGCATTTCTGGACTAGATTAATGAAGAGACATCCATTTGGCACTGTTGCTTTGTTGCTCCTCTCCTCCCCTTTCCTTCACATATCATGCTGTTTTGCAAGCCTGCATTCAAGAGTTGGGAGATGGTTTTGCATGTGGTGACTTGGGCAAAAAAGGCGTTGAGTATTTCAGTCTTTTTCATGTCATCTGTCATTCAGCTTGCTCCCCCGTTCAGCAGCAAACATGCATTTTCTCTACTTCTTACACACTCCCATTTTGCATTTTTGTTCATTAAGGAACTCCTTGTTTAACCAACCTGAGCTTATGCAAAATTTAGTTGTCTTCTGTGCAATAAGATGCTTTGTTCCTCAAGTCTCAAGAAATTTTCTTTAAAAATCAAGTGGCTCCTGGACAGCTTTCCTGTTATTGCAGTTTTTCATGAGAATCTTCCCAGTGATGCCCTATAGAAGCTGAAGTCTGCTGTCCTAAAGTCCTGCATTCTGATGGTTATCTTCCTACCCTTCTTTTGAATCCTAACTGTCATCATCTCATGGTTGCTACAGCTCAGGCTGTCTTCTCTGATCAGATTCGTCACCAGTACTCTATGGTTGGTGAGCAGCAGGTCAAGTAAAGTGAAGTCCTACCCTTGGCTGATTTGTCTCTCCAGCAGCTGCACTAGGAAACTGCCACTGACATAATCTAAAAATGTTCTGGATCATCTACAGTTGAAGTCTGCCACGAGAATGAGAGCCTGTGATCAGGAGACTTCTGCTTGTTCTTGTAGAGAGTTGTCCTTTCCATGCTCCTCAATGCATGGTTGGAAGTGCAGGAATCCTGTGAAGGGAAAACTAGTTTCTGGTCAAGTGGCTGAATACTATGTTAATGCATATTCAGATATGCATTGTGTGCATGTGTGTATACACATGCATATATACACATAGAGTTGTTCTCTATTCAACATACGTAACACTTTAAAAAAGCTAGTTATTCTTTTTACTTAATAGCCATTCAAACTTTTATCCTTGCTGACAGTTGTGCACGGTCAAATATTGCAAGATATGTTTTGTATTGCCCTGTTCCTGCAAGAAACCTGTCAAACTTCTCAAAATACCCAATCTCCTGAGGGTTGATTTTGTGATTAAATGTTTTCTACACATCAGAGTATGACTTTGTTTAGAATACAGCAGATCTAACAGAATTATAAGTCAGATGTTAATCTGGGTGCGTTGTGAATACTTTAGAAGATTCTTTGAAAATATGAGTGGACTTGAACACTAGAATTACAAATCAGAACTCTTATATTTGTATATTCCTAAAAATACTAGCTGTAAAAACTTTTTTTTTTAAAAATAAGGATGTACCCATATGCTGCTTCTGTTTGTTTGTAAAGCCATTTCATTGTAGCATTTTATTATTGGTAAATTTAATATTTTTCATCCTAAACATTATTGTACAATATGTCCTGAAAAATATTTAAAATAGATATATTTTTTAAACGTGTAGCTATATACATAAAATGTTTTTTAAATTGTATATACTCTTGTATTTTAAACATATTTTAAGCATGCACATATAACTATGTATGTGTATGTATATTCATTATATACATTTAGCACATGTATGTGTCATAAAAAGCAAGGCTGAGGCCTTCCATCTCCTAAGTAGAACATAGGTTTTGTAAGTGTTTATTTTGTATCATATGTAGTTTAGTGCAACATGAAATTATACTAGTGGTTTGCATCTAATCACAGAAACTCAGGACATTAAAAAAATTATACCAATTAAGTTCTTTATTTTCTATATGTTTTTAATAATGCAAATGCAGATACTAACGTTTAAACTTTGGGATTTGTTTTCCAAAGAACTTACTGAAGTTAGATCCAGCAGATAGATATTTGACAGAACAATGTTTGAACCATCCTTCATTTCAAACCCAAAGACTCTTGGATCGGTGTGGAAGCTCACCTTCGCGGTCAGCTAAGAGAAAACCTTACCACGTGGACAGCAACACGTTGTCTAACAGGTAAATGTAGTCATGTCACCGTCATCACCAACATTGCTTTGCCAGTAAGTGAATTGCTATCGTGCTTACATACAACATAATTTACAAGAAAAGTCATTGTTTTGACAGTTTAGGCACATTGAAACGTATATACAGTTCCATGTTGCCTCACTGAATCAAGGAAGTAGACACAGTTTTACTTTATTATAGCTATTCAAGCTGAAATTTTTGCTAACTTTCTGCATCAGGCTGAATGCTTCTTGGGAAAAAACCCAAAGGCAATGTTCAAGCCATTTCTGCATATGACAAAGGAGAAATAAGTTGGCTTACCCATCTTAAAAAAATGTTGGCCTTTTTCTTGAACAACAGTAGGAACTTTGTGGCTTGGAGGACGCCTGAGATTCCAAAGGAATGCGCTTTTCTTTGGAATGCTACAATTACTGCACATGTGCAAATCTGTCCAATGTTTTGACATTTGAAAGTTCAAAATTCCCACAGATTTTTAGCAGCTAAATGTCCCAAAGATTGTGTGTGATGATCATGCTCCAAATTGGTGATGAACAATTTTCTCTGCAGTTGCAACTATGGATCAAGTCTAGTCTACAGAATCACAGAATCATAGGGTTGGAAGGGACCTTAGTAGATCATCTAGTCCAACCTCCCTGCCAGAGCAGGGCCACCTTAGAGCAGGTTACACAGGAACGCGTCCAGGCGGGTTTTGAAAGTCTCCAGAGACAGAGACTCCACCACCTCCCTGGGCAGCCTGTTCCAGTGCTCTGCC
Organism: Rhinoptilus africanus; assembly: GCA_013400135.1. NCBI lineage: Eukaryota > Metazoa > Chordata > Aves > Charadriiformes > Glareolidae > Rhinoptilus > Rhinoptilus africanus. The sequence continues at coordinate 332,053 of VXBO01013322.1, read as the reverse complement.
ACCCTCAAGGTAAAGAAGTTCCTCCTCATGTTTAGGTGGAACTTCCTATACTCGAGTTTGTGCCCATTACCTCTTGTCCTCTTGTCTTACCTCTAGTCTACTTGAATTTAAATTTAGGGTGTATTTGCTCAGTGACTCCTTGTTGGGCACACATAACTTGAGAGAAGCTACTTAATTTTAATGCATCAACAGCGAGGTTTACTGTGGATAAAATGCTTCAGTACAAAAAACCCACATGGTATTCCTCTGACAAAAGCTTTCCAAAAGGTCACCCTCTGAAGTATGCAGAATGATAGTGGCTTTTAATCCCAGACACATTTTTATCTACCTCTTTTTGTGGGATTCAAAACATTACTCCTCATTTTAAGCTTTGTGATGATGACATTTACAATCTATACTTTTTTGGCAATAGACAGCAAAAAGTTTTAGCTGCCCTATTAGATATTTAGGATAGAAGTTTTACCATTAGAGATGTGTCATCAGAAAGGAAAACCTAGATCCATGGGAAACTTCTTGTCTGATACTAAGGCTTGCCTAGCCACTTGATTTAAAATTACTAGGTTCCTTATATCTCCATGTTTTAAAAAAATGTACTACCTTTTAACTAAAAAATATTTTAAACTGACATTAAAATTGCTAAATTTCTAGAAATTGTTAATAGAGTACATAATTAGATCACTGGAAGTGGGTAGTACAAAAATCCTAAGTATAAAAATGGCTAGCATTATCCAATTATAATTAGCAACAAGATCAACAAAGGTACAGACTCATCTGTACAGTGAGCTCTCACTTCAGCCTTCGTTAATATATCTGCGTTATGTTATCACAGATTTGATACAAAAATAAGTTAACTCTTTATAGCCAGCCTAGGTCCATCAAGGCTAATAAGTGCAGCTGCAGCACTGCTCAGTCATGGCTAGTTTGCAGTGACAGCATAAGTCCAGAAGCCAAACTGGTTTTATGCCAGAAAACCTGAGATAATAAAACCTGCTCAAATAAATTCAGGCTGAGTGTTTGCAGAACGAACTCATACCTTCGTCCTCTAATCCCCAAACCAGGGGAGCTGGAGAGTAGAGGTTAAGGACATCACCAAGTAGCTCTGCATCCAAGTCAGTCTGGTTGCAGAGTATTTTGGGTGCAACTTTGAGGATGAGTTAGTGTGCCAAGAACTGGGATAGCACCAAGTTCCACAAAAGATGGGATTTCTGTGGCAAACCTGGGTTTGGGTTTGGTGTTAAGGGGCTTACTCTGCTGCACTGAGTTGAGGCTCACTCCATCTGGATGTCTTTACCAGCACAGTATCTTCTTTTCCCCCTCCTCTCTCCTCCCCTCCACTTTTAAATCAGACATGGATGGCCTGGAGCATTGATTGTATCGGATTTTTTTGACAGTGCTGACATACTTTATTGTTCTACCTTCACTTTGATATGCCAGGTGTAATTAGGATTTTTTTTTCAGTGGATATACAGCTAATTTTCATAATGTAGTGCTTACATTATTGATGTGCACATATATTACTCACACACATGCATAAATGTCTAAATATATGTTGGAATTTCTATGATTGGATTTTATATCTTCTTTTTTTATCAGCAAAATCTATTAACTAAAGCTGAGTTTGTCCATCAGGATATAAGCAGCAAGAAACAACAATGTACCAACACTTGCACATCTGTTATTATAGTGGAGTTTCTGATGCCTAGTTGGCAGTATTTAATCTTACTGCGGTTAAATTTTGTGGTTTTAAATGGCAACTCCCTTCTGAAATGAGTGTACTTTTGTTTAAGTTATTAATACATGAATATGTAATGTGGTATATTAATGCTTCTTTATGCATTTTAATGTAGAAATCAAGCCAGCAAAAGTTCTGCTTTGCAGTCACACCACAGATCAAACAGCAAGGACATACAGACACTAGGGGTTGGCAGTCCAAGAGAAGAGGGTCTTCCAGCAAATGAAAGCTTTTTAAATGGAAACCTTCCTGGAGCTGCACACAGTCCAATGCATGCAAAAAAATCAAGCAACACACCTGGATCTGGCAACAAGGATCTAGCCAATAATAACATGCCACATCTTCTCAGCCCAAAGGAAACAAAGGCAAAAACAGAATTTGATTTTAATGTGGATCCAAAAAGTTCCGATGGTCCGGGCACAAAGTACCTAAAGTCTAACACCAGATCTCAGCAGAACCGGCACTCATTTATAGAAACTTCTCAAAGCAAAACTGGGACGCTGCAACCCGGCGATAAGCACAATCGCCACAGCTATATCGATACTATCCCACAGTCTTCTAAGAGTCCTTCGTACCGGACAAAGTCCAAGAGCCATGGGGTTCTGACAGACTCGAAATCCGTGGGCAACCTTTCTGAGGCCAGGGCCCAAGCTGCAGAACCAAACAGCAGTAGGTATTTTCCATCCAGCTGTATGGACTTGAACTCTCCTACCAGTCCGACTGCTCCCCGCCACAGTGATAACAGAACTTTGCTCAGTCCGTCGGGGAGGAATAACCGCAGCGAGGGTACCCTGGATACCCGAAGACCATCGACAAGGCACTCCAAAACAATGGAGGAGTTAAAACTGCCAGATCACATGGATGGAAGCCATTCCCACTCTCTGTCTGCTCCACACGAGTCTTTTTCCTATGGTCTAGGTTATACCAGTCCTTTCTCTTCACAGCAGCGCCCTCATAGACACTCTATGTATGTGAGCCGGGACAGAGTGAGGTCAAAGGGCTCAGAGGGTGGCTTAAGCATAGGGCAAGGGATGGCAGCCAGAGCAAACAGCCTGCAACTGTTATCTCCACAGGTGCAGCATAAGTCACTCACAAGATCTGTTGGCTCGTCACGAGAAGACTGTACAGAAGATACTAATAGGGTTAGTTCACAATATGGCTATTATGGAAGGCTTACCTTCCTCACTTTACTTCATGTGGGGACAGTGTCCTGCTTTCCCTCTTCTGTTTGTTTGTTTGCAGTTCTTTGTTTATTTGTCACCTTGTAAGGCAAGGGATGTTGGGGGTTTTCTCAGCAGGGCTAAATATTTCAAGTGCAAAATGAGAGGCTTTTTTAAAAATGGACTATGAATATCATTCTCTTAAAGTACTGAAATGTGAGAACAGAAAAATTTGTCTCTGAAGTTAAAATTTCGTTAGTAGTTCCTAGTCCTTGGTTACATTGTCTGATGTCATTTTTATCATATTGTTTTGCTTAATTAACCTTCTCATTTGTGTTTGTATTTAGCTTTGATTTTATGTCTTTCTGTTATGAATGCTCATGTTAATTTTGGAAGTGAGCTTTTCATTCACTTATAGCAGGACATTATTGCTGAAATGCCATAATTTACTAGAGGAATATAAAAACTTGCAATATTTCTCTTGATTAGTATGATAAACAACTGGGCTACTCTAGAGATTTTATGCTGGAGAAGCTAGTGGTAAATTGGCAGTGATTACTGTCATTAGATAACCTTGTTGTGGTTTACTGTCAGCATTATTTAATGAGTGGAGAAAAGACCAGTTCTGGTGTTGATTTACATTCTTTACACAACACCTCTGAATTATCTGATGTTTCACACATCAGATATGTAAATATGACTGCTTTTGTCCCCAGATTCTTACATTGCTATACCGTTGATGCAAATTGGAGCAAAATGGTGCAGAGAAGTGCAAAAATGAGTGTTTGTTTCTCTGTACCTACATCTGTGATATAGTGACATCTAAGGAGAGAACATGTAGTTCAGATTTGTTGACAAATTGAAGGAAGTCAGAGAACCACAAATACTATTTAAGGTCTAAAAATTATGCTTTACTGTGAGACACTAAAAAACTGCCTATTTAGTTTATGTAAGAAATATGTGTAGCTGACTTGAGAGTGCTCTTCAAGTACCATAAAAAAAAGTTTTCAGGTGGTGGTTGCCTCTTTAGTCCAGTAGGGGGAAAAAGCCATAATAATTTTATTTGTTACCACATCTCCTTCATTTAGAATTATGTGTATTCACACATGAGATCTCACCAAAAAAGGAGAAACACAGTGTAATTAAAAAGAAAAAAAAGGCTACTTAGAAGGAATTACAACAGCTCCACTTCAAAACCAGGGTTTTCTTTCCTTTGTGTAGTCATTTTTCTCTCTCATTTCAGTTACGTTAAATGTTACTTACTCTTCAGAATGTTACTGTAGAAGGGAATAGCACCAAAATTTGAGTTTTTGATAAGTAAAGCTCATGCTGTCTTGTATTCTTCAGAGCTTTAGGATCTTTTTCTGCATTATGTAGCAGATAGTAATTTGATAAGTAATTTTAATTTTATTTCCTATTATGTAGAGGCAGCTTGTTTTTATTAGATCATCCTTTGTCTTTTCACAATTGGTTGACAAATTTTTGTTTTAAATAGAAAAATTGATGTGTTGCTTAATGCTTATGTTTTTGTTCATTTTGGTTTGCCTTAGAATGTATAATCATCTGTAAAGAACTTGCCTTTATTTCTTATGGTCAGTGTTTTTAAACTTTAAGGCTTCAGTTAATCCTTTTAAATCTGTATTTCAACCATCAGAAGTCTGAAAGGAAAAATAATCTCCTGAGATGGATGGCAAGTCTGTAAATTCAGAAAGCTGTTTTTGTTTGGTTATACTACTTTCAGTAACAAATCAGAATTAAATTCCCAATCTTACGGCTTGTAAAGGCCTTGTCACAGAGAAGTCATTCTTTGCCTCCTTCCTATCCCCGTTTTTGGAGTGGGTTTGGTTTTTTTGCTACATACTGCGTTAGAAATCAGAAAATTTAGCTTCCCTCAGGATTACTGAACGGAAAAAATCAGGAATAACATAAGTGTTCTCAAAGATTCTTCATTGTTTTCCTTTTTTTTTTTTTTCTATTCACTTCTACTGGTTCTCTCTTGGTGCTCATATTTTCCATGTTTCTAGTTTCTCACTGATTTTTCTTTTTAGCTCTACTAAGTCTTTTTAAAGAAAACCATTCTTTGTTTGCTAGTGTTTAAATCTTACTTTAAAAAAACAAAAAAGAAAAATATTTGCATTCAGTGTTAGTTTGGGGGCTTTTTAAGTCTCAGTACAACACTTTTGTTTTAAGGGTTCTTTTTTACTTTAAATTAAACATGCAAAAGGGGGCAAGCAGAAGAAAATCAATTATAAGTTGCTATTACTGTCTCATATTTGTGACATAACTACTGACAAAGAAGAGGTATGTTAAACTAGTAGTAATTTAATGACATGCTTCAGCCTCTTGTAAATTGTAGAAGACTCAAACTGTGATGTAAAGCATTGCTTCAGTTCCATTTCTTGTCTTGGTACAGTTTCAGGGGGTGATTTATCTGTGACAGTGAGACCAGATCTTCATTAACAAAAGGCAAAATGGATTTTGCAAATCAGTTATATACTGTATTGCAATCCAAATTTTTAATTCTGTTTTTTTTGTAGTTTTTTTGTTTCTTTAACCTTTGCCCTTCTTGGACATTTTAGATTTAAATTCATATAGGGTTACAGTGCTATTTCCTGTAGGGTCTTGTAGAGAGCATTGAATTCTATCTGGTTAGCCTGTACTGTGGGGCAAATTGTAGCATCTGGTTCATTTAAGTGTGGAGTTAAGCCATATTTGCTGTCAAATTACATGCATATGGATGTTTCGAAGGGCATGCTTAAGCTTTTCCTTGAAATACCTACCAGGAAGTACTGTATTCAGGAAAACAGAGTAAATTAGAGGTAATGATATTCTTTTTGCTATCTTGTCTGACTTAACTATTTATCTTATAGATTTCTTAGTTCAGGGACTACCTCTTATTTTGCCTACAATAGATTATGTGACTGTTAACACACTAGGTACTACTATATACAGCTGATAAGAGGTAGTGCTTTGGTATTAATCACAAGTTACATGCATTTCCTGTTTGCTTTTTAAAATTTGCCAGTAGTAGAGTGACCAGATTCCATCAGAATTTAATTTAGCAAGGCCTCAAGTGAAAGATTCCTCCAGAGATGTTACAGCTGCATTTCGTTCATGGCAAAATCTGAGGGTCTGAATCATGCTCAAATCTTTAAAATTACAACTAAAGCAAAATTTTGTTAATGCCATTTTGGAGAAAGCAAGCAAGCAAGCAGCAAATCCAAATAATTATTAATTACATAGTCTGTGATTTGATATTGGCAGTTATTAATAACATGAAGAAAACTGTCTGTGGTTAAGTTTGGGATTTCCTGCTTATGTATGTTGGCTCAAAACTGCAAATCAGTTTATAGTCTTTCACTTTAAATAGTTGATTCTTCTTTTGTTTAGGGTGGAGCATATCATGATCCACACACAGAAGATGGAGCATCTACTAAGGAAAATAGAATTCTGTATAATGACCCTGTTCCGAGAAGAGTTGGCAGCTTTTACAGAGGTAATTTTGTGGTGTATCTTTCAAAATTAAACAAGAATTTTAACATGGAATATAAATTAAGTAGTGGAAATGGATATAGAGAACTAACATAAACAACTAAAAATGTTTACTGGAAAAAGAATTGTTACTCTACTTTCAGAGGCTGGGTTGACCTGCTAGGTTATATGCAGTAACGGTATTAGTATCACATTATCTATTTGCAAATGATATATCCAGTGCAGTACCTTGTAAAGAACAAGATAATTCATCAGCGGAGGTTGGACACAATAAATAAATATTATCAGAGTAAACAGTTCATTAATGGTTTTAATTCATATTTTAAATTCTTATTAACATTATATCTAAACACCTTTGTACTTGTAACACATTGACATACTTACTGATCTATTTCAGATACTCCAGTGCATGGAACTATAATGCTAGTTTTTCGTTTCTTGAAACCTGTATTTATTTCTTTTGTTTTGACTTACTAAAGATCAGGGTTTCCTACAAGCAAAAGCACACTTACATAATCCCAGTTCAGAACAAATAATAACACAGGACTGTGTACGTGCATATAGTATGTATATGTGTGTGTGTATATATATGCACAGATAGATACTGTTCTGTTATGGCATGCAAAATATGGTGACTTCTGAGCAGCTGCCTCATGGCTAAACCTGGGTAATCCTTTCGAAAATGACAAGGATGCTAAGAAGCTAATTACTGTCCTGCAAGTGTTAGGAGGCTTGTGGGGCTCCCCTGAACCTTAAGAAATCCCAATCAGCTAAAATTCGATTATGAGTCACCTAATAATCTTAAGTGGAGTCACAAATCTCTCTCTGATCCTCTTCAGGTTTTTCAGTTAGCTGATGACCTGATTTAGGCATGTTAAAATCTGCCAATCCTTGCAAGTGTCCATTGCTCACAGGTTCTAATATTGCGATATTAAAGCTTGTACTGTTTTCAGCAATGCTTTTGAGTGTAAGGTTTTGTAGCACATGCAACAGAGAATCATTATGAATCTTCAACCCTGAATTGCTTTTATTAATCCTTAAAACACTCGTAAAATTAGACATGGATTATCCTTATGGTTTGTACATAGTAAAACAGAAGTTCCAAGGAAGAATGACTTCCCGTAAGTCATGTGCTAAGGCAACTGTAGGTCTGGGGTTGCATTCAATTCCTTATTATAAACTAGAGGTTTCTTTCTCTTTAATCATATCTATGAAACAAATATGTTTTGGTTCATGGACTTAATTATTGCATTAGAAAAATGATGCTCCATTTAAATTATACATTGATAATAGCATATGCAAAAAACTATTGAAAGAAAAAGTTACTGTGAATAAAGTTATATTAATGTAATTCTTCAATACTGACTTAATGCAAAGGTTATTAGCATGTACTTTTATACTACAGCTTGAAGAAAAACTTACAGATTCAGTTTTGATAAATAGTATAGTGTGATGCTGTAGCAATGCTGCAACTCCCGTCTAATCAATTTTTAGTCCAGTGCAGTTATTTCTGGTAATCTTCATAGTTCTAATAAATTTACATTCTAGGTTATGTATAACCTATTTTGAAAACCACAGTATGTCTGTTTGAAAAATATATATCTGGTTTTGATCCTTTCATTTTTAGTGAGCAATCTCTTACTTTTAGTTACATTAAAATCCAAAGTAATTTTTTTTCAGGATGGGTACCATTATTTTTTTAAGGTCTAAGTGAAGGCAAAGTGTAAACTGTAGTATTGTGTCTTTATTAACAGTATTCCAACCTTTTATTCTGTTTCCTGTTTTTAAATAACAATTGCACTTGTGGCTCCCTACAGATAGAAATGTTCTCAAATCTAGTAACAACTTACTCAAGTTCCAATGATGGTCTTATTTTACAACTAATATTACCTTGCAGGTATCGCAAAACAACACCTTTCTGAACTGTAAAAAAAAAGTATGCTTTCTTTCAGTCATACATTGAGTACAACTGTGTCTTTACTGTCTTGTTTCTGTAACAGAGATAGAGAGGAAGCAGACAAATGAAAGACGTGATTTTTGGTAGAGGTCATTATACATTGTTTGCTATTTCTCTGTTCAGTTCCATCTCCGCGTCCAGAGAGTACGTACATAGAAAACAATGTGTCAAACAGAGCCTCTGTGTTACCAGCAGACAGCAGCACGGTGGCAAACCACTCAAAGAGGCAAACCACCTTTGACACCTGGTGAGTTGTTATGTACACAGATGTGTAGAGAATGGCAGGCAAAAAAAGGGATTTTTAACAGGAGGGGAAAAAATGCCAAACACTTTTTCTCAGAATTTGCAATTCTCTATATGTGCTTATTGCTTCCTCTGACTATACTGACATAGCACTGCATGTTTGCTGTCCCCTTTTGAGCAACAAGAAATACTTCATTACACCATCACACTGAATGCATTAAAGGTTATATACTTTTGTCCAGACTTTCCTGGGGTTTTTTTCCCTCTATTAATCTTCGGTTAAAGACAATACAAAGTTCTTTTGTACACATAGTATGGATAGCAAGGCCCTAGCTTCATCTGTGGATTACAGAAGCATGACTTGTCAAACAGAAAAAAAATACCAAAATGCATGTTTCCATATATATAATAGGACTGTTTTAATGAAGAATATAGTATTTGCCCTACAGTGGGGACTGCTGGTCTTTTTGCTTACGCATCACAGAAGGAAATGAGTACGTTCTATGGGAAAATGGACTAAGCAACATCTTAATGGTGTATATTGATTTTAAAAGATGAAAAGCATCACATGGCTCCATTATATAACATAGAACAATTAACTATAATTATGCTAATAGAATGGCAGCATATGCATAGCTTTGCAGGACTTAAAGGGAAATACCTTAGTTTTGTTGCTCTGAGAGCTGTTCAGCTCTAAAATACTCTTAATCTTCTACTTTGTTCAATCACAATAAAACACACTGAATAAAAATAAGCAAATGGAGCTTCAAAGGATTGGTGGGAAGCATGAACTGTATGCATTCACATGATTCAGCTATGCTTCGTACCACTATCTGAAACACTGCACTCTGAAAGCACGATAAAATCATGTTATCTAAAAAACTGTTTTCAGTGGTTTGTTGATTTAATGTGTTTTCACATGAACAACCCGTGAATTATCTGCTTAAAAATGAAGGGGGGTGGAGGGGGTGGGGAAGGGAAACAACTGGTCTTTCAGCTTGTGTTCAGGTTATATACCCTTGTCAGTAATAGAAAATGTTTGCTCCAGAACCCTTGTCACCTGCTCTGATTCACTAGAGTCTGCTTCCTGTCCTTCAGTAGCTCCGTCTCCATCCATTTTGTGGAATTTAGCTGAGGAACCCGCTCATTTATGTAAAAAGGTGGTACTTATGTTGTGACTTATGTGGCTAAAGAAGGTATTTATTCCTACTGTTGAACCCTATTTTGTTGTCGTTCATATCTGAATCTTTCTATCTTGCTTATAACATAAGCCAGCTGGAATCGTGTTTTGCTTTATATATCATTCGGCAATATATTACCTTTTATTATGTGGTCACTGCAAAGAAACATGTAATGTTAATTTAACTCCGAACTGAAATAATAGCGTATGTTATTAGAGCTGGTTGGGAATCTTTTGACTAAGTATTTATTTGCTTACAATGCCAAATTACCGAAACCAGAACTTTTCAAAGGAACTTTTCAAAGGATATCCACTAACCATTTCTTGGGAAGATTCTTCAGCTCCAGGATGGAATTGCCAGTCAAAACCAGAGATATACTCAAAATAACAAGTATTCTGGGGTCAGCATTATTTTTTGGAATGTGAGGAACTCGAGTGCAGGGCCTTTGTTCTTCGTTATTTTAACCAGAGGCTTGAACCAAGATCTTAGATCTAACAAGTGAATGCCCTGAACCAGAAGTTAAGAGGTTATTCTGGAGCACATTCTCTGTTTCCCTCAATATATTCTCTTGAAGCTGTTTCATCTTGTTAAAATAGTGAAAGGACCACAGAGAAGCTGAGTAAGGCCTAGCGAATAAAGCCCTTCATTAACTTTGAGACAGTTAGATTTAAGTCCTTGCTCCAATTAACGTACTCAAATATTTTCACAAAGTGGAACAGCTCCTTTGAGAGAAGAACCCACAGAAGAATAAGCATTTCTTCTTGTGAAATGGGAGGAATAGCAGTGCCTGCAACTCCCAAGTTACTGCTATTTTGGCATGCGTTTCTCTTTCACTTTGCTTTTCCTATTCCCTATTTTCCTGAAATGTTTCCTGCCCAGCTCTACATGTTAACTCTGTGCAAGTTGTCCTGGCAATGGTCTAATGTTGTTGCAAAATTGTTCTGTGCCATAAATGCTGCTTAATCAGATTCCTGAGTGATGTAGAGTCTATGTTTCTCTACTTAATTTTCTGTATAGAAGTTGTGTAAACGCTTATGAAAATGTTGAAAGCTCTAACGGAATGTGATTCTGCTTACATCAATTTTATGATGAAGTAAATATTTGATGTTTGACTGACATACATAACTGGTACATGACAATTCATCTCGAATTATGAGTGACATGTATTCCACCTGGACTTGCCACTACTGTAAAATATTGCTTCTCTCATACTACTGCTCTGTGTTGCCTTTCTTCTGTCAAAGATTTTGTGAATGTTTGCTAGACTGAATTGTCACAGATGTTCCCTTGTCTTTGTGTGCATTTCTTCACTCTGTCCCCAGTGCCCTGCCTCTTGAAAAATAAAGATGTTATAAACTCGACTTTTGTCATCAGGTTTTACTCTTAAGTTACTAGATCTTTTCTGAACTTTAGGCAACTTGATTTGAAAAAAAGGCAAATTTTTCATCCTTCTAGAAAATCTTTTCGTTGACAGAGTTTAATTTCCTGTAAATGACCTTGAACTTGCTTGATTTTTTCCCTTTTTGATACAAGAGTATCAGATGTTTTATTCTTTCACTTGTATGAGCTTTGTCTTGAGCTGAACAAAATCCATAGATATAGGCAAGATGTTTAACCTTGTTCTGCCAGTGTGCCAAAATGTTGGCCTGAGTTATCTTTAACATTATTATAGTCCTAAATATCTCTTTGGTATAAACTCCAACATGCAGTACTTCATCTCACATCATTTTGGAAGTGTTTGCATTGGTTTCTTAGAAGTTATCTGGGGGCTTCTGGAAAGCTTTGTTGTTTAGATCTTTTATGTCCATTTAAATGTATTCATTCTATGACAAACAGCTTGTCATACCTTCTCTAGCATGTGTCATGCCTTCCTGCAAAAATAATAAGAGGAAATATATGTAATATTAATTATTATTTTTACATGTATATAATGTATATAAACATGCACAAACTCATTCAGGAGAAGAATAAAAAAAAGAACATCCACTCTAAGGATTGTCAGAGGTTTAGAATTATCTATCTGCCATTAACTTTTGAGACTCCAAAATAACACAGTATTTTGTAAGCATGTCATGACTGGCTATAATACTGCCTTATCAGTGTAACAATGTAGTCACACTTAATGTTCCTGAAACTAGAAGGTTACCAATATCTAAGCAATCTAGTTTAAAGCTTGCTAAGCTGTGCGTGCAGTAAAACTGTTGCTGCATCGTAAATACTTTCCAGTTCATTTACAGAATTTGTGAATTTGTTAAAAAAAAAAAGTCATAAAATTACAAATTTGTGACTTGCAAGCTTAAAAATCACCTGTGTGTGTTTTACTGGTTGAGGCTTCTGGAATCTTCTCTGAACTTTGAAGAAGTTCACTTTCCGAATGGTATAGCTTTCTTGCTGACATTTCCTGCACAAGACACTTGCATATGCACTGTCATCCAATATGCTTGCTTTATTCATCTGTTTGGCAACATCTGAGCCTCCCTACCCAGTCTTTTCCCTGACCCTTCCCCAGCCATCAGTGGTTTTGTTTTGTGCTAAAAATTAGATGATGCAATCTAGTGTCATTTGCAAGGAAGCTTTCCGGAATTTGTGGTCATCAATATTCCGTCCAAAAAAATAAGCCTACTGAAGTATATGCTTTATAAGTTTACGAAACCAAACACTTCCAAATTTTTATGGTTAGTGATGTGGAATGATACTGGGGTGGGGGAAGAGGGAAGCGGGTGTAAAATGTATGTGGGTATATATACATTATGTGTGTGTGTGCCCACACACATGTATGTGTGTGTACTTTTTTTTAGTGATTCCATAACCTCAGGTGATCTAGTGGCTTTAGTGGCTTCTAGGTAGTATTCTGTATATAAGACAGTGGATCTGGTGTTTATTCCAGTTAATAAATCCTCCTTTTCAACATGAAAAAAAAATGTGCAGCTCCAAGCAAAGTTCAGATTTGAGCTCTGATTTTTAAGCTTTCAGTGCTAGGCTTTTAGACCAAGAAGTTTTACTTCAGGCTTCAGTTTGTGGGATTGAGATTCTTACCTTAAGTAAACCATCTACTTGAGGCACTTCACTAGTTTCTGACATTTTCTTGCCTTCACTTATGGTAACTCTATAACTGCCAAGGGTTTTACTTTAAGTAAAACCAAGCTCTAACTTGGAGAATTCGTGTATGTTTGTTTATCTTCTGAAGAAAACTTCAGGCATTTCAGTAACTCCTCCAGTAAACAGAAATCCTTACTTGTGTAATTGTGAGCAGTTCAGTAAAGGGAGTAGTATATTAGCAGTTGAAGAGGATTTCCAACCCAGGCTGCCTGCTGAGATTAGGGTTGCTGAAGAATAACTGAAAAAAGCATGAGGAATTGCCTCCCCAAAAGAGCTGTCTGCAATACGAATCTCTCTGTGGCAGCATGAATGCAGCATGCTTTGTATTTATTCTTTGTGGTTAATATTAAAGCACATTGGCTTGCTTGCCCCGTGCATGGTTGCTGCTACACCTCCTTGTACCTGCGTGAAGTTGGATACCATTCCTGCCCAACGGCAATAAATGCCAGTGATAAACACAGAATTTCTCTTTGTACCTATGCCTTTTCCAAATGTTTCAGACCAGAATAACCAACGTGATCTACGTTATATGTCCTAAGTGTGCAAAAGGCACACAAAGATAAAATAACAAAGAACAGCATATTTTGCCTCTGGTTTCTTCTTGAGGGTGAGCTCTCTGAGAGGGGGGGGCTCTTTTCTAGGGCTACTTTTACTTGCTAGTAAAAGAGGCACTGCGTAAGAGATTCTGGTGTAACTGTTTGCTTTCAAGAGCTGGAGCTTTATGCAAAATACCAAGACACTTGCAGTTACATTGTAAGAATTTAGTGGCTATACCATACGGATTTTTTCTGATAATCCTAATTTTTTCCTGTACAGTCCATTGTCTGAAAATCATCTTTTGGGATGCCTAAAATATCCCAGTGTTTCATTTCATTGATCAAGATGTTCTGCTCTATTTTTATTCAGTACAAAATCCTGGTGTTGAAGCTTCCTGCTATAATGCTATATATGTTGACTCTCTTCACATAATGAGCATGTGTTTTGAAGCAGTTGCTTTTCAAGGTCAATGCTTTTTCAGACAACTGTACTGCAATATGAGTCATAGGAGTTAATGACATAAACCAGTTGGTGTAACACCACTGGCTTTTGGGTAAGCAGCAATTGAAAACGGGCAGAATTCTCAGCCCCTTATTTCTCTTCTCTGGTCACTATAGTCATGAAGAAGCAATGATGGTACAGAACTTCACTTCTTCCCTCTCTGCTCATCTGCTGTAGGGAGCAGTTTTCTCATCCAAGTTCACTGAGCCAAAGAAGAGAATTTACACATGAGTGAATCTGTGTCTAAAAGTCTGGCAAAAATTGTACCAAGCTTTATTCTGAAGATTAAGTTCACCTTTGAAAATACAGCTTCTCCATTTTGGAATAGACTTTGCACTAGAAAAGCCATAGCCAGACATTGAAAAATTTTAAAGGAAAACTTAGAGTAACCACTTGGGGAACTTCCTTATGATCTGGCACTGGTTCCTCAGCAGGTAACACAGTCGCTGGGTTGGTAATTTGTACCTGGGCTGTAGTTTGGGGTATGTTTGCAGATGTGGATGCACAGTAGCTCCTTTGGGGAAAGGCTCGGAAGATTCTCAGCCCTATTCAACGTGACTTTCAGAGTACAAGCAGGATACTTGGGATCCATGCTTTCCTCCAAGTTTTCTACCAATTTATGTAAAAATCAGTAAGTAAATAATTTGGTAGGTGTTTTCTCTGTATTAAGTCAGTCTTGTGAGTTCGCCAAATCTGTAAAGCTGTTAGTAGTCTTTACTCTCGGGCTTTCCCCTTGGTGTTTTAAGTGACAAAAACAAGACTGCCTTACGGCTGTTACGCAGTGGTACCAAATGCAGGGATGTGACAGAAACAAGAATCTTTGGCAATCCAGCATATTTAAAATATGTATTATAAATCTAATAATTATATTAAACTAGAGATTTCTCCTAATCTGTGTTGTTGTGCACCTGAATGTGTTTCCTAGATCTAAGTTTCAAAAACCTAAATAAGGAAAATTTCCACCATTCTCTCTAAACCTTTTTCTAAGCCCATTCTCTTACTCAACAATTGCACTTTATTACAGCATTTAAACACTGCATGCTTCTCTATTTAGAAGCAGCTAGCATTTCAAGCTTGAGGTGGTTTTGTGTTGCTCCAGTTGAGAAACTGATGAAACCACCTATCAGAGTGAAGATACTCATCAGTCAGGAGGATGGCTCCAGTGATACCTACCACAGTTACATGTTTCACATTTGCTTGGAAAAAAAATGTCATTTTGGCATGTAGTAGCAGCTGAATCACCAGCTGATAGCATAGCATTTAAAGCCAGAATTAGAAGCCAAAGATAACTATAGCAGACAGCTAAGCGTTGCTGCATTACAGTTAACTCCAAGAAAAACTGCTCCTTTTTGTCATTTGGAGCCCTTAGAATTGTGCCTTTCCTTCAAGTTTTTTGTCTAGACAATGGAATAATTTCATTTTTGGTTTTGTCCGACTTTAGACTGAAAAAAGACTATTAAATCACCCACTATGATTTTCTGCATGTTAGTTGCCATTAAATGTCATCAGTTCTCTGGGGTCCAGGCCCAGTAACATACCTGACTAATGTGAATCTCCCAGAAAAGCATACAGCCCCAATTTGAAATGTCAAAGGTGGGAAGTCCACTTATTTCATTAAGGAGTTTGTTTTGGCAGTTAATGATTCCCATTGTTAAAATCAGTGCCTTATTTCTAACCTGACTCCTCCGGCTTCATCATCCACCTACTTGTTGTCAAGTCTTTGCCCTTTTCTTTAAAGACCCTTCTAGCACTCTATAATTTATTCCTGGATAAGTACTTGTGCACTGCAATCAAGGAAACGAAATGTTGGGGCTGGTTTGGCTGTTTTTTAACATACTGAAGAGATAGAAATCTCTGACTCTTTTAATGTAGGCCACTATTTCTCTCTCTGAAATTATTTCTGTGACACTTTACTGCACTATTTCCAATTTTCAAACTTATTATAAAGGGCACTAGAACTACATTCAGTTATGTCTCACCAATGTCCTACATAATCCATCTTTTTATCCCATAGCAGTACTTCACATGGATAGTTTATTCTGTATACATAAAGTAACATGTTATTTGTCAGCTGTAGTTAATTCAGCTGTGTAGACAAGTTACAAGGTCGAAATTCAGTCTTCAGGCAATTCATCTGTTCCGCTTTGGGGGTCATCTTCTTTTGCCAACACTGTCTCACCCAAGTATAACAAACTAACTGAAGTTTTTAAGTTGAAATGGATAACAGTAGCTCCCCAGATTCACTGGTGAAAAATTTGGAACCATGTCCGCAAAAGTCAGGAAGTTTGATTGAAATTGGTTCTCTCTGGTGAACTGGTGCAACTCCTGGCTCTCCAGCAAGCAATGGATAAACTGGACCTGTGCTTTTATGCTTCATCACCATTTGTATGTTCTCTCAGATATGATTTTAATTTTTCTAGAAGGCCTTGTGTGTGATATTTTCATTTAAATATTAAATTCTGGCTTAAAAAAAACCAAACACAAGAGACATGCATGCTTTCGTTTTCCCTAAATAACTATCCACTGGTTTGCGCTAATCATTCTACCCCAACACTGTGTTCCTCCTATCCTATTTAATAAGACTATTTATCTGGCATTTGTAGAGTAACCCTTGAACCAATGAATGCTAAAACTTTAAGAATCTTTTTGCTTTAATCAAGAATTTGCATTATTTTGGATATGATCTCATTATTACATAGAATTTATATAATATCAAAATAAAATCTCTCTTACACTTATTTCATGTTTAGGAAAAGTCCTGAAAACCTTAACAGTCACTCAGAACAGCTCAAGGAGAAAGAAAAGCAAGGTTTTTTCAGGGCAATAAAAAAGAAAAAGAAGAAATCTCAAACTGTAAGTATTCAGTATTTCTAAAAGCAAATATGTTTATCAGTTTTGTTTTATACCGTTTTGATATGCTTAGGTTAGTACAGTACCTTTGTATTATTTGTGAAATTATTTGTGAACGTGCCTGTGTGTATCTATTTGTTCTTTCATTTTTTCTCTTCAGAATATGAAAGCCAAATTCTTTCCCTGTTCAGGGTTTATTTATCTGCCTTTTCAAATATTTCTTCACCTACTAGTCCTGTGCATCTTGGTTTTCATTCAGACCCTTTCAGAGCCCGTTTTGATGCAAGTTTTAAGCTGATGTTGCAGCAAATTCCTTTGCAGGATATTGCGATACCATTCCAAGAATAGTGAATACGTTATTGTGTGTCCTCAGAGCTTGAATAATTTCAGACACCCGTTAGGAGGAGATCAAACTGTTATAAATGGGAATTCTTTCCCATCTTTTTCATGGCAGTGTCTTGATAAGAGCCTCCATCATCTTGCGACACCTCGTGGGAATAAGGATAATGTGTCCTAACCATTCGTAACATCTTATGGTTTACTGGGGGGATGGATTGTGGCTTTTGTTATTGTTATTCAGTATAAGCCTTTGGTGTCTTTTATGCATTTCTACGTTTTCATATAGTTTATGGGAGGGAGAAAGAACTTTCTTTTATCAGAGGGCAGTGGGATATCAACATTTCACAAAGTTTTATAGAAAATCTCCCTAAGAACTGAAGTAACCTAAACATCATTTCATCTCATTCTTGAATGACAGTTCTGGAAACAGTAAAGTCTTTAAAATTCCTCTTACATAAAGCTGTAATATTTCTGTAAGTGTAACTGCAGTTATAGTTTTGAAGGTTCTCAGAATGGAGTAGACCACGCTCACTCCTGGCGAAGGGGAGTAACTAAATCAAAATATCTACTGTCACAGAGTGAGGTGGCATCATTGGATGTTGGTGGAGGGCTGATCTGTTAAAAAATGGGGAGAGGAGTGATTATCAGGGACTCTTTCTTTTTTTGGTAGTTTCTTTGATCTGTATGGAACATGTGCGTGTATGTGTGTTAACTAGCACTCAAAAATGCACCTTGCCTTCCTGCTGGGCAGGTTTTAGAGAAGTCGCGTCTGCCTCTCCTTCTGAACTTATTCATCCTCCTACCTGTACCCAGTTCAAATATGACCACTTGCATTACACAACTGAACAAAACGTCTAGATTATAACTGACATTATTTGGTATCAAAATGTCCATGAAAGGATAGCACACTTAAGGCCATTGGTTCCAGAGATGCATTTAACAACAACAACAAAAAAAATGGTGTTAAATTTGCACTGTGCTAGTCTACTCTGATTCAGACATGGTGGCAGGGAACAATTTAAAAGCCCATCTGAAAGATCATGTATTGGCTACTTCCAGATTAAAATGTGTGAAGGAAATACAGACTGGAATGTGTTGCATTCAAAATTCGCCACTTTCAGAAACATCTAAATCACAAGTTCCTTGATCTATAGCTACTGAAAACATCACTGATTACAAGACAGGACAGATTTATACATAATCCTTACTTCTCTTTCTTCTCATTCTTTAGAAGAGGGGCAGTGGGCTAGGGGGGAGGGAGAGGTTTTGCATAAGGGAAAATTATGTGTGCTAGTTAGAACTAGTATCTCACAGGAAGACGTACAAATTGGTGAAATAAGATAGTGATAAAACTCTTGCATCCTCGGCTAGAAATTTGCTGACATCATCTTAATTTTTGAACCCAACTAGTGAATAAAAAAACCCCTTTTCATTTCTACCTACAGCTGTTTAACAGGACAGTATCTAGGCATAGACTGTACCCATTGATGTACATACAAGTGTCTAGTTCAGATGTTTCTCTTTGTTATTCGTCGTCTGTTAGTTCAGGACATCTACCTAACAAACACTGGGATGTTCATGAGGATCTTCCAGCACAAACAAAAATTACTGCCTTCAGTTCAGCACCAAGCCTGACTTCAGCAGTAAAAGCTGTTAACAGCACTGTTAACACTATTAGCTCTTCAACTACATGAATAATGTTTTCCCAGAATTCATATTAAAATCTAACAGATAGCTTGTGACTACTTGAGGTTTTTTCTGAGGCTTACCGTTCTTACAGAGTCCTAGAAGTATGAATTTCCACTTATTTACTCTGACAGACTTCCTGTGGCAAGTAACAAGCTACACTAAGAACTGTCACAACAGTGAGAAGCGCATCATAGCTAGCTACTGTTTACTTCTGGTATCCCTTAGCAAGTCTCATTTTGCTAGTGATCATCGTAAGAGTCATAAAAGATACTGGAAATTGGCTTGAAGACATCTTCTTAATAATGTAATTCTTAAAATTTCTAATAGCCCAGCACCGATCCCAGTTCCTGATACTTCCTTCTGCAGAGTTGTTCCTAGTGATCATTCTCCCTAGAGTTCTCTGGGTGCAGTTCCTTATGGGATAATAATCGTTACTGCCTGCTATGTAAATTCTTTGCAATATTGTTTTTGCAGAGCTGTTCTTAATCCATTCTCTTTTTCATCTTGTATGAAGTCTTTTAATAACGTAGCAAAAAGTTTTGAGGATTGCTAGAGTCACATTTTTTTCTGTCATCTGCCACCAAACAATTTGATATCCATGTGGGTTGTGCAGTGTCAACAGAGGACTGTGCACAGGGTCTATAAGCACTATCTTCAGGGGAGCCTGAGTTTTGCAGGGTTTGGCACATACTGCACACTATGGGTCTGAAGAAATACCTGCTTTGGAATAAACAGTTGCAGGTGAGCATTTCTCCTAGCGATGCTTTGATTCCTTTTTTATTTACTGAACTTCACACAGAAAATTCTTCTGACTGTAAAGTTCCTAAACAACCTATGCTAATTAGTGACTCTGTCCTTCATTATCTTGGATGGAACCTAGCAGCTGTTTGAAAACCCTCCCTTTTGGCAGTGCACCCATCATTCTTTTTAGTTATATAATCATTATATCGTATTATAAAGTTTTCGTTTGGTGGGCAGAATAATGCTAGACACAGGATATGTATCCTATGCTTGTTTGTACCTAAGCAGGGGAGAAATGTTCCCATTCATAATTTTAATACTTGATAGCTCTGTTTGATGTTTGTGCATCCATTGGTATGCTCTTTGGTCGTATTACAGAAATTAAAATTAAAAAGCCAGTGCCCTCGCAGTTATACATGAAGTTGTTGAAGGATTTCATCAGAACTCAAATACTTCCTCTTGGAGGCCTAGTTCTTTTTACAAGTTAAAAATAGAATACTTTTATTTCTTCTAGAGGTAGCTATCAACTGCTCATTCTGAAACCAATTGGTATTACTGCTAGTGTATCTTTGATATTTCATTTATATAAAAATAAGAAATGTCATACCGTTTTAGGTCATTATCATGAGTAACAAATGATTGCCAGAATTACAGGATTTAATCCAAAGCTCAGTAAAGTCAACAAGACCTACCAATTGCTTCCAAAAGGCTTTGAAACACACTCTCCATTCCTAACGACAATAGATATAAGAATAGGTCTACTGATCTCTTTTTACATGCTTCATGTGCATTGAGTTCCTTGAACTTGTTCCATATGCTTTTTTCATTCAATCACTATTGTAATTTCCCAAAGAAAATTATAGGATTGATACCGTATATTGTCGGAATTTAAAAAAATAAAAAGAAATAATATAGTGAGGAGAGATCTCTTGAAATACTATGCATTTAGTTTTTGTATCTTATATTGCAGACAGACTCAACCAACGGGGAGAATCCAAGCATCAAGAAATCCCTCTTTCCTCTTTTTAATTCAAAGAATAATTTAAAGCATAGTTCTTCTTTGAAAAAGCTTCCTGTAGTCACTCTACCCATGGTATTAATTTTTAAGTACAGTAGCACTGTCAAATGCTCCAGTAAACTTGTTTTACTGACTACAGCAGCATGTGTTTTATTTTCATGGGATCACTTTCTCTTCATGCCAGTTAAGTATCTTGGGCCAGTTCAATAAATTGAAGTAAAATTGGCAGTTCTGTTGAAATAGATTGTGCCTAAAAAAATGTTTTTAGTATTTGATATACCGAAAATGTAACATACGCAGTTCCAGAGAGAATAAGCCCTGGGACTAAGACTAAAGGAGGAAAATAGCTGTGAAATCCTGTATGTTTAAAATTAAATTATCTCACTCTGTTTCAATCAGGAAAAAAAATAACTTAGTTTTCTTTGTAGCTGTATCGGAAATACATTTTTTTTAATGCAAACTGCTCCTTTATATATAAATTTAATTAATCAAAATTTAACAACAGATTATCTGAAAACTAAATTTTAGCTGATGCCTCTGCTATATTTTTGTTTGTTCTGATTCTTCATGATAGAAGACAGCTTGCCTTAAAAATAGGTTAAATTTTAACTGTCCTTTTTTTTGCTTAGAATTCTTGAAATGAGATAAAACTCTACATAGAGTTTTTAAATTATCCTTCTGCCATAAATTTTGTTGGATTTTCAGCTTGTTTTATGGGGAAAGTTGGGGAGTTTCTTAAGTTTTGCTTTAATTTGGGATATTTCTGGAGGAGTAGAAAGGCGGGGAAAGGAAAAGCTCTTGGTTTTATGATAGCAAAATCAGACAGACATCAGTGTAGAGAGATTTTGGTCTCCTTCACTCAAGAACAGATTTATAGAACTGATCCATGGTCTTAACTGCAGTATGGAATGCTTTTTAAATGAAGATGAGGCTCAACAATTTTTAATTTTTTTTTAATTTTATTTTTTGAAGCCTTGTTCAACTGCTCTCTCTTACAGCAAATAACACTAACAGCATGTGAACGCTTTAAGGGCTAAGGGTATAGCAAATCTGCATGATATCCACAGCCACTTGCTCTTACTATGGGGAAAAATATCAAAAGGTCACTGCAATTCTGCTGCAGTGATGGGCTTTACTTGCATTCTGTAATTAACTGGGGGAAATAATTTACAGTTGTTCTTAAGAATATATTAGGAAAACAGTATTTAATATTTTGTTGCAGATGCCTAGCAGTGATGGGCAGGATCTCTTGGCATTACAGAAAGCCATTCATTCTTCTAATCACCAGAGCAGCAGGCAGAAGGATTGGCATCCTGAGAAGATGACAGAAATCCAGCCACACGTAAGTGGCATTATCAATTCCTTGTATTTTAACATCACTGAAGTATCTTGTAGTTTTTTCACTGGTGAACAGAAAAATTGAATTTGACATTATTTCCCGACCTCCTTGTTCCCCACTCATTGAATGTAAAAAACCATGTGACTGCAGTCCTGCATAATTCCTTGAAAATCTAGACATGAATGACAAGAAAAGAAGAGAGACTAAATGTCTCTCTGTCAGTCTTAGAGCATTTCAAAATACTGGTTGTGGTTTTGTATTAGAGACAAGCAACGTTTCAGGGCATGTCTGTGGTAGCTACGCAGCGCCGTAGAAAAGCCCTCACGTTAGCTTTTGCAAGGAGAGGTGCACCCTGAGGGCACGCTGATGCTTGATACAGTTTGATACCCGGTGGGGCCACCAGAGCATCGTGACCACATCACGGTGCGGGTTTAATCAGGGTACGTTGTTGGAGCATGGTGCTGGACTAATGCAACTTTATTTTCTCCAGTTCTAAAACCAGCCTGGGGAGCAGGCTTTGGGAGGGAGCTTCAGTGCCATGCTTTGTTGCCATTACAACATTGAAAGCTGAAGAACAGGGTTCGTTGCAGCTGCATTGTTTGAAGAAGCAAGTTGCTGTGGGCGCTGGGGATTTTGATGTTTTCGTACCACTTTGTGTACTCAGGCTTCCCCAGGCTCTTGCTACCCATGTCTCCGTTTTCCTTCGACCTACTCACTAGTTAAAGAAGCTGTGAGGGACTAGAGCAGCTTGTCACCCAGCTGTCAGCAAACAAAACATCTCACTGCTGAGTCCTGCAAGCCCTTATTTCAGTGCAGATGGTTACTCAAGACTCTCTCTAGCCCCCAGTTGCTGTTCACAAAATTTTTAGGAACTTTGTATTTCTGATATCTGTGCCTCATACAATGTGGCAGAGGTTCTAAAGTTAATAGTAGGAGTAGTGACAGGTGGACGGCTAATGCAATTGCCTGTGCCTCCATTTTCATACGAAACAAGGTTAAAATAATTAATCGGAACTTTTTTTTTTCTGGTGTAGAAAAGGTTCCATCTTTTCAGGTCGCTAATAGATTGAATCATAATGAGAAGACATTTTCTCAGGTGTATAGTCATAGCTTGGAATTAAATATTCCAAATCAATACACACTAAAAGTGAGTAAGTCCTGTGAAGTTGAACATGTTCAGTTTAGGATGTGACAGTTTTGTTATAGGAAGTCTGATATGATGGAGAGCAGAAGGTCAAGTGCTTTTCCCTGTGTCTTTCAGAGCCAGCCATTAAAATCTCTTCGAAAGCTCTTACACCTCTCCTCTTCAAATCATCCTGTCCCTGCTGAGCCTCGCTTCCAGCCCTTACCAACTCAGCCAGCCAAAGCTTCTTTTTCTGAAGTGCGAATTCACCCCATGAGTCAAAGCTCCGGCAGCGGCAGCAGCAACGTGCGGCAAGAGCCTCAGCCAAAGAGCCGGCCAACGCTGCAGATACCAAGCCAGCTGGAACCCACCTGGCACGTCGCCCCGGTGAACAGGAGCGCGAGCGATGGGCCTCCCTACTCCGACCAGCTGCCTTCCAAGAGCGGACAGAACGGGCACACGTATAACCGAACAAACCGATCGCGAATGCCAAATCTGAATGATTTAAAAGAGACAGCCTTGTAATTGCACTCTAGGCAACAGGCCAGTTCAGGTGGAGATCAGCGTAGGGGAGTGGTGGTGGTTCTGGTGATGGTAAGACTGCATTTTCAGCTTTATAAAGGTGTGCAATATGTACATGTGGAGCTATGCTGTTTGGCACCACAGTGAGAGTCAGGGATTATACAGTAAAACAAGTTAAATGATGAATTACCATTCATCGGAAATGTCGCTGGATGCCAGGCAGAGTGTGCCGGTCAGGGAGAAAAACGCGTTGCTGTTTTCTCTCACTTACATTCCAGCTTAGTGCACATCTCTGTCTGAAAGCTGGGAGACTTCTGGTATGTATTGGCACTTATAAGGGTGAAAACATTCATGTCTAGACCTATGCCCTTACTACATTTTTTGCTGCCTAGTTAAAACAGTGGGGTTTATGTGATAAAAGTGTATCCCGGTTAAGGGTTTAAAGTTAAATTGTATGTCTTAAATTTGTTTTTTAAACTTCCATATTTGATAGGATTTGTAATATTTATTTATGATGACCTAATATCGTACTGTTATAATCATATCTTTTATGTTATAATGTAAAGTTATTTTGAGCTGTTTGAAACATTGTGAAGCAGTGCAACAGCTACAGTAGTTTCTATAAAAAACTAACAGTGACATTTATATATTGCATCAGGAGTATTTTATTCTATATATAAATATATATATAAATGGAAAATAACTGTCTGTTTTTTAAATATACTCATTTAAAAGAAAAGTATTGTTATGACACTATCTGCCATATTTTTATACATTTGTGATATAAAGTGCAGTATTATACTTCTAATAAAAGGAAGTTGAATGTGGATATAAACGTGACTGTAACAGTATGAATGTTGCTCAGCTATGAGAGCCTGGGATTACAGGCATTATTGGTAACAAACAAAAGACAACATTCAATTCCAAGCTTTATTATGGGCTATTTTGTTGGAAGTATTGGCTAAACGTAAGAGACTGCAGAACTGTACAGTAATGTAAATGTGATATGTTCTCCCCTGTGTCCTTAGCTTTCCTAGTAACATTGATGGGATTTCTGCATCTGCATCAAGAGCACAGAGCCCCAGTACCAAATTTTTGTTCCCTTTAAAGAGATAAAGTGCCCCGTGACTACAAGCTAAAGCAGGTGCTCTTCCACTTAATAGCAGGGGTGAAAACCAAAGAAACATAGCATGAATTGCAAGTGAAATGCCAGACTTACGCATAGCATGGCACTGCAGATCATGGTATAAGCTTTTATGCATATGTGTATTTTACATCTTGTTTAGAAATCTGTTAACTAATAAGATAAACACTGTATTTAAATTTAAACTGCTCTTGCACTTTTTAGTATATTTCAGGATGTATTTAAAGCTACAAATCTGATATTTGGATATCGAGGGAGAAGGTTGCCATGCAGCTTAATTTCTCCTTAGGTCTTACTATCCGAATATTCCCGAATGCAGTTCAGTTACCAGTCTCAGCAAAATACTAGATCTTGGGTTCCAGTCTCCTGTACAAGATTGTTAAAACTGCCTTTACATTGGTGAATGTCGAGTGTAGCAAATACACAACCTGATTCCTCTGTTGCTACCAGTAAACTACATCAAAGGTGAGCCAGCAGGAGTCAGAGTTATGCCACTCTAAAGTTTGTGCAATAAGAGGAGAGTCAGGCCTGTAGTGTCAGAACAATACAATCTTTCCTTTTTAAACACATTAGTTCAACTCATTACTCTGCAACATAGTTCGTTTTCTAGATGCTGTCCTCATAAGACACTTGTACTTGCAAATACGTTGTCTTTTCCGAAAAGAGATTAACCTGAATGTAAATTCGATGATTTAGCCATATATGTAGTTAACAGAAGCAGCCAGGCAGTAAGAGCTGAACTTCCTACTTGGATAACAATGCAAACTGGACGTGCTGTTCAGTACCTCTCGAGTCATACCAAAGTTCTAAGAACAGCAGATTTGGCACCACTACTCTAAAAGTATTTCTCAGAAAGTCCATTATGGAAGGATGTCGCATTAGGTTTGTCCAGGGCGAAAAGTAATTGTCAAAATTGTCAATTGCCTGCCAGAAACGTGCATGTGATTTTCTGTAGATATATATGATAATAGGATAACTAGATATATATGATATATACTGTGTCGATATGTCATATATATAAATAGAGCAGGTATGAAAGGATATTCAGTTCTTGATGAGTTTGGTGGCTGTCCAGGAAAGACATTGTAATATTTACTTGTCATTGCTGTCAGAGTTCAGCAGCATATTTTAGCAATGTCTTTTGGATTCACCAGTTGGTCACAACTAGGTTAGTCCATTCTCTGCTTTGAAAGGGGCTGATGCCACTGAAATCCCTCACAAAAGCAGTGTCCGAGGGTGGGGCTCTAAGCAGTACGATTTGAATGTCTCCGCGGGAGCGTTCAGACTAGACTCCTCTGTCCTTTGTGGATATGTATCCTTTTGCCTCTGTAAGACTTTTAGCCTGCTGGTAAGAGCTTCGTGCTGGGGATGATGATGCTGGGCTGTCTGTGGCTGTTCTGATTTCTAGCAAGGAAAATGTTTCCAAAGGATTTTCATCCTCAGTACCCATTAAGTTAAATCAGGATAATCTCTGACTGTACATATAGCTGTTAAAAGTAGTTAGCAAAGCTTCAAGGGTGACCCAAGGAATGTTCAAGTATTTGGTGGCCCATATTTACAGAAAGTTATTTCTACTTCGTACTGCATTTTCTTCTCACATTCAACAAACCGTAGTAGATTTCAGTTGAATAATAAATTGTGTTGAACGTATGTAGTGTTTTCTTCCTTCTGTTGGAAAGAACTTCCAGCAGCTCGGCCAGCTGGTGCTGGGATAAACTGTGTATTTTTAACCTGGTCTAACTTCCCAATATTTAGAATATTGCTAATGTAATTTTGCCAAGGCTTCCAAAGGAGGCTTATTATAGTGACTGAGATTTGCTGACTCAATAAAGGGGAAGAGAATTACAGAGCAAACAATTTTGTAAGTGTGAGCTTTCCTCTTCACTGGTCTGTGAGTCTTGTGCTAGGTGTTCTATAGAGTTACTTAGTATAAAGTATCGTAGTTGAACTGCATTTTACTCTTTGGCAATCTGTTTCGCCTTCTGGCATCATTAATGATGTGAATAGAAAAGAAACTAAGTTTCAGAAATGAACTATAGTCATTTTGCAGAAATTCAGCTGCCTAAACCTGTCTGTATGTTTCCACTATAGCTCTTGAGCTGTTGTTAACTGAAAAAGAAGCACCTTAAGCTCATCTTAAGTGAAATTGTGTATGTGTTTAAGCTGTCTTTTTAAACTGCCATGTAAATGTCTTAACCTAAAACAACGCTGTTTTTTTTTTTTTTTAACTGACCTGACCACAGAGCACAGTCCCTTAGAGTTATTTAACTTCTTTTGCTCCATTTATCGCAGTCCAAGATTCATTGCTCCTCTGAGAGGTCACCAGCACGGAGCACTGGGCAGAGTTCTTGGCAGGAAGTCAGCAATCCCAGATTCGGTCCCTTCTTCCTAAAACGTTCCCTGTCCCACAGGGCTTGGGACTGACACCAAGCTTTCATTTCTGATACCAAGTCAAACCCACCAAAATGTGTGGGTCCTGGACACTAGTCTTATTTACAGATACCCGCTCTTTTAGATCAATATTAAAGCAGGCTTCACATTTCCAAACTTTTGAGACACCCTTCAGGTCATCCTTAGTCTTGTAACATTTCTCTCTGCTACACCAACTTGTTTCTGGAAGCAAAGCTGGAGCGATTCTTCAAGAAGCAGTGTCCTGTGATAGGCTTTTGGTCATTCCTTGTCATTGCAGTTTGGTCTCTTGGTCTCAGATGAATCTCACTGGTATAAAAAGCTACATACCTACTTCATTTCCTTTTTTCCTCAAAAGCTGCTGTCGCCGTTTGCCAAGCAGACTTCTGTGTTCACTCGGAAAAAGCTATGACTAGGACTGGGAGCACAGATTCTATAGCTCTGAAAGCGCTGTTGTGAGCTGTTTAGCTACGGCAAATCCCAGAGTCTTTTGAGGGGAACCATAATCTGGAAGTGTTTGGGGTTTTGTTCATCTTTCAGGTTTCTGTTGTCTTATGATTTGGTAGCGAGACATGCTCCAAAAATACCCGCACGTAATCAATTCCGTATGTGTCGAACACTGATGGAGTACAACTGGGAGAATATTTCAATCCCAGTTACACAGAGAGTATGAAAAGGATAGCCATATGTAATATACTGCAAATTGTGGGGTGGCAATGAATGTTTATTTTTTCCATTCCAGATAACATACTTAATACATTTATTAGTGGGAGTGTATCAAAAACCACGCATCTGGGCTGTTGTTCATGTAAGTAGGCCCACCATTCAAAATAGGATAGGAGTGTCACAGAAGATGATTGGAAAGGTGATGCGCCCTATTTAACCATTTTCAAATGACCTTCAAATCAGGACACTATTTAAGAACAGGTGCCTTCCCTTACACAGCTCTCTCTAGTGGTGTCATGATATTAACCATTCATTAACTGGGTTTGTAGTGAATGAGGAGAAAAGCCATTTAACTTCTGGCCTTTGTTAAAAAGGAAGCAATTTGAGTTAACCCTTCCTTTTAATATAACGCAGCCTGGCAGTTCTAGATGTTGGCGCCTTTTTCAAAAGGTCAAACAGCAGCAGTGCATCAATGCTCAGGCTCATCGGACAAGCGAAGGCTTGTGCACATCACTTGGTTCAGATGTTGTACTGCAACAAGATTTTTCATTCTGCCATCGTGAAGCCAATTTCATGAAAATTAAGCAAAGCAAATTTTATAGGAGATCCTCTTTCAGTTGGAAGACAAAAGCTGTGGTAGGTCATCTGTTCTCTCAGTGGACTGTCTTAGCAGCGACTGCATGAGGCAGCATAGGTAAATCTGATTGATTAGGTCTGTATTTTACCTGCTCCAACTTCTGCTTGGATGCTTATTTGTTACCTTGTGTACAGCCAACGGTGTGGTGCAGAAGTTGGCTGTATTTGACAAGCTAAGTGGAAGGTGCTTGAGAAGTGTGAGAGGAGCAGCCCCACCATGTTTAGATGCTTTCGTTCCCCCGAATCAGATTGCTTCTCAGGCTTTTTTAGAGTGCAACTCAAAATATGCAGCCAGGCGAAAGTGACTTTTAAGATGTGGGCCACGGGTCTGCACGTGGAATCGGTGACTTACTCTAAGAGCGGCTCTCCACATCACTCGTCTTCTCTGCAAGTCAATCTACCTCCTCTCTCTTGCAGAATGTGGTCAAGGTTTGGTTGGTTGGTTCTGAGTTTATTGTTGACTCCAAATTTTGAAGAGACATATAAAAAGATTCTTCCTCTAGGTACTGTTAGCAACCAAGTAATAAAATTTTGATGGGCCTTCATCTGATATACTTCTCAAACCTCCAAGCCATCTGAGTTCTCCCTCTAGAATCCCAATGCCATCCTTTGCACTGCTTTGCAGTCTTCCCTTGCCCTTCCCCTTGTGGTTCGCAAATATTGCGGTTGCCTTGTTCTTCGTTGTTTCTCTAGTGCAGATTATCAGGGAGTTAGAGGCCTTATCTACTACTCCACCCTGTTTGCTGTTTTATTCAAACAGCTATCCTTAGACTTGCTCAGGATTTTCTTCATTTTAATTTTCCATTTCATCTGGGTGAGACACCTTACCTCGCCGTGCCCCCACCAAGACACGCTGCCTCCCAGGCGCTTTGTTCCACCAGGTCTCTGTTTTCACAGGGCATTGTTTCTCTGGATCCGTTCCGAGTTCTGAGAAATGCAAGGTGGCATCTTCATTGTACAGGCCTAGAAATGCATTGTGAAGTAACTGCTTTCGTAGAGCTTTCCATGAGCAACGTTCAAGCATGTTCATAGCACAAGATGGAAGCCGCTATTCACATTTCCTATGGGGTGTGAACCTCTTGGTGTAAACTCTTGACATGTAAATCCAATGGCAGAGCTTTTAACTGTTTAGTAACAAGGCAAAACTTTTAAGTGTAAGTAACTGTCTCAACTTTCCTTCTTACTTTTTTTTTTGTGCTAGTGCACATCTTAGACTTGTACTACTGAAGGATATGTCTTATTAAAAGGAGTAACATCCATATATAGTTGGTTTATATGGAACAATAAGCTAAAATCTTCCATGAAACCACAATTTTGTTGGAAACTCTATGCAGGCATTTTAAAATCTGGTTAATCTGCTAAAGACTTCCAGGACTGCTTAGATCTCCACTGTGAAATGCTGAATTCATGTCATTTGGGAGAAGGAAGGAAGGACGAGGTTGAGAAAAATGTGATCTTTTTTCACAATCTGCCAGTACAGACTATCCCAAAAACAACAGGCTGGGGAGGTAGCTTTTAAAACGTCTAAATTTATGGATAAGATTCCCCGATGTTTTTTAACAGCTACTAGAAATCTAAAGCGCACAAACTTTTAAACCTACCATGCTTTCTGTTGTGGAAGGGATGTGACGTGGTGTTAACCTTTTTAATCCTGGAATACAAATTTATTTTAAAATGTGTTGAATATTTAAGGATGACTTCATGCAAGTTAATAAACCATTTGTAAAGTGTTTGTATACAACCCTTTGTATCATGTTGTTGGTACACCTTACCAAATTTTTTTTTTGGGGCATGTATTCCATTCTTAACTTCTGTACAATTTCTATTGTTGCTGTAAATATTCTAAAAGAGAAAAAAAAAATCCTGTGGTAACCTTAATTATCAGCATGGAAATGGTTAATTTTTACTGAGCACAATGTATTTTTGAATGGGCCTTCCAAAATATGTCTTTAATAAAAATGCAGATTTTGCACTAGAACACTGGCATTGCTCAAGGGCTGATCTTATTCCTGACACATCTCCTCCACAGCCCCCCCACACGTTAGCGTGGCTCAGAGGCGCAGAATGGGCCAGAACCGCGCCAGGGCTCCTCTGCCCGGCAGGTCGTGGCCAGGTCCTGGCTAACTCCTCATCTGAGAAGCCGGCTTTTATCTGCCCACAAGCTTGGCATTTCCACAGGAGCAAAACAGCTCTGAAGCACCTTGTTGCCCACCATTCCTGACATCTCATTGCAGACATTGCGGGGGGGTGGGGGGTTCTTCCTTTCAGGGCAAAAAACTTTGCTGTCCTGTCTTCTGAACAGTATCAACCCACCAAAGCCCTCAGCAGGCACTGCCCTGAAATTAAAAGGCCCCGAAAGTTTCCAGCCCTGAAACTGTCTTTGCTGCAGGAGGGGATCCACCATTTGGGTACATGTTGGCATTTCAGTCAACACGTAAACTGCGATTATTCTAGGCAAATGTTCAGGTGTCAGTGATACAGTTTTTGATGGGCTCCCTTTTAACGTGTCCTGCCATATATTTTTTGTTGTTGTGTGCAACTTTAAAAAACTTTTAAATATTTCTCTGCTGGTCCCTCATTCTTCAGGATAATTGGAAACAAACTGAGGAGTAGGAACTACTTTTCCTTGGCCTCCCTTCCTTCTCTCTGCGCTCCAGCAGCAGACTTGCTGGAAAACGGGACTTGCGATCTATTCAGATCCTTCCGAAACAGCCGCCTGATGGGTTGTGCCGCAGCCACAGCTGCTGTGAGACCAGGCTCTTACCTGGTGCCTTCACCGAGCTGCGCCCATCTCCTCCCAAACAGGGAAACCGCTGGCCTCAGCTTGTGGCTTTCACTTCCAGCAGCACAAGTGATCCGGCATTCCAACAGTCCCAGCTGGAAATGCATTTGAAACACCTGTTTCCTTGAGGTGCCCAGTCTCTGTGGACTTGGCTTTACTCCTACAGCCTCACTTTGCTCTTACTCTTTCAAGGATCTCATTGTAGTGACCCACAGGCGCTCGGTGCCCTTTTCTGTACTCCCTGCAGGGCTCCAGAAAATCAAGTGGCCACCTCCTTGGAGAGGTTGAGCACCTCACTGCGGTATTCCCAGTGTGGTCAGCATTGGTCCCCCATGGGATGACGAGCAGAGTGGGAGCGGGTATTTTTTCTCTGACAGCTGTAAAGGGATAATTCCTGCATTAAGGGATAATTCCTGTACCCATTAAGGAGCTATTGACTTACAAATGGTGTGGCTGGTCTGGGGGCCTGAGGCAGTCCCTTAGGCAGCTTAGATTTGGCAAGCTTGACTTCCCAGCACAATTCCCTCACTTCTCTCTATAGAGTATCCCAGACTGAAAATTCAGGTCACGAANCTTGAGGGTGGCAGAGCACTGGAACAGGCTGCCCAGGGAGGTGGTGGAGTCTCCGTCTCTGGAGACATTCAAAACCCGCCTGGACGCGTTCCTGTGCAACCTGCTCTAAGGTGGCCCTGCTCTGGCAGGGGGTTGGACTAGATGATCTCCAGAGGTCCCTTCCAACCCTATGATCCTGTGATTTTGTGACTCTGTGAAATTGGAGGCAGCCCTTGATCCTGCCTCCTATTTCAAGCATTGCATTTTACGTGGTTGCAAAGGCGTGCGTTGGTCTCCCTGTCTCTGAAGGTAAAGGCCTGCAGGATTTTCACTCCCAGAAGATAAATGCTTTTTCATCGCTGCTTTGCATCATCTCCTGCCGCCTCAGTTGCTGGCTCTGTTCTGATTAATTGTCATTGGAGGCATCTGTGCTGGTAAATTAAAATTATATTGATATGCTAGGAAAAGTTAGACTTTATGAGGAAAAGCTTTGCATTTTTGTAATTGTAATTTGGCTGGTTCTGTCCAGCTTTCATAACACCCTCAGTCGCGCTGTTACTCCGACATGCGTTTATGCAGAGGTGGAAGTCAAGTGCAATTCTAAAAGCATTTTCAGACCACTTAGTTAATTAAGCCTCTCAGCACCCCTCTTTTTAGATAAGAGGCAGAGGTTAAGTGAATTCCCAAAGGTCGATTACCAAGCGAGCTAGGATCAGAACAGAAACTCCTGCTTTAGCAGGAACCATTTAGATATTGCAGATGAAATCCAGGAGGAGGTCCCTTCCCCAGGCAAGCAGGAGAGGTGAACTGCAGGCAAAGGACAGGGCAAGGCAAGAAGCAAACGAACTGTGAAATTCAGTGTATGCCCGTTAGTTCCATCTTATTTATCGCTGTGCATTTCAATCTGGGGAAAGGGTCTAGTGATTTCTTTGAAGCTGTGAGGCTGGAAGAGCGATAGCGCAAGTCCCTTCTACCTAGACAGTCCTCTCTTCCTCCAAGGCTTTATTATATCCCATGTGTAGGATCAGTCATGTGAAGCTACAGAATTTAGTGTGGTGCCTTGGTGTATAATGGCATGTGGTCCATCCGCTCAGACTGTGGATGAAGCTTACGAGCTCTTTCAAATTCCTCAGGAGCTCTCGGCCCTTGCCGTAGGGTGTATTTACAAAACCAGACAACTTGCAAAACCCTGGACTGTGCATGGGAGCTCTTCAGAGGCCAGTCACAGCCACGGCTTTGGGGGGTTACAGTCACGCTTAACTCCTTTGGGGTGCTACAGATAATCATCGGCTGGTGCCCAGTCTGTCCTTTTCACCGCTCCGACCCCATCCCACCACTCCTCAGTCGTGCAACAAAACAAGAGCACCAAGCCTCCTCCCCACTAGTCACCATCCACTGGGACATGGAGCAGAGCTGCCCGTGATGCTTTTAGGGAAGGGAGAGCAGTGTGTTAATGTGATGGCAGCTGTGGCCAAGGACTGGAAATGCTACAGCTTTCAGTGTTGGCGTTACTAACACGAGACTGCTAGTGGAGAGCCCATGTCTCCCTGTTGCTCTATGTGCAGTGCCTCCAGGAGGCTCTTAGCCCATGCTGGTCCCACAGGTGGGCTACACAGAGGACGTGCCTCGAGCTCAGCAGACCTTCTCAGTAGAGCTTGCCTGGACTGATACATTAGCATTAGAGAAACATGCAGGTTCACTGGTTTCTTATTAGGAAAACATGTCCCTAGACCCATTTGTGAATAGGAAAAACTCATTTGGGTTGTGAGGGGAAGCAAGGGACTGATGGTGACAGAAATAACAACCACATCAGCAGGCGGGGCTTGATCTTTTCTACATCTCTGTAGACTTCATACTGTTGTTATAGTGGAACAGAAGCTTTCAGATTCGCCAGAACAGCATGTTTTCCCAACAGTTATTATTTGTCTCTATATATTAGAAAAAACAAGGCAGAAACATCTTCCCTCATGAATGGATAAAATGTGATGAATTGCACAGACATCTGAAGGCTTTTCTCATGTTTTTGGTTACATCTCACTTGGGTTTAGCCACATCTCGTCTCCTGCCCTGCACACCAAGCGTTTGCCTCTCTGCCCGTAGGGGTAAGAAGAGGGAAAGAGGCAGATGGCCTGCCTTGGTGCTGTTGTCTTTGTGCCTCAGGTGTCAATGCCAGAACTCTTTGGGATGGATGCATGGACTGTTAAAAAATAGGGAAAAGGCCTCCGGTGTCCGCCAGGTTTCTGGTGCAGACATGTGGGAAGCCAAACAGTAACCTCTGCCCCAGACGCTCCCCCAGCCCTCCCACCTGGGAGCTGCAGGGTCTGTGGTTCCTGCCTGGGGCGTGCTGGCTTCCAGCTCCTGGGCAGCAGCAGGGGCACAAGCCATAACACCCAAGTGGTCAACCTGGAGAGATGGGTGCACCGTCATGGCTGCCACACACCCCAAATTCCTCGGGCACTCAGCACCCACCAGGGAGCAGGCCATGGAGATAAAGGCAGTAAATGAGAATGGGTCCCTGTTCCTGTGCTCAAACATGGAGCGATGTGCCCTGGGCTGCCCGGGATGTGCCAGGGCAAAACCAGAGAGGACATAGAGGGAGTTTGGCCACCCAGTACACAAAGGATTGATGCCTGTCCCAAAAACAGCCACAGCGACTCAGGCCAAGGGGACCCAACACAAGAGGACATGAGGTGATTTGAGAGTATGAGATACAGGCGAGGTCTGTCATACTGGGGACTGGACGGATGTGGCCCGACCCTGCCTCAGGGTTGGCAGAGGCTGGCAGGAGGAGCATGAGGAAAAGCAGGGTGAGATGTCTGCCCCGGTGCAAGAGCCCTCAGTGGAACGATGGAGGGTGCCTGGGCTCAGGGACAAATAATCAAGAACAGACCTGCCCTCCTCAAGACCACCCAAGCCGTGCCTTTGGACCCCATCTGCTTTTACGTTGGTGTATGCCGTGATGATTTCTCCAATCTAGCAGCCAGGGAGGGCCAGAAGCACCACATCTCATGGGATCAAAGCTGTGGCCCTGAACCATCTCAACTTGCCCAATATGTGCCCCATAAACACCCATCAGCTTCACTGGAGGGTTTAACTTTATCACCAGGCGTGGTGTGAAGCAACGTTTTATTCAGGAGAGCCCTTCCCTTTGCCAGCTGGGCATTTACACGGCAGGACCGGGGCTGCAGCCGGCGTCGGTGGCGAGGTGTGTGGCTGCACAGGTGGATTCCTGCATGTCTACCCTGGAGGCGGCGCTCAGCCGCACTTGCCCAGGCACTCAAGGAGCTCCATGCGGATGGCGATGCGCACGTGCCAGCCCAGCGGGATGAGGCGGATGTAGCGGGCCACGATGGGTGGCCGCAGCAGGTTCTGCACCGAGGACGAGCGGTCCGAGTTGCCGTAGAAAACCTGGGGAGAGAGGCGTGGGCAGGCGGTTAGGGGGCTGGAAATCCTGCCCCATGAGTTTGGGGTGCTTGTGCAGAGCAGAGGAGGAGGATCTCTCACCCCCACCGGCAAAATAAAAAACTTGAAAAATATCAGGGGACAGGTGATTTTTGTCACACTGAGTGGGTTTTCTGAGTAAATCCCCTTCCCCACATCATGCCTTCACCTTTTCTGTTAGGGTAGACTTAATCTCGCCCCATTCTCTCTCATTCACCTTCCTCCAGCAAGGCTCTGTGTGTTCAGGGTCAGCGCGGCTGGCCATGGCTGTTCGCAGTTCACAAGTCAGGCTCCCAGACACACCAATATAGACAAAAACATGTATCTGGGGGCCCTTCCCCACTGCTTGGCCACGCTGCCACGTCTCCTACTGCCATGACCTCTTTTTCGGGTAAAGCTCAGCATCTCCTCAGAGCTGCCGGAAACCCGTAAAGCCACCAGAGCCCCCCATGCTGGCATGGGGCCTTCCCCATGGATGGACACTGAGGGTGCCCAGGAGGCAGCAGCTGTGGCATCCCGCAGCCCAGCTAGGCTGCACGGGGGCCATAGCACTACAGCCCTCCCCACCCCCATCCCCCAGTGCAATTTTTTGCTTCAAACCAACCACTAAGAAGTGCGGAATGAAAACAGCTCAGTGGGTTGTGACTTAACTAGGTGAGAACTTTGTCTCGGGGGTTCTTCTGTATCAGCATTGTGCTCGGAGTTAAGGAAAAAGCAGGAGCCCCCATTCTGCAGTGCCCAGGCACGGCTGGAGTTGTGCAGCCCCAGCCAAGAAAGGGTTTTATCACGGCGGGGCCACTTTCCCTATGATGCCAGCTAATGCCTCCATCCTGCCGAGTTTATTCTAGACGCCACCATCAACATTAGCAACAGAATGCATTTTGTCCTTCTGTGGCTGGTCAGTGCGGCACTTGCTCTTACCACGGGGCAGGGGAACAACCCCCTCCAAGCTGTCCCCAGGTGTGGGGTGAGCGCCAGGCCCCATCTACCCTGCTGCTCCCACAGGAACCCCTCATGGGGCACCTCCCTGCTGAGACCTGACGCTTTCATGTCACCAAATGGGCCCTCCATAAGCGCACAGTCCACCAACCCGGTTGTTCCCAGTCTGATCCTTGTAGTAAACCCAGTTGAGGTTTTCGTCGGTGCGGTACTGCACACTGTACTTGGTCATCCATTCATCAGCATCGCAGCGCCCTTGCGTGAGGATCCCCGAGATCACCTTCACCTCCTTCAGGTCGATCTGCAGCCACTGCCCGTTGTCCTGGTACTTGGAGAGCCATGCGCACCTGCGGGGACACCACCATGTCCTTCAGGGCTGCCATCCCAGGCCCCCAGGTGTCCCCTGGCACCCCCCTGCCCACGGGGAGCCCTCAAGGATGCATTTTTGGACTCACCCAAAGCCTTGGCCATTGAGGCGGGCCTTGTTGGCTGTCCAGGAGGAGTACCAGCCCGTGTACTGCTCAGGGTTGGAGCAGCTTATCTGGTCGGGGGTGACGGCGCCGGACTCGAAGCCCAGGGGCTTGTGATAGGGGCACTCTGCAGAACAAGGGAAACAACATGCTACCGTAAGGCCACCAGTGGCTGGCTTTGTTTTCTGGTTGCATTTGCACACTTGTTGTTAACACCTGCGGTTTCGTGGCTCCCTGTCCTCCCTGGCTAGGATGCGGGGGATGCTCTTAAACCTGGACCACAATCCCTGCAGTATTTGCTGCCCAGGGGCCATGGGGTCTTGGTTTCTAACTCTTTTCTTGTATAAATTTCTGACTTTTCTGCGTCTATCCAACTTCCTAAACCTGTGCTGCCTGCAGTATTTTGGGGGGAAGGTTTCACGCAGATGTTGCAGTCCAAATCACCTTCTTGCAAGCACCTGGAAGCAGATCCAGATTGGATCCATGGACCTCGATCCAGCCTCTGCGTGGTCCTTGAGAAATGCCTGGCATGGCTTTTCTTGCTGGGCTTTATCTCCTTCCACTCCTGCATTCTCATCTCTTGATATACGCCTATGCCTGCACAGAAAAATTGCTGAGCCTGCTCTGATCATCCCTCCACGAGCACCCTCAGATCTTCCACATTTTTCTGGTATGGGGACTATTATTGTATCTGGAGATGGTCTTGTCTTGTGGAAAATCTGCGGGTACTCTGATGAGGTGTAATGCTTGGCCCTGCCATAGGATTATCTCCATCTGAGTTTTTGCCTTCATATCTTCAGGCTACCAAACCGGACCCCACAGCTGCCTTCTGCGATAGCAAAGAGTTCAGCAAGACTCCCACTGGCTGCAAAACCACTAGGGGCAGAAATATTCAATCATCATTAAAGCTTTCTGTGACGGGTCACCACACAGTGCTATGGAAGGCAAGCCTTTGGTGATGCTTCCATGCAGAGTGTCTGCATGCTACCTGGAGCTAGTTGGGATTTTTTTTTTATTATGAACATTTTTTTTATGTGAGCCGATTATCACTACGTGTATAGATAGGTATAAAGAAGGTTCTCGCAAGTGTCAGATGGAATTGCCTGGGCAAACATCTACATCATGGGCAGCTTTTTTCTGATTTTGTAGCCTGTGGAGCACGTGTGGTCCCCCAAGGGTGACTCTGTCACATTTTCCAGTTTAGTGTAGTTAATTTCATGGGTTTTGGCAATGAAGGAGAGAGCAAAGCTCTGCACAGCTTCACATGTGGGTGGGACATTTCCTCGCCTTTGCCACACTTGAGAGACCACAGTGATGCCTTGTGTTAAATGTGATGCATCCCACATGGGGACCATCAGCAGGTGCCCAGGGCCCGGCGTGACCATGGCTTCCCTGGTGCAATGCCCCAGCACTGTGGTGGTGGTCGATGTCTCATTAGCAAGCTCCACTAGGTCAATATCGTATGCATCAATATCTCATTAACATATCTTGCTCAGTTGGTACCTCATTAACATGTTTTTTCCCCATGAAAACACAATGCCACCATCCCACCTTCCTCCAGGCATGGAAACATCATGCTTTTCCACCACATTAAAAACCTTTCCTCCCCTCGTGCAAGAGGCTGGCCAGGCTGGGGCGGCCCCGCATGTTTACTACTTGGCAGGCTTATCTCGAACAATATGTAACTTTACTTTTAGCAACACTAATCCGCAGACCACACAACCGTAATGCAATTAGCAGGTCACCTTCTGGCGTGTCCGGCTGTGCCCCACACAGACAGGGACCTGCAAAAGAGATGGCTGGTGCCCACCTGGCCAAACCAGCTAAGCCATGTAATGCCATTACTGCCAACTGGAGAAACCTCCTGCAGCAGTTTGCAAGGACGACTGCTCCCCTTTGGCCATGCCAAAGACAGCCCCGCAACACCTCAGCTCAGCTGCTCTGCGAACCGTCCCCTAGCAGTGGAGACGCCAGGTAACACTGCTGGGGCTGGGCTGGGCTGCGGGAGGAG
>VXBO01013322.1:275171-293293 GCA_013400135.1 Rhinoptilus africanus | reverse complement strand
GCCCAACCTGTATTTGTGCCTGGGATTGCCATGAACTTGGCCTGGTTGAATTTCATGAGGTTCACACGGGCCCACCTCTCCAGCCTGTCCAGGTCCCTCTGGATGGCCTCCCTTCCCTCCAGGATGTTGACAGTGCCACACAGCTTGGTGTCATTGGTGAACTTGCTGAGGATGCACTCAGCAGGTTTTTTCCTCTCTCATTTCTGTTTGCGTATGCCTGTAAGCTCTGCCAATGGTGTCATATCTTCTTGTCGATACACATTTTCATTTGCTTTCTAGCCCATCCTGGATTACACTCGGAGCTCTTCCAGGGTAACTCATTTAACCTCCTCCTCCTTCCGGGCAGCCATGCCAAACACTGAGCACTGGGGTGACCATTTCCCCCGTGTATTTCCCCTGGGGAACCCAGTGACAGCAAAACAACCCTCAAGTTGTTGCACAGCCTCTTGCAGGAGCTGGGAAGAAGTGGTTGCTAGCACGCATGAGGCAGGTACCACCTCTGGCA
The DNA here is from genome assembly GCA_013400135.1 of Rhinoptilus africanus. Taxonomy (NCBI): domain Eukaryota; kingdom Metazoa; phylum Chordata; class Aves; order Charadriiformes; family Glareolidae; genus Rhinoptilus; species Rhinoptilus africanus. The sequence continues at coordinate 292,788 of VXBO01013322.1, read as the reverse complement.
CCCAGCCCCAAAGCGGGTGAAGATCTCTGAACATCTGTGTGACAGAGGCCTGAACAAGAGGGCAGCAGTGCAGCTTCTGTGGGACACAGGAGCTAGAGCTGAGGATCAGCTGGGCACTGATGAAGCCTTGCCGGGGTAATATATCAGGGAAAACGTGGCAGTTGCAGAAAATTATGAGGAAAGAGCTTGATCAGAAACCCATAAAATATGACCTGTGAGGAATGACTAAAGCTGCTGGGCAGGGGTAGCCCAGAGGAAACTCTGGAAACACAATTGTAGTCTTTTACTGTTTAAAAATGCACTGTAAAGAAATAATAAACTGTTTTCCTTGACCTCTGGGAGATGCCGCAGACTAAACTGCAGCAAAGGAGGATCAGCCTAGGGAGTACAAAAGGTTTCCCACAGCAAACCCTGCACACAGCGGTAGCTGCCCCAGGCTGTTTCTGGGAGCACCAGCACCGGGGGCAGTAGGGAGGGGGCAGGCAAGCACCCACCGGCACTGGCCAGCCTGGGCCACCTTGCGTGACCTCCCGGGGCCCAGGCATGGCCCCTGCTGCTGCCGCCCCTCTACCCAATGGTGCAGGGTCACCCCACACCTCCCACCAGTGCAGCTCCCCCAGACCCACCAGCAGCTGGGTTGGAACAAGTACCGCTGTAATGTGCCACCTCTGCAACACAGGGTGCAACGGGGGAAGCTGCTGAAGATGGCCAGAGAAACATGGCTAAAAGCACACGGGCCCATTACCTGGCATGCACTCTAAGCTGTTAGTCCCGCTGGACCACACCGAGTTAGGACCTCCTNTCGGAGCTCTTCCAGGGTAACTCATTTAACCTCCTCCTCCTTCCGGGCAGCCATGCCAAACACTGAGCACTGGGGTGACCATTTCCCCCGTGTATTTCCCCTGGGGAACCCAGTGACAGCAAAACAACCCTCAAGTTGTTGCACAGCCTCTTGCAGGAGCTGGGAAGAAGTGGTTGCTAGCACGCATGAGGCAGGTACCACCTCTGGCACCCAGCCCCAAAGCGGGTGAAGATCTCTGAACATCTGTGTGACAGAGGCCTGAACAAGAGGGCAGCAGTGCAGCTTCTGTGGGACACAGGAGCTAGAGCTGAGGATCAGCTGGGCACTGATGAAGCCTTGCCGGGGTAATATATCAGGGAAAACGTGGCAGTTGCAGAAAATTATGAGGAAAGAGCTTGATCAGAAACCCATAAAATATGACCTGTGAGGAATGACTAAAGCTGCTGGGCAGGGGTAGCCCAGAGGAAACTCTGGAAACACAATTGTAGTCTTTTACTGTTTAAAAATGCACTGTAAAGAAATAATAAACTGTTTTCCTTGACCTCTGGGAGATGTCGCAGACCAAACTGCAGCAAGGACCAGCCTAGGGAGTACAAAAGGTTTCCCACAGCAAACCCTGCACACAGCGGTAGCTGCCCCAGGCTGTTTCTGGGAGCACCAGCACCGGGGGCAGTAGGGAGGGGGCAGGCAAGCACCCACCGGCACTGGCCAGCCTGGGCCACCTTGCGTGACCTCCCGGGGCCCAGGCATGGCCCCTGCTGCTGCCGCCCCTCTACCCAATGGTGCAGGGTCACCCCACACCTCCCACCAGTGCAGCTCCCCCAGACCCACCAGCAGCTGGGTTGGAACAAGTACCGCTGTAACGTGCCACCTCTGCAACACAGGGTGCAACGGGGGAAGCTGCTGAAGATGGCCAGAGAAACATGGCTAAAAGCACACTGGCCCATTACCTGGCATGCACTCTAAGCTGTTAGTCCCGCTGGACCACACCGAGTTAGGACCTCCTTGGCAATTGCATTTGCAAGCCTTGCTGTGCCACAGCTCCAGTCTCTCATCCTAAAAGGAAGGTAAAAAAAACAGTAATAAATCAACATAGTCATCAACAATAGTCACACGAGGCTAAATCTGAGTCCTGAAGCTTAGACAGACTCTCGCGCCCGCCCAGGCTGCTGCACCTTCTCTGAGCCCCTTTCTTTGTGCCAGCCTGGCACAAAACGTGGGATGATTTCCCCTTGGATTTAGAGGTCAGAGCACATGCCTGGGCTTGGAGTCCCAGGTACCTTCCCGCCTGCCACCCCAAGGCACCAGAGCCGGGCAGTGCCAGGCCCCCAGCATTTACCCAGCATCCAAACCAGCCGGAGAGACTTACCTCTCCCGGGGAGAGGGCCAGCACAGCTGGGGCAGCGGGCATGGAGGGAAGAAGAAAGAGAGAGAGAGAGAGAGAGATCAGAAACGATGATGCTGCAGGCAAACCTCAGGAAATGCAATGAACATTTACTCCCGAGTTGGGGACAAATACATCAAGGAAGGATTGGCAAATCAGCTGCATCTCCCCAAGCTGACTGTCAGGGGAAAGCAAGGGGACGTGGGCAGGAACAGGGCACTGCATGTGACCATGCCTGTGCTACTCCCCCACTGTGTTTTCAATGCCTTTGGTATTTCTTCTCTCTGATCAGGTACGCCTGAAACACCCTGAGGAGAAACCCATGCCAGCCCCCTCAGCCTCTGCTTTACAGCTCATTTCACCCCTATCTTTTTTTGCCGTCTTCCTGCCCCACAGTTTCCCTCTCACATTTTGCCCATAAAACGTGTGAGCTGATGAACCCCACGGGTGAAATCCCAGCCTGGCACCACCACAAACCCCTGGTGCTTCCCGAGGAGATGGGACACCCTGTGAGATGCCTGGCCTGACATCACTCTCTCTGGACAGGATGGAGGAAAACGGAATGTAAATAGGTCTTCCCAATCCATCTTACATATGACACTCCTTTTTTTTTCTTTCTCAGAGAAAACCAGTTGCTGTGGCCATAGAAGAAGAGCTGCTATTTTTGTAACATCTGACCTGTTTTATCTCCTGTCTGTCACTGAGCAATGGCTTTTTTATGAGCCCTTTCCTTGCTAAAAGGGCTCTCCTGCTTCCCAGTGAAGCCCAAAGCAGGCTATATTAATCGCATCTGGACTGGCAGAATAGTGCCAAGGCAACCATGAAAATAAAATAATTTTTAAAAAATACACCGATGACTGCTGATAACTCATCAACACAACTCAAACGTCAAACATCGTGTTTTCAATACCTGTGGGGAACCTGCAGGCCACTAAGGACCAAGCTATTGAGCATGTAAAAACTTGTATACAGAGCCGTGAGGAACCCGCCATCTCCAAACAGAGGTTTTGTGAATAGGAAAAGAGGAGCTTTTCACCAAACGAATTAGACTCTGAATTATTCACTGAAATCCAGTTATGATTTATTCATTCATACGCTGTCACTTTGCTGAGCCTAGGAAGCTCCAACTAACATTGGGAATTCACATCCCGCATTTCTATAGCAAGTTTCATCTCAAAAGACTCACAAACACTGTGCAATTATAATCAGCTGAAACATAAACTATATGCAAAGCTCTGTTTATTACTGAAATGCAACTGCTCCTTGGGTGTAACACTGAGCCTGAATATATCAAGACTCTGAAAGGCAGACCAAAGCAAAGAAGAAAATAATAAAGAAATTTTTAAAAAATCCTTTCTTTAATGCAGAGATGGTGTCCTTTGATTCAGGAGCAGGGCAGCATTTCTGGCATCAGGAACTTACCATATAAACCCAAGGCACTGGCCCTGGCAGAAGAAGAAAACATTGGTCCACAATAAAAAGATGAGGCTTTTAGTTAGGCCCAAGAGGGAGGTGGAGAGGCACCCAGACCCCATCAAACTCAGCAGGAAAAACGTGGGTGCACATCTCCCTATCTGGCCTCTTGGAAAGCACAGGCTGAGGGCCACAGGCAGCACTGCGCTCCACCTTTCCCAGCACAGACGTTACCAACCAAGCCCCCTGACTTCTTCTGCAATGAGAATCCCAAGGCAGAGGTGTGAGCCCAGGGCCACGCAGCGCATTGCCACCTCCGTGCTGTGCCACACGGCATGAGGGTGGTTTAACTTAATGTCACCAGATCAACACGCTACAAACCAAGATATTATCAACTATCAAAACTGTATTGTCTTTGCCAATAAAAGTAATGTGGCATGACTCCTGCCAGCTTGATGCTCTGTTTGACGCGGATGCTGGAGTGTCACTGCCATGGGGGCATGGGAGCTGGGATAGTGAGAGCCTCTCCTACCCCTCCAGCCCATGCCATGATGGCCTTTCCCAGCAGGATGGGTGCTCTGCTCCGGAAGCACTGGCTGCAAGGAGTAGTTTTATCACCCTGGGATTTGGGAGCCTGGCTCCCCAGCCAGCACAGCCCACCCCGCGTCCTCATTGCCCAGCTCTGAGCTCATGGGGCTGCAGCTTTGGCTCCTCCGGTTTGTGGGCATTCGAGTTTCATTTAGAGAGATGCACTCGCTAGGTGTAGACTGATTTTTGTGGAAAACCTTTTGTGGGTCGTTTCATGTTCTCCTCAGAGTGGTTAAATGCACTTTTGCCTGGCAACGACCTGACAAGTAGTGACAAGTAAGTGGAGCCACACAGAAGTGAAAGCAAAGGTGCCTGCACCTCTCTGCATAAATACTTGCCTTGGCTCCCCTGCAGCACCCAAAATGCTGCAGGAGGACTTGAGGGGCTACAGAGAAAGCCTGGTAAACAAACTAGCAAATGAATATACTTTGTACAGGAATAAAATATTTCTCTTTTCTCTTCCAGTGCATACCAGCAGCCCACTTGTATGTGCGTCAGGTATATTTGCCCAGCATGAGGAAAACTGTATTGTGGTGAAGCCTACACTTGTGCACCGCATGCCTGCCTGGGGAAAGGGGCTGTGAATTACCAGGCTGATGTAGGGGTATTGTTTGGGGCCCATGCTGAGCCCTGAGTCCCTGCCAGGGTATTTCAGAGCCAAGATCAAAGTTTGGCACCTCATTGAGAGATGCAGCTGGAAACCCAATGGCTGTGAGTGAAACAACAGAGAAAAAAGGAATAGTTTTCAGGTGGGTGGGTGTATGGTAGCACCTACTCAACCACTGAGAATAAACACTCCTGCCATTGCCACCCTGGTGTTGCTTGAGTGGCCACAACCAGCCAGTGATACCTGCTCCTGAGCTACAAGAGTGGCTTAAAGGGGTTTTGGGCTTGTCAGATGGGGGACATCACTGCAAATCAAGCAAGAGTGTGAATTTCAAGCACAAAAGCCCTTTTCCTGATGTGATGTGTTATTGGGTCAGCCCGGCATATGCAGCAATGCAAAGGCAGTACCAGGACAGGGACACCACCATGTTGCCCCTCTCGCCCCTTAAACATCTCAAGGAGGAGGTCAGCTTTGCCTTTCTGAGCTAAAAGAGGTTTATCTGCTAAGGGCTCGCTCCTGCGAGCATCTTGGCCATCCGACCACTGCCAGCCTCAGCCTGCAGCACAGGGAAGCAGCTGCTTTGGCTTGGGGTAAGCATGGCAGCAGATAGCAGCTAGGCCAAATGTCCTGCCTGGCTGGCATGGCCTGATAAACGCCGGTGCTGGGAGAGGAAAGGAGAAGGAAAGATGCCCTTGCCAGCAGTCGGCCGGAAAAAGTAGTAATTGATATATTGGTGTGTTTACAGCTATGACGGGCCCTGTCCTACAAAGGAAATGAAGAGTAAAGCTGGCTGCCAATAGTCTAAAAATGGGATGGGCAGCACGCTTTCATAGCCAGCGTGTTTGCCTTCAAGGAAGGTTACAAAGATAATTGGTAATTGTAGGTCAGACAGAACGAATTGCTGCAATTCGTGGAAGAGTCATAAGTCCTGCACAGCTGCCGGAGGACGTTGTTTTTAAAGTACAAGACTGAAAAACCCCCCACCCCAACATTAAAAAGGAAAGAGCCCTATTTACAGAGCCTGCAATGCCCCAGGACATTCAGCAAACAATCAGTTCAGTGAAATAAATTGTTATCTGTGTGTGTTTATGAGAGGCAGGGAGATACGGCATGTGCCTTTCCCATCCACCCCATCCCTCTGGGGGTGCATCCAATGCACTGCTGTGCACAAATGCCACCCTGAAGGGCAGGATTTTGGGACCAGGGCTTGGGCAAGCTCCAGGGGATGATTCTGTCCCAGAGTATCCATCCTGGTGGGGCTGGGGTAGAGCAGAGACCCTGGGGTGGCCTCACTTGGCACCGGCTGCTGCGCAGGAGAGAAACCCCCCTTGGGGGACAAGGAAAACTGCTGGCAGAGGCAATCCTGGGATGCTGGAATGGGGAAGACATGGGTTTCCTGAGGTGAAGGGGGGATAAAGCATCAGCCACAACTCAGAACTAACTGGGGAAAGGAAGGGGCAAGTGGTAGGAAGGAGGCTCAGCTGCTGGCATTTTAATGACAGGAGCGGGTAGATGCATGTCTCAGAAAATTTGAGGTCATTAAGAAGGCGGTCAAAGAAGAGGGCAAAAGCAGGAAGGTAAGTGTGGGCAGAAGTAACTGCCAAAGGCTGAGCACATTTTGATAAGGTCATCTCTGAGAAATCATATCGAATATCCTGATCATAGAGGCACAACAGCAAATAATCTTTTTTGAGAGTGGCTAGAATTAATGACAGATGTACAAGCATGAGAAAGCACATTCTAAAATAAAATAAAACACAGAATAAATGTCAACCACTCAATTTACTGGAATATGTTCGCATAAACCTGATCATTGCAGGCAAAGTATGTGGAAAATGTTAATGACTCTGTTTATTGATTTTACAATTTAGGTGGCCTGGAAGTTTCATCTGGAAAATAGTTAATTTTGCCTCTCATTTCTGCAAGCAACATCTCAGTTTAACAAAACTCAGAGAGATGAGCAAAATTTTTTTCTCTCTGCTTCTCCCAGTGGAGAGCACTCCCTCCGTAATGCAGAGCCTTCCCAGCGTGGTGGCTCCTGCTCATCACCCACTTCCCTTCTGCATGCGTGGGCCATGGGGCAAGGCATAGGAAAACAGCTTAAAAACCAGAAAAGCGTGAATGGAGGCCCAGAAGATCTGTCACAGAAATGAAAGAGGTGACTGGAATGAATGGCACTGGTTTTATCACTTTTTCTGAAAGGCACACCATTGCAAATCCCTGGTTTCCTTGAGCGCCACGTTCGAAGCAGAGTTAGGTGAGGTGGTCAGTAAGCAGCACAGAGGGTCGAGACGCTGAAAAAAGCACTGCGGTACCTCTGTGCCCATTGGGTGCAAGTTTGTGGGTTGCTATATTATTAACCTAAGCTATTTTTACATCCCAGCCCTGGAAATCGTGCCAGGCGAGCGAAGTGACTCACATCAGGCTGCACCAGCCTCCGTAGCAAGGTGCATTTGTGGAAGCTGCCACATCCCAGGCCACCACCGCATGTGGTGTTTTCTCCATCTGTCCTTGTCCCTGCGCCAATGGCAACGGTCCCAGGGACCCCTGCTGCAGCCGTGGATGGTCCCTTGCCCTCAGCCCCTTGCCCAGTCACTTGGTGGTTGCTTTTATTGTTTTTCCCCCAGGGCTTTTTCCATGGCCGTGCTAAGCAGGCTTCACCAGGACCCGCCATGCTAACAGTGCCTTTATTTCTAAAAAATGCAGGCTTTAAATGGCCCTTGGGGACTATGCTGGCAGGCAGAGACTCCCAGGGCACATGCAGATCTGTGTCCATCAAAAGATTTTGGGGAGCCAGGCTGGCCTGGTGAAAGCAGGACGCCCATCCAGGGGCACATGTCAGCCTGTGAGGACTCATCTCTGCTGGTCACTGACAGCCACGGCCGGGGCCAGAGACGGAGGGCAAGAGGACCAGCACCAGCATCAGCCTGTGGAGGGGAGAAGGGCTCATACTTCACATTCAGCTCCTCTCTTGTGCTTTAACGTGGCTGCTGTTTTCCTCATTCATTTTGTAGTGATTTTTCATTTTATTACTTCAATTTCCATTTCATTTTTTTTATTTGAATGATTTTTATTTCCATTTCATTCATTTGTATTGTTCTTATTTAATATTTACTGTTATTTATTTGGAAGTGGTAAAACCCATATTTAAATAATCACCGTTATACCTATTTAATTCATATTAATTTCTCTTTTATGCTTGCTATCTCCATAATGTTTCTACTAAATTTTTTATGTTGTGAAAATATTTGGAAAAAAGCATAAATCATTTGCAAAAAAACAACCTTTTCCCGTTTTCTTCCTAAGACATGGTTAATTATCTGTTTTTCCCAAAGTGTTCCCTTGAAAATTTTCAGCAACTTCTGATCTTATTGACATGTTTGTTCCTTCCAGCTTAGAGCTATGCAGAACACTGCCTGCATAGTAATTTCACAAGATGTATCGATTATGTCAAGGGGGAGCACTAAAGATGTTATTTACTGTGATACGAAGGCGAGTTTGGGCCTTTGATTTTGTTTTGGTTTGTTTTTTTTAAAAGCTGCAAAAAACGGAGAGGGGAAAAAAAGCCATCCGCTCTTTTAAACTGCTGAGACCTGCTTATTCCCCGACGTGCGGTGAGCGCGGATGGAGTAATGCGGCGCAAGGCATGTCGCATTCAATGTGTTAAAAGCTTAGTCGTGTCAATCCGGGGCTCGGGGTACTCCCCCTCACCATATGGAGGGGGCTCGGCAGCTGCTGCGGCTCTCCTCAATGGAGCCTGCCTGCTCCACCATATGCTGCTGCTGATGCTCCTGATGCTGCTGCGGTGGTGTCCCTGGCAAACAGGAGCCCAGCCAAGGCGGGGGGGCTGGGGGTGCTCCTCTAAGCCACTTGCTCTGCTGGAGAAAATAAGCTAAGGAGCTTAGCACGGCATCGGGGCACGTGGCTCGGAGGACTGACCTAGTGGCACCTTCTCTGTGGTGGGAGAGGCAGGGGTGTGAGGGGGACCTGGGCAAAGGGTCTCTCCTCGCCCTTCATCCAGAAGAAGACACTTGGCCCACAAAGCAGAGAAAACCAGTACATTAAGAAAACCAGTAAATTAAGAACATAAATACTGAAGGAGCGATGCCTGGAAAGTGATCCCGCAAGTAATTTTTCACTGCAGGCTCTCCAAAAATATCCTGATGTGTGGGTGTCTATTAAAAGCAAGCTGTGTCTGGGATTCAGAGCAAGGTATGAACTCATTCCAAGGGCTAATTGCAGTTATGCCACCCATTGGGAAAAAAAAATGCCGGGTAAAACCAGCCTTCTAAGAAGCTCAGGCACCAGTAACCTTCCCACGTGAAATAAAGGAGAGCGAAGAGATAAGGTATGAGGAGAACGTACAAATATTTGCTGGAAGATTAAACGGAAGACCTGCTAATTAGATAGAGCAGAGTATAGCCAAGCATAACAGGATGAAATTAAGGCACGGCTAGTTGAGGAACATTATCCTGTCCATGAGATTTGGTAGATTAAAATATTCAATGGAAACAGAGAAGGATAGAAAAAACTAGACAAAGCAAAATACTGAGAATTCGACATCCATGGGGGAAAAGCTGGACTGTCTGATAAATCCGTGCCACGCTCTGGCAGATCACACTCTGTTCACAAATTAATGTTGGTAGACACCGCCCAGCACTTAGCAAGAGCAACCTCAGCCTTGTTTAAGATAATAACAGCTTTGCCATTGGGTTCGATGAAGCCAGAAGTTCAAATACAACCCAGAAAATTATCTCCTCATTCCACAGTTGGATTTATTAAAATGGAAGGAGACCATGATCGTGGACTTTCTGGCTTCTTCTAGCTCCTGCTTACCTGCTATCATTGCTACTTTTCTGAAAAGTAAATTTGAGAAAGCCTCAAAATTGAGAAAGCCTCAAAACTGATAAACGCTCTTCCTGTTTTCTTGATTTAGGATTGCTGTTTGTTCTGAAAAGTGCCTTTGGAAGTCTTTTCCAGGACAAAATACCTGAAAGAGCCTTTAAAAAAAGGCAAATCTCCATCAGCAATGTCTTGCTGCTAGAGAAAATGAACAGCTTTTGATTAATCAAGAGTTTTGATTAATGAGGGACCAGTCTTTCATGTTATACTGTACCTCATTTTTCAAATCAGCATTATTATTTACTCACTGGCTCAGCTGCACTACAATTTTCTTTGCAAATTCATATTTTGACAAATTATATGGCAATTTTTTTACACTGCAATTACTTTGTGAAACAGAGTTTTACTACTGAATATTCATAGAGCTGTAAGAACGCCGCTCACTCATGTACATAAATTACACATCTCCTCCACTTGCCTTTCCCAAATTATTATGCTTCCATGAGAACGTAGAGAAGAGCTTGCTCTGTACCCCACAATCCCTGGCAGAAGAAAGAAGTGCGGATGAAACACAAAGAGGGAGATCTGAAAGTGCCTCTCAGGAGGCAAAGTGCATACCTTTGTACAAGAAAAGAAGAGACAGCAGGACGCTTCCCATCTTGAACCGCATCCTCTCCTTCCTCTTTCAGGAACAGCTCCTTAGTGTGCTGCTCAGCTTGCTGGGAAGGCATGAGATTAACTTAAGCATTGCCTAAGCACCTTACTCTCCCCCATTCTCACGATTTTATCAAGCACCATCAAGCCAACCACACAATTACTACTGTCAAGCTCCATCTTAGAGGATGTGTCATGCATAACAGTTTTTAAAAGGTAAAAAGTACTGAGGTACTGGCACTCTGGGTACAAATCTGGTTGTGTATGCAGACATATGTCCAAATAAACAAGGATATACCTACCGAGAAAGCACATATATCCCCTATACAAATGCAGAAGATGTCTAATGCTTGTAAAATACATGTAGTCTATGTTGTCTATTGTATGTAGTATGTGTTCATTACCTTCCACACCAATGATTTACCTCTACACTGTCAGTACCTTTCCTAATAATAGCTGTGTGTAGGAATGTGCCCCGGCCTTACTGCTTTTTCAGTCACCTAATTGCAAGGGGCTGAAAACTACAATTAGTAAATCAAACAGAAATAGCACATTTCAGTTGTTTACTTGCTGAGCTGTAAAAATCTCAAACCAAAAAAGTAAAGCTCCCTTTGCTAACAGTTCTACCTACAGTATCCTCTCAACCAGTTGACATCCAAGAGAATTATATATTTGATTTTAAAATGACTGAAAGATTCAAGAGAACGGATGCCTAGTGATTCCAATGGATTTTTCACCAATTCCTCCAATCTCTGTTAATCATGCGCAATTAGCTGTGAATTTTTAATGGAGGTTTTTGAAAGCAATTGCTTCAGAAGCAGCTCTCTTTGTTTCAAACGCTCTCAGATTCTATGCACAGGGAATAGATTAGAGCACTGCACAGAGCACGTGGGCTGCTGTTGAATTAAGCTAGACCTGTCTCTAGTCTCCTGGTCTACGTCCATTCAAAAAATGCTGCGCAGACAAGGATGCTGACTTTTTGGAAACAGTCCCCTGGGGTAGGATTCATCTCATCTGCCTTTGGATATACACAAATTTGGGATGCACTGTAAACTGGATGCCAGGTACGGCATCCCTCTGCAGTCGCACCTCCAGCGTTGATGCATGCCGGCTTTGCCATGCGACCTGGATGGGATGAGTCTCTTGCCAAGGGGGCCCGCTGCTCATCTCAGCCTCGAGCAGTTTAACGTCCTCAACCCAGCACTTCTCCCACTTTCATGTACCCTCAGGGAAAGGGGGGGTTATTGCAGGCAGAGCCCTCCTTCATGGACCTGGGCCAGCTCATCCCAAACACTGGGGAGCACCAATGCATGGTGGGGCGAGCAAGCAGGGCAGCTCATCCCAGTCACCAGACAAGGGACCATTTTCCTAAAGGTGGGGCATTGATCCTGATTTTTTTCTCAGAGGCCTCATGCTCATATTAAGCACCCTTCTTGGGGCAACAAGACCCACCAGAAGGTCCAGCCAGGAGATGAACAAGCGTGAGCCTCACTGAGGGTACCAGGGCTGCCTCTGGGTATCCGCTGCGGTGCAGCATCTCGCTCCAGGCTCAACACAGTATCAGGGCAAGGCCATCTCTCTTCCTCTCTTTGCTGTCCAGTCTAAAATGGGCTGCCACAGAGACAGAGATTTCCAGAGCCGCTGAAGACACTCAGGTATTCCCTCCCTGCATTGATGAACACTTGGTATCTAAATCCCATGGTCTTGAAAATCCCAGCTTAAAAATCCTTAAATACCTTCATCCATGTATTTCGTGGAAAACCAGGGCTTCAGCCTCTCGCCTTATAGTCTCATAAGCACAGGTCACTGTGAGGCAGAGCTGCCCACCCAGAGAGGAATCACCCACCGTATTTTAAAAAAAGCGAAACCAAATTCTCCCCCATCACCCCACACAGTTTAAAATCAGCACGGTTTATAGCCAGCTCCACCCTCCAAATAGGTCTTGATTTCCTGTAAGAAATCCAATAGCTGAGGGATCCTGTTCAGATATAGCACAGCTATTATCAAAGGGATNAGGGCTACTAAGATGATTAGGGGACTGGAACACCTCTCATATGAAGATAGACTAAGGGAATTAGGTCTCTTTAGCCTGGAAAAGAGGCGTCTGAGGGGGGACCTAATTAACACTTATAAATACTTGAAGGGTGGGTGTCAGGAGGATGGGGCCAGGCTCTTTTCAGTGGTGCCCAGTGACAGGACAAGAGGTAATGGCCACAAACTTGAGCACAGGAAGTTCCACCTAAACATGAGGAGGAACTTCTTTACCTTGAGGGTGGCAGAGCACTGGAACAGGCTGCCCAGGGAGGTGGTGGAGTCTCCGTCTCTGGAGACATTCAAAACCCACCTGGACGCGTTCCTGTGTAACCTGCTCTAAGGTGGCCCTGCTCTGGCAGGGGGGTTGGACTAGATGATCTACTAAGGTCCCTTCCAACCCTAGGATTCTATGATTCTATGATACTATGATATCCTCAATACTGGTGGTTCACCAGTTATAAAATTTCATGTGTGGTTTTACAGCCCTCAGGTATTTTGATGTGTTTTCTTCCCCCAGATAGTGGGCAATAACGCAAAGGCCACCTTGCAGCATTGGGATGCTTTTACTGCAGGGAGCTGAGAGTACAGCTTGTGTTTCCAGGGGTGTGGCGTGAAGGTGTGTGAGTACACAAAGGTGTAAAGCTCTTGGGATGGCAGGAGGGGGATCCAAGCTGAGTGGAGGCTGTTTGACACCCTGCCTGGGGATGATGCTCCCTGGCACGTGTCCTTCCCTAGTTGGGTTAGGTGGCCTGAACCACAATTTTACCAGGAGTTTGTTAAGAATTAAACAGTATGGATGACCAGAGGCCACTGCTGCAGTCCATACTTTGGCCTTGCTTTGTTAGCAGAAACAGACACTGCGGCAGGGGAGGTTTACATTAGATATTAGGAAGAATTACTTTACTGAACGAGTGGTCAGGCACTGGAACAGCCTGCCCAGGGAGATGGTTGATTCACCATTCCTTGAGGTATTTAAGAAATGTGTAGATTTGGCATTTCAGGGCATGCTCTAGTGGCAGAGATTGTAGCAGGGGTTTTTGTGGGTGTATGTTTGGACTCGAGGTTCTCAAAGGTCCTTTCCAACCATGAAGAATCTATGATAGTTTGCCACAATTTCAGGAGCTCTATGTCAGCATCTTATGCAGACTTACTGCTTTGTTCCTGTAGCTTTCTCCTTACAAGAAATTAATTTGCTTCTGAGCATGGCAGAGCTGTGCATCCACAAGGTCCCAAAACACACTTGTGGGCACGGAGACCTCCCTGGTGCTTGACTGACCAGCAGCAAATGTGTGTCCTCGGAGAGGAAGCAGGAGGTATAAGCACTCATGTGCAAGACTGAAGAGTAATTCCACATAGTGATTTCGTGTTCCTCCCAAAGTTGGAGTGCCAGACAGCTAAATCAGAGCGGTGCACATGGATTCATGTGTCTGGGAGCTGAACAAACACAACGCGCAATGTCTCAGCACAAATGCGTGACTGGCACGCTTTGGTTTTAGCACAGTTTGGGAATGTACACATTTATACATGTACGTGTGAAACACAGGCATCTCTCACAAGTAGATACAGACTTGACAAGAGAGCAAGACTGGCAACACTTTGAGAGCTTGAGTGGAACTGCCAAGAGCTGGATCCCCTTGAAATGGACAGATCTGTGATGGTCGACGCACGCTGAAGATCTGTCTCTTGAAATAAAATATTCTTTCAAGGAGTTTGAAGTGTTAGCTTAAGTCCTCTTCTGAAAAGGAGCCTTTTTCCTGAATGCAACAAAACACAACGCAGCTAGTTGCCTGGTGTTGGCCACCAGGATGAGGTCCACGCTCTGTAAGGCACGCACCCGGGGGAGCTGTGGCTGTTGTTGGCGGGGCAGGCACCGTGGGATCACCATCACAAATAGATGGGAAGTACCTTCACCGAAGGCTTACCTGCACTACATTAGGAGAAGTCTGGCTATAGCTGATTCAGCTTTGAGCCTGCATCCTTGGAAGAGGCTGGCTGTGGAGGGCAGTTTACNTGCTGGCCACGGTTCTTTTGATGCAGCCCAGGATGCGATTGCCCTTCTGAGCTGCAAGCACGCATTGTTGGCTCATGTCCAGCTTTTCATCCACCAGTACCGCCAAGTCCTTTTCCGCAGGGCTGCTTGCTATCACATCATCCGCCAGCCTGTATTGATAATAAGGATTGCCCTGACTCAATTGCAGGACCTTGCATTTGGGTTTGTTGAACTTCATGAGGTTTGCACAGGCCCACCTCTCTAGCTCATCCAGGTCCCTTTGGATGACATCCCGTCCCTCTGACATGTCGATCGCGCCACTTGGCTTGGTGTCATAATGAGAAGCGGGACACATCACTTTGGCTTCACCTCCTGTGGGCTGCACACACACCACTAACCAAGCTAAGCAGAGGAAAGCCAGACCTATGTATAGCTGCCCTTTCAGGCTGCAGGATACACAGGCCCTTAGTGACATTACAGTGCTTAATTTTATGACTTTACCCTGCTGGGTCTCCCTATGTGATATACAGGCACTTTCTACCCAAAAGAGCTTTTACAATCTAGCCCAGGTATCCCTGCATTGCACTGCAATCTCTAACTGCAGCTTGCCCATACCCTAGAGTGTTTCTTCAGTAAGAGCAAGCACTGACAAACGTTAATAGTTTTCTTAAGATGATGATGGTTAAGGTAAGTATCTTAATAAGATCCTGATTAAAGCAAGTTAAGCCAATTTTTCTCTTTCATCTTTAAGATAGGCAAATCACACCTTCTGCTCTGATCCTGCAAAGAGACTCAAGAGCAAACTCTATCTCAGCGGAGCCAAGGGGCTCTCTTCCTCCTCCTCCTCCTCCTCCTCCAGCAGAGACATCTTGGCCCCAGCACTTGTTAGGGCTCCCACGCACAGGCAGACGCCGCAGCAGTAACCATGCCCAGAGGTCACCACCTTCTAAAGGCTCGCACATGCAAAATGAGACAACACGTTACAATTCAAAAGTTAAACTGCTCCAAGGCAAGCTGAGATGCCTCTTTCTTTCCCGATTAATAAAAACAATGATGCACACAGTACGGGGGAAAGCAAGGAGGGAGTTAACCGTGCTTCCTAGCTGTGGGCTGTGAAAAGCACTGGCCTTCCCCCAGCGCTCAAACACTTCTCCAGACACAGAGGTGAGAGGGACAGTGCTCCCGTCTGCCCCAGTGAGACATCTCCCCAGGGATGCATTGGGCTGCAGCCTTTGCCGCCACCTTCCACCCTGCTTGGGAGAAGGCGCAGGCTGGGGCTTGTCCCCGCTGCCGCCATGGCTGCCTCCGGTCTCTGCCGTCTCCTGGGTTAGCCAGCCGAGGGACCACAGTCAGGCGGGGATCCCTCGCCCGCGGGGAAAGCGGCGGGGAAAGTCCTCGCCGGAGGGGAAAGGCTTCTCTCAAGGATGAAGCCCCCGACCTGCGGCAGGGAGAGGCCCCATCTCTGCTCCACCCCAGCAGCCAGCCCAGGCCTAAGCTGCACCCGTGAGAAGGGGCCCAGAGGAAGACGCAAAATGGCCCCCGATGCCCCATAGATCAGGCAGGCTCAAAAGGAGGGGCAACACTTTTACTAGGCTTCCAGCTGCCCCTTCCCCACCTGGGTGACCTGCAGCTCAGCAAGGAAGGCCTTGGTGCACACGAGGCCCACGGCCCCCGCACATCAGAGCCACGGGAGCTACCAGCCACCACAAAATGGCACCCAGGGAGTATGGTGTGGTGAGCGACCAGATTAAAACCCTGTCAGTCGCGGGTGACTCGGGGGAGAAAAAATAAAAAAGCAAACCGAGATATATCGCTTTAAACGAAATGATGAAAAACCCAGGGTGAGCACAAAGAACCAGGTTCGGCTAAAAACAAAACGGAACGGCACTCGGCGTTGGTTCCACTGGGGCTCGAACCCAGGACCTTCTGCGTGTAAAGCAGACGTGATAACCACTACACTATGGAACCGCCACGTTCGGTTGCCACTGCCGCACTGCCCCTATCGACGAGAGGCCGCCGCGCCTCCTTCCCGCCGCCCCCCGTCCACCCCGCGCGCCGCAGCCGTTGGGCGGGCGGGCCGCCAGCAGGGGGCTCCCCGCGCTCGCGTTCCCCTCCTCACGGCGCCGGATGGCAGCGTTTCGGCCTGCGCGGCCCGGCCTCGGCGGGGAGCGCCCCTTTTTCGTTACTCGTCATTACGCCAGGCGAGAACTGCCTGCTTTCATCCGTTAGGTCTCACCGGGGGCTTTGCGCTGCTCGCATTACCTCAGTCCTCACCCTACCACATCCTCTCGTCGCAACACCAGATCCTCACAACGGGAGTGGCTTGTCAAAGGTAGAAATTAAGGCACCTGCACAGCGTTGACAGGACTGTGGCTAAAAGCAGCGAGCAGAAGCTATTACTTGGACTTTAAAAGATAGGTTTGTTAATGTTCAGAAGCATGTGGTGCCTATAAGCAAAACAGTTTTATTGTTTGTAGCTAAATACCATAGTTGGCTTCACTCTAGTATTTTGGAGGTGGTTTACTGTTACAAGGTAGAAAACTGACTTTCTGACATTAGAATGAATTTCATAAGGTTATGTTGAAATAGACGTGAAAAAAAAATTTCCATAGACTTTGCTGCCCCCCTACCATGTATGTGATGGCTGCTCATAGTAGTTGGCAGTTCCCAGTCTTTAAAAAATGATAAAAAATAATTTTAAAAAACCCTTTTACATACTGATCACTAACATGTGAGTCAAGTCTGTGTACCCTCCTGATCTGGAAAGCCTGATTTAACCAAGAGGCACCATTTGGGAAGAGAGAATCTGGTAGGCTTGAGGTTTCCAGACGTAGGTTTTGCACTTTCTGTGCAGTTTATGGTTCACCAGACCAACAAAATGCAGATCATGCTGTCATTAGGCAGCTTTTGTGCCCATTTATTTTTCCTCATGTTGCTTTACTACGATTTGGCAGAACCTGAGTGCTGTGCATAGGTATCATCTCTATAGGCTCTAAGTGGAGGCTGGAGCTAACTTGTGAGGGAGGTAGAGTGTGAAAATTAGGTCAGTAGTCATTGCTTCCCAGAATAATCTGCATTCAGCTGATAATTTGGGAAATTTTCCTTTTTTTAAAAAAATTGTTCTCATTTTGCAGAAGGTATCCTCATGCTTTCAGAGTGTTTTGGTCTAGTTTCTTGGCCTTCAGGAGTCTGGAGGCTCTATAGCTGCCTTTCTTTCACATTTTTGATTTCGTGTTCTTTTTGACAAGGATGCTGCTAGTTTTGATGTCTTTTATTTATTAATCATCTCGCTCAGAATTGTCG
>VXBO01013322.1:242430-275107 GCA_013400135.1 Rhinoptilus africanus | reverse complement strand
TCCTGTTCACAGAAATTAACCTACTCCTGATTTGTGAGAACAGATTTCTGTCATCTCACTGACTGAGACAGAGTTTAAAATTGTTCTGGACATTTCTTTCTCTCTTCATTCTCTTCTGTTCTTTTTATTCTTTCTGCTTGTGATTTGATGTCCAGGTCTCTCAGGCAGGGACTCATCCCCTGGCTAGTACTTAAAATATTTTGTTGGGTCACATGAAAATACTTCTTTGAGCTTGGAAGCGTAAGAGGAGAGAAACCCCAGCCAGGTCTCAGAAGGAGCACATTCTCTTTGACTGTGATTATCTTCAGTCTTTCTGAAAAATATCAGTTACATCACTTTGTAGTGGGTGCTTCTGAGAAATAGGCCTGAAGCAGAATTTGAATTATGTATGTGGAATGCCTGCATGGAGGCTTGCTCAGGAGATTAATGTTTCCAAAGTATTTGGAAAACAGAATACGTGCTATTACATCAGGAAGGGTTGCTTGTAAAGGGATGTCCCGATTTCTGCGCTAGCAAGGTAACTGGGTTTTTTTCTTGTTATGCTAGGCTGCTCAACAACATACTGTCAGAATTTTTTGACCTACTTTCTGTTGCAGCTGTTGATGCTTGTTAAAACCCTTTTCAGCATCTTAAATGTGTGTGTGATACATGACTGGTGAACAAAAAAGCAGTAGTATGTGTGTCCTTGGTGGTCGGACTGGTATGTTCTCTTTGTCCTATGTAGAAAGGAGAATGGTCTTGTTTGGTACAGCCTATGCCCTTGGACTTGAACGGGAAAGGTTAATTTGGAAAGCACATTTGTGTTTCCTCAAGTTGCATGTTATTGTGATCCCCAAACGTAACTGGAGAGGTGGCTCGTTCCAGCAAGACTGACTCTTTATCAGGTTGCTTGGTCACATCAGGCCACTGAGACAGAGGACGAGCAAATTCCATGAATAACAAAAGAAAACTTGCAGTAGGGTCTTTATGCCCTACAGAACCTAACAGCTAAGGGTTTGATCCCTCTGCCATTGATCTTGGATGAAACGTTTCTGATGGATTTGTTGGCCGTTGGAACAAACCTTCTAGCCTCTCATTATGCAGAGATCTTAGTAAATGCCAATATAGATGAATTTATCAGGTACAGTAAATGTTTTATAAATAACATGTATCCCCAGAGTGCAGTGGAAAGAGGTTATGATGTATTTTTGCTTGCATGCATTTTGGCAGAACAGCGTGAGCATACATAAATGATTAGCTACTGTAACTCTGATCAGGGAAACTGCATCCTGCCAGAAAAACAAACATCAAAACTCTTCTGGGTCATGCAGAATTATCATGCCTGGTATGTATTCTATTTACTGTCTCATCTCACAGGAGAGGAACAGCTTTGAAAGTGGAAACTCGTGTCTGGGACTCCAGAACCTCAAAGAACTAGCTCAGTCAATCAAACCAGTGCATTCACACAGTGCCTTCTGCTCTGCTGGTTTGGCACTTTAAATATCTTTTGCACATTAATAAATGTATCTGTTCTGTCACAGTAAAGACAGTTGTCTGTCCAAAAAGATGATTTGATCACTCTGTTTTTCACAGTGGTGGCTGATGCCTTTAGAACTATCACCAGACTAATCATAGAATCACAGAATCACAGGGTTGGAAGGGACCTCTGGAGATCATCTAGTCCAACCCCCTGCCAGAGCAGGGCCACCTTAGAGCAGGTTGCACAGGAACCCATCCAGGCGGGTTTTGAATGTCTCCAGAGATGGAGACTCCACCACCTCCCTGGGCAGCCTGTTCCAGTGCTCTGCCACCCTCAAGGTAAAGAAGTTCCTCCTCATGTTTAGGTGGAATTTCCTGTGCTCAGGTTTGTGCCCATTCCCTCTTGTCCTGTCACTGGGCACCACTGAAAAGGGCCTGGCCCCATCCTCCTGACACCCACCCTTCAAGTATTTATAGGCATTAACAAGGTCACCCCTCAGCCGTCTCCTTTCTAGACTAAAGTGACCCAATTCCCTCAGCCTTTCTTCATAGGAGAGGTGTTCCAGTCCCCTAATCATCTTTGTAGCCCTATGCAGCACCCTCTCCAGCAGTTCCCTGTCCTTCTTGAGCTGGGGAGCCCAGAACTGGACACAGTACTCCAGGTGCAGCCTCACCAAGGCAGAGTAGAGGGGGAGGATGACCTCCCTCATGGCAACAATTTCTTGAAAATACCGCGTTGCAGTATTATTAGACCTTGGGGGCAGGGGCAGGAGGGTGAAGATCCTGCTTCGTTGGTCTCTGTTCTCAGAAGTCTTTTGCTCCCTATCCAGTCCTGGTGGGACTCCATCACATGGAGAGGCTGCAGAGCAGAGGGGGCAGTGATCCCCATCTTGTGCCCGATCCTGTGGAGCTGCCTCCCACCACAGCATGCTTTATAACCTGTGGTCCTCTTTGGACCCATGAGCACACCCCCACTGACCCCACAGAAGTGGCTGCTGTGCTCAGTTCCATCACTGCACAGCAGCAAGCAGCCCCTCCTGGCTTTTGGAGAGGGGTGGACGGACAGACTGGGGTAAAGGTGGTGTATAGGTGCTGAGGATTGGGCTCAAGAGTATACTGGTAATATTACAATACCATACTTCTACTGACATCTAATATTTCTGAGTGGTTTGGTGTTGTGTGTGTTCAAAATCACAGCGTCCCCATGCTATTGAAACAATGCCCCGTGCCAGAGGCAGTGGATTTCTCAGGGGCTGTTGTGCTAGCAGTGGGTAGTAACAAATCGCCTTGGGTGTGACAGCACTGCCCTTCCCTGGGCACCTGTGCAGTCGACGGACAGCCCGCATGTCCTGGTTTGAGGACACCATGGTCAGCATGCTGAGGAGCTGGGTCAGAGGTGCCAGGGGTGAGGGTTTGATTTCAAAGCATGCAGCGCCACGGCTTCCTGACTGCACAGGGGAGCAACGCTGGAGCATTCTTAGCTTGTCCGATCCCTTTCCAGTAGTCGAATGAGGAGCAGACGAGACAAACCATGAACCGAGTCCACTGAATTCCAGTCACACATCTGTGGGAAGAACATGTGCATGCATGTGAAGAAATGAAATTGAAAACTGAAAATTGAAAATGTACAGGCATTAGGGCAGTGCCTCTGAGCACAGGAATTGAGTGCATCATACTTGTTCCATTATCTGGGTATGTCTTGTAGTAAATTCAGTATTGCTTTCATAAGCATGCCAGTTACATCAGAGAACCAAATACCTGGACAGCCCTTAGGTTTTTTTCCAGTGTGCTAGATCTGCTAAAATGCAAATCATTTCCTCAACACAGCAGAAAGGCCGTTCTTCTTGAAAGAGATCACGTGACTTCTGATGCGAAGCAGATAACTTCAGCCCATCCCTTTCTCTGCCTGAGATTCAGGAGGCATGGTGACAAAACAGCTCTTCAACAGCACGCGTACAGTGCAGCTGGAGGGCTGCAGCCTTGAGCTTTCACATCAGGCTGGATGATGAAAACGGCGTTTTTCCCTGCCTCCCCTGAAGAGCAGTGCTCAAGAAATTTTCTCTCCGGAAGCTGTATAAATAGGTGGAGAGCAAGTGCCTTGCAGCTTCTGAGCTCCAGAGCCCCAGAGAAAATTGGAGCACCTGTTCTGCAGAGCTGCACCCCTCATTGTGCAGTTCTGCTTCCAAAAAGGGGCTGCTTTATCTTAAAAAAGAATCTTCTAAAGGTACTGTTGTGGAAAAAATCTCGATATTGCTGAAGCAGAAAGAAAAAACAGGTAATATCTTTGCGTGGGGTATATGTATATCTATCTATATATATATATTTAGTTCACTTCTAAAGAGCAAGTTTACATCATCCTAAGTTCTGTGCAGGGAATAACAGATATATGTGGGACTATTTATGATTTTACCCTGAGAAAAATCAGTGTGCTTCAAGTTATAAAGTTTGACCTGGACTGGATCAGTTATCCAGAACTTATTAGTACAGATGAGATCAAATAGCTTTGAGACTACTATTTATTTTAGGTAAAAGTATTTTTGCAATGATAATTTTGAACCTTTTTCTGATGCTTAACTTAAACTTTATTAAAACCAATAGGAATTTCAGCTGAAACATGAATTTCATTTTTAAACTAGCTCAGGTTTCAACATATATTTACTCTATTCTGAAGCTTCGCTTTTTCACCACTTTCCCCCTTCAAGTAAGGAGAATTAAATGGGATGTCATTAAGACCCTGCTCATTAACTGCAGGATAATGCATGATTCAGAATTTCCTTTTCCTCCAGGATAATAAGCTACAACAGTTGTTGTTGACTTTTATGCCCCAGTTGGGTCCAGTCTACTAGAGCTAACTTTGCTTCAGGATTTTTAGTTTTATCCTTGCTTCCTGAAGGAATATTCCCCTAGAGGCATTTAACATTTCTGGAAAGTGACATGATGGCTTTGCTTATACTTCAAGGTGATCTGCACCCCGTTTGAGCACTTGTATTTGCTACTCCCCTTTTTTTAAAAAAACATTGCCCCCAAAGTCATCTTGCTGCACAAAAAATGAGGCTACTTGCTGTGTGTGTTTATTTTCTGCACAAAGTAAGTGTAAAAGTTTTGTGTAAATGTATCCTTTATTGATTGCAAGTAGCATGAACTGGCTTTTTCCTGTATTTTTCTACAGATCCTCTTTTGGATTTGCATGCAGTTCCTGAACTCAACGAATGCTTGGACAATCTGTGCACGTTCACACCTTTGCAGCTTTTGGTTTAATTTCTTTTTGCAGTGTGTTTTTGTGCTCAGGAATATGAGTCCGCTTTAATGAGCTGGTCCATCTTCATCCTGTTCTCTTTCAGGCTTTGTTGGCTTTCCGATACCTTACTTCATCCATTCCCTATTGATTCCTGGCCGAAACACTGAGATCTATCAACAGAGCCATTGCTAGAAATGATTCTATCAGTTCTCTATTGAGCTTAGCCGTGCTTCTCTGAGCAGGCTGAAGAAATTGTCCGTAAACAAAAAGGCTTTCTCATTTCTTTCTTTCACATATATAATCACTGAAAGACACTTAATAGAAATGTCAGTTTGTCCCATGGATGTAAAATAACAGAGACCTAAACACATGCTGCTTTGCCTATGTTTGGTGTTCTCATATCAGCCCCTTGGCAGACCAAATTCAGCACCGGTGTCAAAATTACAGCTCTTGTGTGCCATAGCTAAATTCTCTTTCACTCTGTTGGCTGACTGTGGCTGCTTCATCCCACTTTCTGCGGGTTGGGTCATTTAGCTAATGAAATCTTTAACTCATCTCTAGATTCACATCCTTGACAATCCCAACTCTGGCAACAAGACAGCTTTAAAGAGTTGTCCCTCCACAGGTACTAACCTTGGTGTTGTGATTTAATGTCTAGGTTCTCTTCTCTCGGGTATTTTGCTCTTTACTGCTTCGTTCCCTCAGCAGTGCACAGAAGCAAATCCATCATAAGCCCATGTTATACCATCTCTTTCTCAGTTCTCTGCAGTCCTCATTTCCCAAGGAAAATACCTCAGCAGGAAGTCTGAGAGTCACAAAAAATAAAAATGTGATAGCAAAAAGACATCAAAGGAAAGCCCTTGTCATTGGAAGGGGCTTCCTTCCATCCATCCATCTGATCTTTATTGAGAAAAATGTCCCTATCTTATCACCTCTCCAACCACAAGTACCTTCTAAAACATGTTATGGGAGGAGTTCATAACTACTTGTTCACAAATGTGCTTGAGAAAGAGGGAAGGAGGGAGAAGGAAGGGGAAGGAGGCATGTTGCTGGAGATAGCCATTGAAACAACTTATAGGGGAAATAGCGTAATTGCAGAAATCCCATCCCAACAAAAATAAAGGAAGGAGGCTTTCATTTGTTGTTTATCAAAGGTAAGACACAAATAGAACAAAGACAGATTAAGAAGTTAAAGCCTAGTGGCTCTTACTCCTATGGCTTCCATATCCTCAGGCTTGACCTAGCTTATACTTGTCTGCCAGTAGCACAGCTTGTCTAATTTTAAAATATAAGGTATGCTTGAAAGGATGGCTCTCTGCCCAAAGGACCTGCAGCCTGATTTCATTAAAAGTCAGCTATAAATCTTTACAAGATTTCCATTATTCTTGAGGCAGCCTGGTCTTTACCTGACTGACAAACTGGAGGCATGATTGATTTTGGGCAGCACCTATTACATCCGGATCAAATGGTGCTAATTCATTATCTCTGTAAATCAAGTTCTCAACAGCTCAGGTTCTGAAACCTAAATGCAATGGCTGCAGTGTAAACTTTAGTGACTCCTATCCAGAAAAAGAGCAGCGTGTGCTGGTCTGGCTTAGCCTGATGTATGTCTGTTGGCATGGTTGGAATGACATTTTATTTTGCTTCAGTGGATGGGCTGTGCATTCAATGTATGTCTATCACAAGATTGCCTTTTTGCTGAACTGAGTGAAATGTAGCAATTTCTTGGAATTATATCTAAAAATGGGACAGATCACTGGCCTGTAGAAATTGAATTACTGCCCACTTTTTAGTGAGCATGACAGATTCTCTCTTAAGGGTAAAACAGTGGTATAGTATCCAGAATGCTAACACAGCATTATGTCCTAAATTCCAATCCAGCTACCTTGTATCTCTGAAGCCTTTTACAATACCTTGGTAAAAGCCCAGCTTTCCAATTCGTCAGCCAACGTTTGGGGGAATTTTGTAATGGCAAATGGTTCTTCACCAGACATTGCTACCCAGCATAGTAAATAGCTCACAGAAATGAGACTGAGGTTTTAAATGCTTGGTTTTCAACCTTCTTCCCCATGGAAGGCCTTCATGGCCTTTGACTGGTATTTTTCTACGCCTTTGCTCAGGAAGGCAGGGTTTGGCATGGAGCATGAGTTGGCTTGAACCAGCACACTTGAGGGGCAGGAGGGGAGAGATGACTTCTTTTGGAGCTTCCTTTCCACTTGTTCATGATTCTTTAATCAGACAAGAAGGGCAGAAAGTGAATTTGCTGTGCCTGGGTGGAGACCCTGCTTACTGGAGTGTTTGGTAGGTGTGGTTGATCTGGAGTCTGGACATGCAGGTTGGTGACCAGAGTGGCTCTGTTACCACCTGAGAAATCACCAGGAAATAGGGTAGTAGTTTAAATGTTCACTATGGCCTTTTTAGGATGCAAATATTTGGGACTGAAGGTGATAATTATTCCCCCGGACTAACTCTTTGATGGCCAGGTTTGGCCTTTTTAAGAGGTTTAATGAGAGGATATATTTGTGAAAGTTTTCCTCCAAGCTTTGAGTATATGTTTCAGGCTTCATTTACTGCTATCACCATAAAATTTCTGTCCCTGTGTCCTATCTTTTTTGTTTCTTTTCTTAAGAAGGCACTAGAAGTGTATGAATTTAGAGGTGGGTGGAGGGAAGAGTAGGGATGACAGCGAGAAAAGCTTAAGTCATTGAAAGTAGAGTGCGATAGTGATTCAGATCGCCGTTTCTTGGGTCAGCCCATTGTTTATTGCTTGAGTGGAGTCCTGAGAGGTGTGATGGTTCTGTCTGGGGCTTCTGTTGGCCAGTTGCTGGGCATACGCTGACCAGACTTTTAATGAAGATAGTCTTGCTACAATAGGACTTAGACTGTAAGCTCTGTTTAGCTCTTAGTCCTTTCTTCAGGTCACAATTCAAGTCATGGCTGGCTGGTTTGAGATGGACTAATGAACAGATTCTCCTAAGAGGGCAAGTGAGGAGCTGCTATTCAGGAAAACAGCAACTGTTTGGACAGAAGACAAATTTCAGCTATTAGCAGTATCAGTGCTGTATTTGATGCTGTCAAAGCCACTGATTGGCCCAAAACTAATGTAACAGCACTTATTTGGATTGCATTATATCTTCTTCAGAGGGAAGAAAAGCAGTCCATTGTAAGAAAAAAACCCTAAAATCCCTCTTGCCTGAAATAAATACTGACTCAGAAGGTGACAGACCCAGCTCAAGTGTTGGATACCCTTGTGTTGTGGCACCCTGAAAAATAGTGATGTTAATACGACACGGCATAACATAACTAACATATAACATAACTATATATAAACTTTAAATATTCCCACAGCTATAAATGTACTTTATTATTCAAACTGAAAATAGGCTAGTTATCCATTTGTGTTTTCCTCTCTCTTTTATCCTCCTGTTACTTTTACTTCTGGTAATAAAGCCAAAGGAAAAGTAGTCAAGCATCCATTTTATGCTGATGAATTTCTTCTTTGCTTTAAAACTCAAATTAAAAGAAAAAGAATATCTATGAAAAAAAAAGATCGAATGCAATAATATAGATCTATCAGACATGCTAGAGAGGAACATGTAACCCTGGAGACAGGGAGAGAGTCTTCATGGGTCAGTGTGATCATATCAGACATCTTTAGCTAAAACAAAGATCGGTCTCTCTACAAGCATCAGTGGCTTTCTTGTTATTTAGAAATTTACCCATTTTGTATCTCAGGGAAATTGTATTCATTTGAACTTTTTTATTAGGAAATATACTGTGTTAGTGAAGGATAGCAGCTAGTGAAGAGATGAGCAAGTGCCAGGAGAAAATCCCAAAAGGCCACACTGTAAAATGTACGTTGTTCATTTATTGAATGAAACCAAATCTTTTATTTAGAATGTTCCATCTGTCCATGTAAATTTGGTGGTGGTGACACTGAGGGATAAAGTAATAAATGGGCTGGCAGGGTACCTTGTCAAACCAACACAGTGTTAGCAGAGATGAGGTTTGGGGTTTTTTTAGCAATAGTATAAGATGAAATTTAAAGTCTGCAAAATTCCACAGTTTCAATTTTCAAATCACAAGAATGAAGAGTAACATACCTCTGTAGCCCCTTGTCCCTAGTAGTAAGGCTTTAAATAGCTATGCTTCAGATTAAGAAATCATTGGTGCACATTAACTTCCAGGTAACATGCAAGAAGTAAGCTGTATTAATTCCTGAGCTCATCTATCTTGAATGCAAGCTGATCAGATGTGAAAAAAACCCCTAGCATAGTTCATCAGGTTCAGTTTGTATAGGACATGCTGTACAGTAATTTTTTTATGAGCTGTAGGTACTTTAGATTCTCTGTTGTCAAACACTTTTTTTTTTTTTTTCCCCTCTCCCTCCCTCTCCCTCCCTCCCAATCCTCTCCCTGTTAGGAGTGCTAGGACGAGCACAGGAACCCAGAGGGGTACGATCCTCATTGCTGAAGGAATAACACAGGAAATGTTTGTAACGCTAACAGCTGAGAGAGACATGCTTCATATCGGCAGCAGTTGAAACTGATGGGCAGCAGCATTGGAACCATGGGGTGCAGCAGTTCTGTAGCTGACCGAAGGTCAGAGAAAGGTGAGTGCTGCTTTTATCTTCAGGGTCAGTGGTTGTTCTCTCTGTAACAACAGGAGTGCAAAAAACTTTTCTGCCTGGTCCTGCTGTCAAAGTACTTGTTTAGAGAAAATTATTTTCCAGTTATCTTTTTAAAAGAGTGCATAGCTTCTAGATGCTAGCCGAGGTCAGAAGGCAACTGTAGACCACCTCTAATATCTACAGATTGGGTTGGAAAAGATTGAGAGCATTGGGGACAGAAGCTAAATTTCGGATGTGTCTGTGCTTGCTTTGTCAGTGGCAAAGGGTATGGGGTGAGGCATTGAGGGGGACTTTTTATAGCTTTTCACAACACATGATTCCTGGGCAAACTGTCCCAGTTTCCCTGCTGTTGGGTTACTGCAATTATGAAACAAATGTAATAAAGCAGAGCCATTACAATGACTCACAGAATCAATTTTCTGCCGTATCAAGTGCCTGCCTTGAAATTCTCCCTCACAGTCACTGACTGAGGCTGTCAATTGAAACTCTCCACAGTACCTGGCTAAATATTCAATTAAAACCCTAATGCATCACCCGCCTGCACACCCTGTTATGAACATACCAGACTTTGCACAGGTAGGTGGGTTCCAGGGTTGGCTAGACCTTTGTTCAGACCTTTGTGTTCTATTTCAAGGTTTGTCATTAAAGCACAATTTGCAGGTCTGCCAAGAGCCATGTTACATGGCACTGTGCATAATTTTAGGAGATTATTATGTTGAACAACGATTGTTCTAAAGGAAGGCTCTTCTTGTCTACCAAGCCAGGACACAAGTCACAGGAAACTGGTGACTAAGAAGCACGAGCACTTAGTCATGGCTACAGGGATCCAAGCTGACTGGTTTATGAGGAGCCCTCAGTTTTGTGTACACTAGTTGGCCACCACAGCAGCATCAGTGCTGTATCACAGCAGTGGAAACAGACTGGAAACATCTGGAGTCCCAGATCTACCCGTAACTGGGAAGCAGTCCTTCTTTGGGTTTGCATGCTATGCGTATATGTGCCTTGCAAGGCCTCGGAGATGAGTTAGTTGGGAATATTTCTGAGGGTGCAAAATCTTGGTGCAGATGTGAAGAGCTGTACTCTTTCTTGGTCTACACACATAAATACTCATCGATATGGAGCCAGGATTCGCTACCCTAAAGCTGGCTTATGATTTTGTGTGCTTGTTTGACAGTGTTTTGTCCATTCCAGTTGCTGGATGGGGTTCTTTCCGCACTTCAGCAGTAGTCAAATGATGCTGAACCATTATTCTATCTGCAGCCTGAGTCTGTACATCCCTCTAATGCATTAATAGCGCAAATTTAACAGGTACTTGGTGGTGTAGAGACCCTTCTGAAACTGGTAACAATTTATTTTACAGATGCAGTTTAGTGTAGTGTGAAAATCGTGTTGAGTCAGTCCTGAGAATAACAGTGCTGTAATAAGTACAATTAAAAAGAATGACAGGAAATATTCTGTTAGATTTGCAACATTAACCATAGTGGTCGATATATATCTGTCTTATGTGATACCAGTGGAACTGTGCCATGTTAAGTGCTTAGGACCATTAAGCAACCCATGGGGACTTTAATGGGAAGTTTAATGGTTCTGATGCTGAAAATCAGTTTCTCTGCTGGTGGCTGTGCTCTGCCCCTTAGGTACTCTTCTAAACAGAAAAGCTGATAATAACCTTACTGTGATGTGTCAGGTCTGTGGTGGTGAATTGCAGAAAGGACAGAAAATAAGAGAGATCTCAGAGTTTATGTAGGGTAGAAAGGACGCTCTCAGTCATACAAGGATTACATTTCCCTCAGACAGGAGGATTTTTCTAGGATGGACGTGTTATCTGTAGGATGGGAGTCTTTACTGATTTTGGCCTCGTCTGGACTAGAAAACTTTACCACTTTCTCTATATTGTGTACTTAGTCATGGTAAAATTAGCAAACAATATGCTATTATGGCACCTGTAAACATTTTAATAAAAAAGCTTCCTTAATATTATACATTAGTTAATAGAATTGCTCTTCCATGGCGGTTTTTCTTTACCTGCATAACTGTCTGTTTAAGAAAAAAATAATTCTCATTCAGGGCTGCCACTCATCCTAGTCTCACAATTCCTGGTATTTGTGATCAGCTAAAACAATCGACTAGTGTAAACTGTTGTCCCTCTAGTACAGAGCTTTTCTGTGCTATTTTGCAGAGAGAAAAAGTATCAGTATAAATTGTTGGTTGTTATTTCTTGTTTAGTTTTGTTTTTCAGTATCAACTGTTCATTTTGGCAACTGTAATAAAATAGAGGCAAATTTGTGTTAGACATTAGTGTTGGGTTTAGTTTCCTCTTTTTTTCTTTTTCATGAATTTGCAGTGCTGTGCAGTGGTGATAGTGTCAAACTCCGGAATTCAGTACAATGTCTCAGGTTTTTTCTGTACTTCTCCTGATCATCTCTTCATCTGATCAGAAATGAACTGTAGTTCTTGGGAGTGTCAGGAGAAGATCAGTGTATTCCTTTGGTCCTCGTATCTTCGATAGAGTTGCCCTGTAGCTGCTTTGACTTGTTCCCCCAAGATCAGAAGCACAAAGACTTTTTTTCTGTGTCCTGTGCTGAGCTATTTAGGGTTGAGTTCCTAAGGAAACTCCTTGAAGTGAGGTATTAACTGCAGGACTGGAGGCAAAGGATTGACATTTCTGGCCCTATCTACTTATTTACTGGTATCCCGTTGAGAGTACAGGGAAAAAGAGGTACGGAAAAAGAGGTAAGGAACCAGTCAAGAAAGAATTATGTTCAACTTTAAGTGAGTAAGTGTGATATCTCTTGAGAGCAGCCTCTTACCTTACTCTGGTTTTTGTTGCCAGGCAAGAATATGGTGGTGGCAATGTGGCTGCATTGGGTCAGGTGCAGGATTCAATACCCCTGTGCTCTGTCTTTCTCTCTCTTTTACGCAGTGATGCATGTAACGCCTCTTGACTGCCCCTGTTAGTGCTCTGGAGGGCTAAGCATGTTCATACAGAGTCCCCTTCTGACCATAATTGAAACAAATGGCTAGATTTGAATTTGCCGTTATTTCATCTGCTTGATCTTCAAGGCAGTAGCTGCATTTTATTCTGATTTTATATAGTGTATGGTGTGCTCCTCTGGATGATAAATCCATACTTACATATGCCCTAAGTATCTGAAACATGCATTTATTCCTCTCTAGTTGATCTTAAAAACCAGTTAAAAAGTGACCAAGGGATGCTTTTCCCAAAGTTAATTGATCTTTCTGGATAAGCACCCTTAAAGTACTAGAGAGTCACAGCTGTGTGAAACAGCAGAAGTTACTGCTGAGCTCATCTGTTCCTTCTCTCCCAAGCTCATGGTTATTTCAGGCTGAGCACAGCCCCTCCAGCCCTCTGCTTTCATGCCTCCCTCCAGGTTTATGAGAGCTGCAATGATCACCTGTAATGCTGAGGGCACACTTGCCTGCCTTTCCTCTGGTCTCCCTGCTGTCAGTACTACTGCCACCCACATTTCACGCCCTCGCTCCTGAGAGCTGCTGCCCTTGGGGTACCAGGAGTAGCAGGGGGAATTGTCAGAGTTGTGGGATCAAGTGGGCATCAGCTCCTGAAGCTCCTGTTCTCCTGCACAGCTCTTGCTGCTGGCCACTGTTCATGCAGCACTAACTGCTTGACATAGGTGTAAGGAGCTCTCCCCACAGGACAGTGCCCACCCCAGGATCTCTTTGTGCCACCAGATGTTGTTCTGCTTAATAAACTTTCATCTGAGCAGCTAAGGAAATGTGATCTTTTTGTGGTGTGACTGGGGCCTGTAGGCAGCAAGCCCTTCTCTCTAGGCTGCAGACTTGGTGATTGTCCTTCAGTGAAGTTTCCATCAGTTTTCTAGACCAGGACAATAGTAGACACAATTTCTTAAAGTGCTGAGGGGGATGCGTATTCAGCACATAGTCTGAAATGGTCTTCTGACTTGTCCCATTGAATTCTTGGGGTAACTGTTCCTTTGTTCACCAAGCTAACCAGAGGTACACCTGTGTGCCTTTTGCCATGTCTATTTAAGCAACACATTCTGCCCTTCAATATGATTTGTTAACATTTTATCCTAAGGTTTGAATTTTGCTGTCTTGTTAATACAGCTGTGCAGGCAAAAACTTTCTAGTAAAAGAGGCATCATTACATGATGCTCATGTTACAGCCTGCAAAGTCTGAAGCTTTTTACTGCAGCTTGGTAAAGAAATACATTTTTTTGGTACACCAAGCTGCTCTTCTACCCGTCTTCACCTTCCCAAAACCCACATACTGCCCATCAACTGAACATGTCTGACTTCTTACATGGGTACTGTCTTCAGAACAATGAAATGTCTTCAGGATAAAGAAATGGGGAATGTTTCTGACAATACAGGCCTGAGCAAGTCAGCTAGTTTGGGATCTGTCAAAGACAGAAACGGTAAATGCATCATGTATTCATTATCAGAAAACACTTTTTCAGTTTCACAGAGTTTCATCTTAATGTCAGCTATGCCCAATGGACTGAATTTGTCATCTCTCTGCAAAATTCTGCAAAGGTAGCCTGTGTGTTTTCATTGTAGATTACACTGCATCCATGTGTACTCCATTGCTTTCTGTTTTGACAGTCATTAGAGCTGCTATCCTCATCCAGAATTGGTACCGCCTTACAATGGCCCGGCTAGAGATGAGGCGCCGCTATTCTCTGAGTATCTTTCAGTCAATCGAATATGCTGATGAGCAAGATCAACTACAGGTTTGTAATCTTCAATTCTTTCTGCACATCCCCAGGGGACTGAAGTTATACAAAGTGGGTATGTGGTTATTTCACCCTACAAAGCTGTGTTCTGTGTAATAAAACCGCTTCCCTGCCTCGCACATGAACTAAGTTGTGTGTATACGTATATATTTATGTGTATAACAACATAAGCAGAAGGACACCATTTTACCCGTACAACCATATCTAGGTTAGAGGTTCCTGTAGAACGGCTCTGTTAGGGGTTGCGGGTCATCCCACTATGGGTGATCTTAACTAGGTCTGTGAGGCAAGATATGTACAGCAGAGATATCAGTGTCTCAGCATGTCAGCTCAAGCTTCCTTTAGGTTCAATTCAGGGAATTAGGAACTTCTAGAGCTTTGTGTCCCTCCTAGCATCAGCGTATAAAGTCAGTTCAGTGCATGGTTGCAGTAGCTTTCTGTCAACTACAAAGGAAATCTAGGCAAATAGTCTGGATGACGAGCAAAAGGAATTACACCCAAAAATGTCAGCAGCATTGACACAGCCCTGGAACTTTGTATGTATTCATATAGTGTCAATCTGCTAATTCATAGCAAAGAAGGAAGCAGGGTACAAGTGGTGCCTTTATTGCAGGCTGATGCTAATTGTTAGTAATTGAGTAAAGAAGGAGAATGTTAATGCTTGTTGGGTCCCCTAAACTTACCGCTGCATGTTTGTTCTTTTCTTTTCCGTACTCAGCTGTCCAACTTTTTTACATTCATGCTGGATCACTGTACTCATCCTGATTCAGGTAAGGATGAAAATCAAAGTAATACGGAGTTTCTGTTTGAAAAACCTGATGTGAGGAAAGTTAATTTTCAAAGTGATATTTACAGCCTATGGCACATGGTGGGGCTCAAGTTTGATTTCCCAAATACTGTAATAAGAATTTTATCCTGTAAGTGTTGACTTTGCTCAATATCTACTCAGTGAGGCAAGGCGTAAAACAAAACAGATCCCTGTTGTCCTTATAAGAATACTGAGAGGTGCTGAGTGCTTTCTTATTTGTTAATTCCCTTAAGCTGTTTTCATGGTAGTCCTACCGACTCCAATTTTCACAGCATGTGTTCTTAAACTATGAGATGGGATTATCCAGAAAGGCTGTGTCTAGTTGGCTTACTGCAGGTGTAATCAAAAAGGTTGCCTTCAAATGGACCACTTTTTAATTTAATTTGTTCTAGATTTTACTGCAAAACATGTATCAGGTGGATAAATTTAAACTGCTGGAGATAAATCTAACCGTCTCAATTAAAGCTCAGTTATTCAAAGAATAACCTTTAATTTTTGAAGTATTTTAGGATTCTTGGACAAAACTTACTTTTGAGGTCGAGGTCAACAGAAGGACAGACTGAAAGTGATTCCTAAATCCATAAAACAAACATGACTTCCCTGAACAAATTGAGAATAGATCTAATCCCAATGGAGTTGAAAAAGAGACTGCCCCCTTCTTATTGAATTACAAAAGAATGTTCTTTCTCTTTCATCTGGTCCAGCCACAGGTTATTTCAATTAAAATATGCATCAAGACACTTTGATAGCAGGATAAAACCATCATCAAAACCATTAAGTGGTTCAGTGTTCTAATGACAACCATTAGAAATGGCAATTTTTCTCTCTTAAATACTTTAAAGTGCCTAATGCTCTTTGTGCTCCACAGAAAAATAAATTAAGTCTGAGCCTTGCTCCAAAGCCAAGGCAGATGATATAATAGTCCTTCTTTTAATTTTTCCATTACCGCTGTATTCTGCAAAAAAAATCTGCTTTAGTCTTTTCACTTCCTGGGAAGGAATTGGTGAACTTAAAGACAGTTAGACACTGCTTACTTCATCTACTTCTACATGCTGAGAATTCACCTCAGTTCAGCTTTTCCACCCAAGTGGGAAAGAAAATAGTAGTGCAAGGTCTGAGATTTGGAAAAATAGTGTTAATCTCTATTTTCATTATAATATTAAAAATGAATTTTACATCTGCTCATTGAAGATATGATTTCTCCACCGTTACTGTGTCTGCTGACAGAAGGAACAAAGGTAAGTGAGGTGCCTCAGGTGACTTGCTAGGACTCAGAACATGGCTGTTATGAAGCACTGTTATACATGCATATGCTGTTTGTGGGCAGGTGGAGATCCAGGCCCCTCCTGTGCCCAAGGAGGGACAGAGGGTACTGCAGGCTGCCCCTTGTCACCACTGCGCAGGTGACCTGTTTCTTGGTCTTGCAGATACCAGGTATTGTGGACAGCCTGAAACAGATGATAAAGTGTATGGTTTATGGTAAAGCTCCCTTTTGTCTTGCTTGCTTAAAACATCAGTTTGTTAGGACTGAAGTTGTTAAGACTTGATAATGGCTCCAAAGGCTTTGGTTT
Source organism: Rhinoptilus africanus (assembly GCA_013400135.1). Classification (NCBI taxonomy): domain Eukaryota; kingdom Metazoa; phylum Chordata; class Aves; order Charadriiformes; family Glareolidae; genus Rhinoptilus; species Rhinoptilus africanus. Next base: position 258,666 of record VXBO01013322.1, on the reverse strand, counting down.
TGTCTTGGTTTGTTACTTCCTGCTTTCTAACACCCTGTGTTACAAATACCAGAACGCAAAATGAAACAGAAAGATTCTGTTTATTAGAGAGATGGTCAAAGCAGCCTACACAAAGGAGTTAACTTGAGGTTTGAGAAATTGCATACCAAATTTGTGTTCTGTGCTTTGTGGTTATGTTTGTCCAGCTACTGGCTGTGTGCTCTTGATTGCTCGCCCCTCTAAGTGACCCTTGCAGCACCCATGCTAAGCCCTCTGATTTAAGCAAAGTTTAAGTGCTGAATAGAGTGATTCTTAATGAAGTGCTTCCATTTCTGCTGAATCATGGTCTTAAGATGTGAGCCACCATGACTGTAAACATAACAAGCAGAGAGGCTTCAATTTGGCTTTGCTATTCCCAAGCATTTTCTAAAACCCGTGATTCTCTGGCTTTTTTTTCATCAGTGTGTGCTCACTTAATTTAGAGTGATAGCATATGGTTCAAAAGCCCTCTCCAAGAAGACGTTATGTAATATTCTTACTAGAGAATGGTTTGCCTGTTTTTCTCAGTATGAAATGAGAAAGTTACCTGAAGGTTTTGTGATCTATGTTTTTCCTTACATTATAAAGCGCTCAGTCTTCACTATTCATCCTGTCACTTTCCTCCTTTTAATCTTTTTCAGAACATGTTTTTCAAAGAAAGCAAGCAGCCACCATCTCCGTAACACAGTAGTGCTTTTGATGTGATTCTTTATCTGTTGTACTCTGAAGCTTTTGTCATCCTCTCATCCTGCTTGAGTTGTCAGGGCAGTTTAAGTTGTTATTGGGATATTATATATATAGCTGTGTGTCTTGTTCTTACTCTGCTTCTGATTAAAGGCTATTTTCAAAAGGTTTGTAGGAAGTAAGAATTAAAACCTTTCCCACCTTACACTTTTCTTCCTCCCTCCTCGAAAAAATCTGCATACCTACTCAGCCTTTCAGTGGAAACAACTCTGGTCAGAGAAAGCTGAAAACTGCTTTTTCCAGCAAAAGATGACCCATTTACTCACTCTTTTGTGGGCACATTGAGGGTGAGAAGGATGCAAACATGTCCTGGGTAAAGTGGTGGGACTAGAAGTCCAAGGCACCCCTGGCTGTGTCTCTCAAGGTCACCAGGGCAGGAGACACACCTCCTGGAGCCTTGCTTCAAAAGGGAACCAAAAAAAAAGTGCTGTTTTCTGCAGTTTTACTCCACACAATGCCTCCCTTACAGCATCAACACCCTTCCAAGGCTTTTTGCATAGACTCATTCTTGCAGTGAGGAATAAGTCACAGCTGCTTGCAGCTTACAGTGCCAGGACTGGAATGAAGGAATAAAAGTTGGAGCATTATAGAAATCTTCATCCTCTTAGTGGGCTCATTTGGCTTTGACCTAATGGCTAGGGATGAGTATCTGGCAGATGTAAGAGCACTCCTCAGGAGCTGGAGGTGCTCTCGAGTACCCCAATGGTTAGTCTGAAGGTGCACAGATGGTGGCAGAACAGAGAGCTGATTTCAGAGCAACAGAAGTAAATGATTCCTTGTTACCCTCATAGCGATTACATCCTTAGCAGTGGTGTCTGTGACTTGCTTTGAACAACTCCCATGGTAAAGGTCATCTTGTAAGGAGAACCAAGTCCCTGGGTTTTCTGTTGCCAAACTGACTCCACGTAGCTCTGGGCTTTTTGTGTTTAATATGGAATATAGCTATTTTCCTGTGGAGTAGTTGCGTGGGGTCTGCTAACAGCGAAGGCTCAAGTCACTGAGCTTGGGCTAGACCTCTGGTGTCAGAGCTTGGGCTAGACCTCTGGTGTCAGAGTACAAAGCAGGTCATTCCCTGTGCTCTCTGTAGAGACATGCAAATTCTGGCAGAGGGTATTTCATTCTGTTTTAAGATGGGTGCCTGAGCTAGGCATGTCGAGAGTTTTTGTCACCGTCTTTCAATATGGACAGAAAGAGCCTTGACACCTTTGACTAGAAAATGACTAAAATGAGAGGGGTGCCAAATCCTTCAGAGTTAGTCCTGCATGGGGATTGTGGTGAGCTGGGATACTTGTCGGCCAGCACGCTAATCCCCAGGCTGCATTAGGGCATCCATTTACTGACTCCTCTGGCAGCTGCCTGAGGAGACATAAGCGCACTCTCAGGCTAATGACCATGACTGGCTTTTGACGACTCATCCAGAAGTGGAAAATGGGGTGTACTTTGCAGAGATATGCCCTACAGGGAAGGAGATTGGGTTTCTCGGTCTGGGCATATGCCAAAAAGGAAACAAGGCTGTGAGGAAGGCAGGTTCATGTTCAGAGGTAAAGGGATGGGTAGCCTGCTGCATGCAGGAAGGGAGGGCTGGAGTAGGAGCAGGCATGGGCAGATGTTTCCCTGGCTTGGAACGATGATAAGACTGCTGACTCTGAAGGAGTCGTGTCAGATGAGGAAAGCCTGTGGCCAGAACAGGCAGTAAGGATTTTCAGGTGGTCTGAGGAGCCAACTCCATGATCTGCAGCTGTCCACTTCCCAAGGGATAGGGCACAGAAGCAGATATCATCTGGAAACCCACTAGAGACAGAGCTGGGACAAGACGTGGTGCAGATGTGCTTGGCTGATGAGTATGTGGGAACCAGCAGTTTCAGTCCACAGATGACATTCTGGCATCAGGCCAGACAAAGCCGTAACTGTGACGGAAGACTGCAATCAGACTGTACATAGTGAAAACAATGAACCCTGACCACCTTGCTGTTACTTGATGCCCTTAATCAATTTACATGGCTGTAGTGCTAGTGCTAGTGAGCTCACAGCAGAAGAGCAGATAAAAAAGGGGGTTTTTTTAATCCAGAGCTGATAAAAGTGTATTTTTTATCTATTTATTTCTTTAATATGAATTTTATCCAGTTAGAAGACAAGCTGGCCTTTATGAATTTCATAATCTATGAGGCCACATGACAGTTTTGGCTGCTCTGAGTTTGGAGCCACAGCCACAGGTATTCCTCCAGCAATAAATAATACATTTTTATTTCCAGTTGCATCTAATCAAGGTTACAGAAGACTTACCTGTAGCCCAGGAAAAAGTATTTACAACAATCGTCTCACAAGAGCAACTCTGCAACAGCAGCTGCAGAACACTATCCTCTAGGGCCTGATTGTCTCTTTTAGAATAATATACAATAAAGACAATCTGCAAGAAGAAACCACTGAAATCTACTGTTCGCTCAGTTGTATTTCAAGGGTATGTCAAGAAAATATTGGATTGAAGCAATTAGCAATCTTCGTGCTTTCTCCATGTTACGGGAAAATTAGAAGCTATGCTCTACTTTTACCACTGTTTTTGTTTGCTTTATTGCATCCAATGGTTTGATGGCAGCCAGACAAAAGCTGGCATTGTCTCCTAGTTGTATCAAAAAGAAGTGCTTTGCAACCATAGAATCATAGAATGTGTTGGGTTGGAAGGGGCCTTTAAAGGTCATCTAGTCCAGGCCCCCTGCAGTGAGCAGGGACATCTTCAACTAGGTCAGGCTGCTCAGAGCCTCATCAAACCTGGCCTTGAATGTCTCCAGGGATGGGGCCTCCACCACCTCTCTGGGCAGTTTGTTCCGGTGTTTTACCACCCTCATTGTACAGAACTTCTTCCTAATGTCTAATCTAAACCCACCCTGCTCTAGTTTAAAACCACTGCCCCTCATCCTGTTGCTACATGCCCTTGCAAACAGCCCCTCCCCAGATTTCCTGTAGGCCCCCTTCAGGTACTGGAAGGCCGGTATAAGGTCTCCTGGAGCCTTCTCTTCTCCAGGCTGAACAACCCCAACTCTCTCAGCCTGTCTTCACAGGAGAGGTGCTGCAGCCCTTGGATCATCTTTCTGGCCCTTCTCTGGACCTGCTCCAACAGGTCCATGTCCTTCTTGTGCCGAGGGCTCCAGAGCTGGACACAATACTCCAGGTGAGGTCTCACCAGAGCAGAGTAGAGGGGGAGAATCCCCCCTCTGGATCTGCTGGCCACGGTTCTTTTGATGCAGCCCAGGATGCGATTGCCCTTCTGAGCTGCAAGCACGCATTGTTGGCTCATGTCCAGCTTTTCATCCACCAGTACCGCCAAGTCCTTTTCCGCAGGGCTGCTCTCTATCGCATCGTCCCCCAGCCTGTATTGATAATAAATAGAATTTTGTTGATGATTTTTTAAATAATCACTGACCTGATGGTATTTAGTCTAAAAATTTTACATAGGAAATGCAAGTAATAAAAGTGAATCTTTAATATTACACTTTTAATACAGGTTTTAAACTTTAAACAGATGATGGTCATTGTATGATAAACCATGACTTTTGAATCTCCTTGCTTTGTGGGGCAAGGAGAAGAAAGTCTGTAGCAGGTTATGTTTCTCATTATGTAAGAGAGCAGATTGCTCCACAACTTCAGTGCAAAATGTTTTGCATCCTGATCGCAGCTACTGGCTGTTGAGACAGAGTTTTTGCTTGTGTTTTAGCTTGGTTGAGTTTCACTTGGTTTTTGGTTCCATTCATTTGTTTGTTTTCAGTATTGTGAATCTGGGGAGACCTGGAGCTCTTCCACTGTACAAAGCAGAAGTTAGCCACTGTAATACTGCAGAAAGTAAAGCATCCATTACATTCAGCCAATTCCAATCATGCTGTTATGGCCCTATGGAGTAGTGGTGAAGGTTCTACATTGTTGTTTTTCTTCCCTCTTGTTCCAGTATCTCACATTTTCACCAGCCCTAGTGTTTCTCAGATGGTGGATGAAGGCTTAAGTTTAATAGAATTTGAAAAGAAGATTGATGTTCCAGACTCCTATTATGGGCCACGACTCTCATTCCCCCTTACAGTTGAAGATGCCAATGCTCTTCTTCATGCTTTCAGGAATGAACAGGTAAGGTGCAGGTAGTTTGATATCTTTTAAATTATTTTACATCTCTGTCAAGTTGTAGCTCCACAATCAGTTGAATCCAATGTAAGGCTAAACTGGTGCTCAAGGGGATATTTCACCCTTCCTTTGCATCCCATTACCCTTTCCTGCTAGCCCCATATGATCATACAGGTACATGGTGAGCTGTCTTGGGAAACTGATCTGTCTGGAAGTTAACACAACAAAATGAAAAGTAGTCAGTTCTCAGCCAGCCCAGTTCCCAGGTTTGATTCACTACTTGGGTGCATGACCACCAGAGCCAGCACTGGGAAGGGGACAGGGACTAATGGGGACCTCCTCTTCTAGCATTGAGATTACAATTGCAAGGCAGGGGTTATCAGTGAGGGTGCAGGACTGGGGAAGGTGTCCTAAGATAACCTAGAAACTAGTTACCATCTTTTTCTGGGTTAAAAGTGCTCCTTTTGTGGTCCTTTTTTTTTTTCTTTTTTTTATTCCCCACCCCATTCTTTTTAGAGGAATTGAGGTGTAAGGGTTAATTGTCTCATTCCAGTGTGCAAGACTCCAGCATAAAGGAATAGTATAAAGCATCGCTAATGTAGCAGAACAGGGTGGTAGCACAGATCTCAGGAGCTTTTTGTCTGCGGCTGCCAAGGCACTGAGAAGGCTGTTGCTGATTCTCTGTGCTCCTGGGCAAGCCCCTTTGCTGCTCTCTTACAAGATGAGAGTGGGTCAGGGAGGCATTACATGGCACAGCTCTGTTTGAACTTGTGGTCATTTGTGCTTAACGATATACTGTATATAAAGGATAAGGGTTCTACCTTGCTTTATAATATACTAAATAACAGTGGAGATTTTTTCTGTAATTTTCTGTGGAGACTGATTCTAAAAGTATCAAAGCATAAAGTGCAAGATAAATGATCCCACCCAGGCTTCACCCTACTGTCAGCGCTCTCTTCTCTTACTATGGTTGGCATTTTATTAAGAAAATAATTATATGTAATTCGCCTTTTTTTTGTTTGTTTTAAAAACATCAATCTTGAAAAGTCAGTCTGTAACTCATCTGTCTGCTCTACCAAACTTTGTCAGACCTGTGTTTGAATTAACAGCCTTAAAAATCACTGACTAACAACATTTTCATAAAAAGGATTAGCAGAGGAAACCAGAAGCTTCAATGTTGAATTCTTATACCATCTTCACAGTGAACAGGAAGATAACTCTTACCAAGGCAACCCTTGCTGGAGTTTCCCTCTCATTATTTTTGCAATTTCATGAAATATCACTTATGAGCTTCAGGGTATTTTTGGTTGGTTTGTGTTGTTTTTTTTTTTACTCACAGCTAGAATGACATCCTTTTTTTTTTTATTTTTTCCCCAGTTACTTTGAACAGATGACCTTAGGCAATGATTCTGAATGTTGTATAACTCAGTCTCTTATCCTTTCTGTAGATGGCAAGAGTAGAAACAATACACTAGAAATAAAAGGGAAAAATATGTAAAGTAAGTTCATTAAGGGCTCTATATCCAACCACCAGGAAGCAAGTGCAAAGCTATGAACACTCCTAATTCCCGGCACTAAACCATACAGCCTGTAATCATGTCTAGAGGTCTGTAGTATAAATAATCTTGGCAATACCTGTCTGATATTAATAAAGCAGACGACATGTTGCTACTTCCAATAAGTCTTCCTTTTCTCCCTGCATTTTTTTCTCACAGCTGCTTCATGCCCGCTATGTACTGCAGCTACTATCTGAAACTAGGAGGGTTCTCAAGGAGATGCCAAATATCACCCATCTTTCAACTTCCTACTCCAAGGAGATAACTGTCTGTGGTAAGGTGCCAGAGAAGTCAACCACTTAGGGCTACAGGTTGATATTCTAAGTGGTTAGAGACTGACACAGACATTTCCATATATTGCCATTTCAAGAGAGAAGAAAGTTCTCGATGCTTTCTTTTTTCTTCTTTTTTTCCCCCACAAATGCATAAATTGGAACAAAAAAAAAAAAAAGGTTCCTGAGTCACACTAAGTATATTTTAAGAAAGTCCCTCACCTCCTCTTTCTCTCATTAAACATTTCTGAATGAGTCAGTATTAATTCAGCTAACACTGAAGTGTAGCTTAAATATTCCTGCACTTCCATCTCTAAAATGCCACCAAGTATTTTGATCACTGACTGCAAGTCTTACCGCTTTCTTCTCTTACTGAGGAAAAGACTTTACCATCATAATTTACTCAGTAATGATTTTAACGAGGGCTTAATAGGGGTGGCAAACAAGACCTTTCATTGACAGCAGGACTATCTAGAATAAATTGAAATTATAATAAACCCTTATTTCTAAAGGGACCCAAGAGGATGGATCAGTCTTTATATAACCGACAAATTAGTCTCACAGAATGATGTGATGTGTTACAAGGTAAAGAACTAAGAGCTTATTGCCCATCTATTTTGTTATGCTTTTGTAAATTATGGATAAAGGGATGCAATATCCTGACTCGCCACAGAATGCAGTAGCTGCAAAACAGATCAGGAATGGTGACATTAACTCTTGACAGCTAGCAATGAGTGCTGTGTGTAATAGTAAAGTGGTATACGGAAGGATAGTATGACATATGCAAACAAATAATGCTTTTTTAAGATGTGGTTATGCACCTACTTTGATTTCCAGGAAAAGGTTTGTTTCAGTGAGGTTCTATATACACAATAATTCGTTAAACCAAACCAACAAAACTTCTCTGCAAACCAAGGAAACACAGATCCATACTTGTTCACGACACAGCATGTTCTTACTAAGCAAAACTTACCTCCTCATGTTTGCATTGCATTTGTACTATGTAAGCAACATCTAAAGGGGTGCCTTTCCTGCCATTGAAACTAATAGGTTTTGTAACCAAAAAGACTCCCTGCAGAAGATGAGAGATCAATTTTTAGACATAATTGGTCCAAAATGTTGATTTCCTTAAAATTAGGTATCCCTCTCCCCATTTTCTTTTACTTTCAAACTAATAATGCAGGTTAAATATGCACCTGAAATGTTTGCATCAACATACATGATGAAGATCTCATAGCCTGAAGGATTCCTTAGAATTACTTCAGCAGGCCCATAATTAATAAGAAGTTGCACAGAAAGCATGTAGACAGGGTAGAAATGTCACTTCTCTTTTCCTACTCACTGGCGGTGAAAGCATATTATCACAAGGTAGTTTTTGAAGCTGTTCCGTGGCTTTGTGGTGGTGAGTCACAGATGGGAGAAGGTTGGTTCTGCGAGCATGGAATTCAGTCATATGCAGAGAGGAGCTATGCTTCATTGCTCTTTTGTGTTGAGGTGAAATTCCCCTGCCTGTTCCAAAATAAACCTCTTGGAAAGGGCCAAATCTGTCATTCCTATGGCCTTAGCACTGAGGCATACAAGCACAGACAGTTCTTGACACTCTCTATCAAATCCTGCCTGTAGTAATCAAAACCTGACCCTGAATCAGACTGATGTGTGAGTGTGCTGTATATAGGGGGCTGTTCAGTAAATTTAAACTTGTTAGTAAGTAGAACTCTATAATAAATTCTAAAAGTCTTTTAGTGACATTTTCTGTTTTTCAGGTTTATGGTATGTTTTTTCATCTTACTCCTGTTTCCCAGAGTGAACCTTTGGCTATGTGACTGGTCTGATCTTCAGATCCAGCTGGAAAGACAAAAACATACAAGACAATTGTATACTCTTTTAAATATTTCATTGCCAAATTTTACAAGCAGTCTCAGCATGTACCTTAAAATGATGCTTATCCTAGTACCTTAAAATGATGCTTATCCTAGTACAAGCAAATTATTAAGGAAAACATGGAGAAAAACTTGTTAAACTAACTAATTCCAGTTTTATAATTCCATTTTTTTCATCCTCTGTGAGGAACAAAAAAAAAAAAAGAAAATTATGGTTTTGTTTCCTGTAGGAGATTTGCATGGAAACCTAGATGATCTTTTGCTGATATTCTATAAGGTGAGTAGGCAGTCTGTGATGTAGTGTTTTCACTTCATGACTTGTTAAGAACATGTGCTTATATCTGATCTGATTTATCACTTTTATAACTGCACCTGCGGTATGCATCTACCACACACACAAATCCTGGAACAATTTGAATGGTGTCTTTGTTTTTTTTCTTTGCTTTTCCTTCTCCATATCCTCCTGCTCAATGTGAAGGAGCAGGTGCAGGAGATCTTTCTCTTCCTAAATGTTCAGCTGGGGCATGAACCAAAATTTAAGAGGGTTCCTTGCAATGTCTCCAAAGTCCTGCTGCTGTTTTATATTCCATATTGACTAAGTCTTCTAAAGTCAGGAGCTAACTTAGTTCCTGATGTAACACTACACCATGGATAATTTTGGCCCTCCAGAAAAAAATGCAGAAGCTTTCATTTAGGCCTTCCATTGATACCTGCAAAGTATTTTTGTTATTATTTGTTTACAGGAAACAAAAAAGAATGCTGCCTGTTTAAAAGCTTTTTAAGTCTTGGAAGCAATCACGTAGTCTGCAAAAAATGGAAATACCTTAAGCACCCTTTACATACCCTTGCACAGCTGCTCGCTTTTTAATGTTAAAAAAGCATAGTTCTGTTTTACTGATGTGAAAAAAATTAAGCTCCAGGCTATCTTTTCCACAATTGTATATTTAACTGAGGGTGCAGGAAATGTCCTATATTTCGTTCCACATTTATCTTTTAGCATGAATCACCACCTTTCATTTAGCAGATACTCTTTGATTTGAACTTTCCAGGGGAAAGGGTTTGTGTCTCATCCTTATACATTCATCTGCGCTGAATGGAGACCAAAGTGAGCTAAACCAGGTGTTTAAATGGTGTAATTCCACCCTGCTTCCTACTTCATTACACTTCTGACACTTGTTGAATGGAAACTTGGTTGTTTTTCCCAAGTGCATTCCTGAAGCCTGTTGAAGTTTAATCAGACCTTTTTATAGAGTTATGCTTTTCTCATTAATCAATCAATTATGTTTAGATGGTCCTTGGCTTGCAGTATTTCAGCTGTTATTTTAATTAGACAATCTTCCTTTTTGAAATGGATTAAGAGTATGATACAGATTGCGTTTATACACAGGACCTGGAATGGGAAAAAAAGAACTATTTAAAAGATAAATGCTCAGATACAGTTACGCTTACAACTGCAATCAGCCTGAATTTTACTCTTTTGGAGTAAACAGAAGATGATTCTTTTTCCCCTCTCTAATGGAAGTTATGAAGAGAAAAAAAAAAACTCTAAGCAAGGGCTAAATCTTGCTTCAATAAATTCAGAGCCAAAACTCATACTGACTTCAGGCACTAGAGGAAGTCCCCCCAGGTTGTTCTCCATTAAGCTTCTAGGGGAGTCCTTCCACCAAACCAAATGAAACGAGCAAATATTTTGTCATTTCAAAGCCGTTGAGAAAATAGAGAGGACTTGATAGAGCTGCCTAGTTGTTTAAAGGCAAATTAAAAGGCGCAATGTTTTCTGTCCCCTCTGAGCAGTTTACTCAGCCGAGCAGTGAACCCAGTCAGCCTCTGGGATCCATTTTCTTCAGCTTCCCTAACTCTCTTTCAGTTAGAGGGGATTTCTTCCTCTGGGTTGGTACGAACCACCCGTAGCCTTAAACAAGAGGGTGCAACACTGAACAGTGGCATGAAGAGTGTAATGATCTCAGGCCTGCGCAGAGCCGTGCAGAGCTGAAATGGCTGCTGAAGCACTTCGGAGGCCTGCATGCGGCTGCCTTGAGCGTGAGGTGCTCTGTCCAGGGAACTTCTGTCACAGCACTTTTACAAAATGCCAACAGCAAACAGCCAGAAGCCAGCAATCTACAGTTTATCGATACAATGCTGTTTGTAATAGTGTGTGTAATTTTTAATCCTGGTTTGAGTGAGGCTGGGATAATTACTACTTTCTCAGTAGTCACTTTGTAAGGTTCATTCAGTCCCTGCATTAATCTCCGTTAAATTACAGCATTTCCTGAAATTCTTTGAAACCTTTGAATTTTAAATTATGTATTGCTAAGTTAGATTGTTAAATGGATGCTACAGATAGAAATAGCCTGAAGCTGTAGAAAATGCAAATGACAAATGGAAGTTAATTAATCACTAACCCAGCAGATACAGTAATGATGCCCAGCAGCAAGTTGCTAATCATTAGAGGGCCCTTGTTCACCTCTTTGACATGTCAGAGGCTGCAACAGCCTTTACTTTAGTTTTGTTCTTATTGTTGGTCAAAACCACAGAAAAGGCAACAAAACCTTTGCATGAGTGTGGAACAAAACTGAAATGTTACATTGAAGTTGGAAGTCCAAAACAAACTCTCATTTAAAACTAAGAGTTGTGGGTAAGTTTTTCCAAAAGAAGAATGACTGAATCTGGGGAGTGCTTCAGTAGATCTGTCTTTCCATGAGGACTGCAGTTACAGGGTGGCGGTGCGTATACTAACAATTTCTTGGTGATTCACATGCCTATCGGTTTTAAGGCAAAGCTTTTATTCATTCATATTTTCAGGAGCTGCTCCTGAGGCTCTCCTGTCTGTTCCACTCCTGAAATCCATCTTTTCTTTTTTAAAACCACTACAACCCACTGCATTAGCAGAATCTCATAAATCGCCACTCTTGTGAGCACAGAGCAACCACACACCCCTTCTAAGTTAACTTGGAGAGAGCTGGAGAGAGGCTGTGGCAAAACCCAAGCAAGCTGTATGTGCAGCACTCAGGACTGTGCTGCAGTGGGAACTGAAAGACCAAGATCCACTACTGCATCCCCACATAACAGCGCAGGACACTGACAGGACGAAAAAGAGATTTCCTAATGGATTCAAATTAAATGTTTAATTGAGTCTCTGGCCAAATCACGCATCCTGCAATAAACCTGCTAAGGCAGTACACCAAGGAATGCCACAGGAACATAGGAAATGCTGGACACTGATGTAGTAGCTATATTTTGGATGGAGGATGTATTGCAATGCTGCCAAACCTGTTAAGAGTGGCTTCTACAGTTGTAATGTGATTTTATAGATGTTCTATTGATAATTCCTGTGCACGCCAATTGTGAAAACAGAGGTTTCCTTTCTCTGGAAAGTCAAAATTTAAATAATTCTGATACTCATGATTGGAAATAATGAAGCTACACATAATTGCTGCTATACTTTCTGTGAGCTGATGGCACCCATCGACATGTTGATAACTAATCTATTGAAACACTACCAATTCACAGTACTAAGCCACTATTCGTAATAAAGCATTGCTCTATATCTTCAGAAAAAATAAGGTGAGGAATACCTATATGTACAGCCTCTCAGGTTTGTGAGCATTCAAGTATATTTTTGCCCTGGGCCAGGACAAAGTGCAATGTGAGTACAGTTCAAGTAGTGCTTTCAGGATTAAAGCAACTGGAATCACGGTTCTTCAGAGTTCTGTATTAAGATTTTATGTCCTCTGGACTGCAGTCTTTCTCAGGAGTTTTAGAAGCATACACTGCAAACAATATAAATCTATGAAATCCCTTTTCTTACTGCGTAAGGAAACATAAGAAGCTTCAGGCTTGTGTCAGAAGATCATTTTTCATTGATTTCTTGTCTTCCATTCAAAATGAATTATTCCTTTCTGTTTGCAAGCACATAACTTCCTGGCAGCAGATGCATTAAAAGAAAAGTATATTTTATTAGAAGAATAATGTTCCTATCGGTCCCTTTCAAATTAATTTAATAGGTAGAGGATGGGATTGGAGATGGCATCATAAGAACAGTCAGAGAGGTCACTCTTCTCTGATGGCTCATACAGTTTGTATGATACAGAGATTTTTGTTCTAAGCAATGGAAATAAATGCTGCATTTTAGATCTCTGTATTGTGCAGGGTTTTTGCAGATTTTTTCTAGCAATATGAATTTAAAATGCCAATTCCTGTATTAGAACAGCATAGAAGTGTCTCTAAATGTCCTTGTTTTTGTTTCCTTCTGCAGAATGGTCTGCCTTCAGAACAAAACCGCTATGTCTTTAATGGTGATTTTGTTGACAGAGGGCAAAATTCTATGGAAATACTTATAATCCTGTTTGCATTTCTTCTGATCTACCCCAATGATTTACACTTGAATAGAGGAAACCATGAAGACTACATCATGAACCTGAGGTAGATTTGAGGGGGCCGGGGGAGGGAGTCTCTGGCCTTTCACTAGAAATGTTGGAGCTTTTGAACGTTGCTTTAGCCACTGTGACACTCTAAACCAGAAATAATGTTTTACTAGTTTTTCAGGTGTAGCTCTTCATCTTCAAGTTGTGTGAGTGGGCAAAGAACATCCCCTTTACACACAGGCACTTGAACAGAAGTTATGTCTTGTCTCTGACCTAATCACAATCTATTGAAGGCAATGTGCTTAGTGCAGCTTCCAGAGTACCAAATCTGGGGAAAGGGAATGGATGGAAGAATGATATATGAGTTAAAGCATTGGCTTTTTTCACAGCATAGCAAAAGACATAATAGTATGCGATATTATGCGATATTATGCATAATAGTATGCGATCNATATAATGGACCCGGAAAACCAGGAGCTGATAATTCACTTGAACTGTAGACTAAGATGTCACTTCTGTCACAGATGGAGTGATGCATTTCACTTGTAAGAGAAGCAGTGAAATATTTATTGATATAAACCAGCAATTTAACGAAGTTTGATGGTAAATGCGGCAGTGTTTTAACAAGATTCAGTGGCAAGGCACACTTGGTTATTTGCTGCAGAGAGGACAGCATCAGACAGAACTGTCAGGGAGACTCTCCCGTTGAGTCATGCGGTTCAGAAAGGACCCCCTTGTTTTCTAACCTCCTTCTCAGAGGTGAGTCCAGGTGCGGCTGGATCCAATCCTAGCCCCAGACTTGGTCAGTTGTTTCTGTCTTTATGTCTAAAGGATTATATATGCACAATCAGTCCTTTATATCACTTAGCTAAGGTTTCAAAGTTTAGCATGCTATAAACCACTTACCAAGAATCTGTTGTGGGAGGGAATCTCTGAACCTTGAGGAGTAACCTTGAGAGCCATACCCACTCAAGGGGAGATCCTGGTGTACAGCCTGCTGCCGTTCAGGAGGGCAGAGAGGGGTGGGGGGAACACACCATCACAACTTCGCAAATACAAGGGGTGAGTAGATATCCTAGCTTCTACACTGTGGAGGTCCGTTAGTTGAGAGGTGGTAGTCTGGCCCATTGCAGAAACAGCTGAGACACTGTTATCTAATCCAGACATTTGTGCTCAGCAGTACTGAAAGTGTGACTTGTAAACAAAATCATCTCACAGACATGAGAACTCCTCCTCACTTTTGGTCCCTACAATTCTAAGTTGCCCCAGTAAGCCTTTGGGTGAATGGCTAGTGGGTAACCTGTTGTATCCCTTCAGTCATTTGATGAATGCGTACAGAATATATTGCTTTTTTAATACAGGCATAAACCTGGTCTAGAGACTGATGTTCAAGTCCTATTAATGGTCCACATAAGAGAATCAGTTTCACATGATACTTCCTTTTTCAGCACTTAATTTAAAAAAAAAAAACAAACCACAAACACATAAACCAAGATCAGCTACTTTATCTACAAGGTAGGAAAATTCACACCCAAAATAGTGGAAAATATTAGGTAAGTCTGTGGTGGGTTGGAGTGCAAAAATGCATTCCTGTGTATGGCTCTTTGCTGGACATTTTGATTAGCAGTGCTGCTCATTGGTAAAATGGAAAGCTGAGTGTTAGGTTGTTGGGAAAATGCCCCTTCCACCAAGGATATCTTGGTATTAAAAGAATGAGGTATCAAAATCCTTGCCCCTTGTTGGGGGAAAAGACTTGATAGATGATATTGTTTAATAAAGTTGAGTGATTTAGAACAAAAACCCTGTAGAGGTTTTGCCCATCATCAGTTAGGTTCCTTTGAAATTTCTTTCCGGTATCTAAAATGTAAAGCTCCTAAACTATTTCATTTTAAAGGGAAAAAGGCCACTTAATACTTACTGGTCTGGATTCTGTTTGTGATCTCTTGTATGTACAAGAAATTGGTTTAACTCAGTTCTCTAAGTAGAGCAGAAGAAAGCACATTTGATCAGTGGTAAGACAGAATGGCGGGAGAAAAAGAGGGACAGAAAACTCTACAGAATGGCAAACGCTATAGAATATCATGCAGAAGGGGCATACTGGAAACCAGTTCATGATGCTGTCTGTTTTCAGGTATGGCTTCACAAAAGAAGTTTCAAAGAAGTACAAGGTAAGATTCCTCCCCCTTCCCCTGTATTTTCTTTGTAGTCTTGCACATGTAAAATGAAACCTCTGTAAACCAGGAAACTTCCAACCAGTTTATTTGGGTGTAGTACATAATGACTTTAGTAATGTCGTTGAAATTACTTTAGTTTTTCAGTGGAATAACTGTCAAAACAATTTTAAGTGTTAGCCTTTCATGCTTAGACACCTATGGGCTGAAATAAATAACATTCATAAGGCCACTCAAGAACACAAAAGCAGGCGCACATGAAATAAAAGCAAAATGCTACAGAGACAATCAAATGGCCCTCAAGCAAATGTCAGAACATGTTTGTCAGTGTTGCAGTTTGGGGTGTCACCTGGATGGAACTCTTCATACAGACTGTGGCAGATGCTGCCAGAAAAAGGATATAATATAAGAATATGTTTTACAGGACCATGGGAAACAGATTTTGTGTCTTCTGCGAGATGTCTTTAGCTGGCTTCCCCTTGCCACTATAATTGATAGCAAAATTCTTATCCTACATGGAGGGATTTCAGACACCACAGATTTGGATTTCCTGAATGCACTTGAGAGAAATAAGGTAAGAGCTCATAATCATGTGGGGGTAATTTTGTTTTCTTAAAAAAATTTAGCGATACAAATGCTAAGATCAAGTTGTTTGCATTAGGAAAGGAAATAGCTGCTGTATAAGGCACATAAGGAAAAAAAGGGTCTTGTTTTTCTTCAAAATCAGTGTTCATGAAGGAAGGTTTCAGTAGGTGTTTGGAGCCAATTGTTTGCCTGCTGTAAAATAACATGGGTCTTTTGACTTTAAAATAGCTAAAACCACTTCCAATAACTCCTTCCTGCCCTGCTGACGCATTAACCAGAACGTATGAAAAGTACTTAATTCTCAGGCATTTCTAAACACTTTAGAGATCAATCTAGATACATCTTTTTAGCAATGCCTTTTGTCCTGAGGCTGTGCTTCTGCCATCTGTGGGGGAAGTTCTCCACCTGTGAGGCACTCCCTTGGTAGTGGCTGAGCTTTGCACATGTGGGAGAGCCTTTCCAGCAGGATCTTTGTGACCTGGCCATGAGAAAACAGTAACTAGTGCTTTTCAGGGATTTAGAAGACAGAAACATCTTTTTTT
>VXBO01013322.1:138164-242411 GCA_013400135.1 Rhinoptilus africanus | reverse complement strand
TTTTTTGTCTGAAATGGTGAGCAAACACAGCTCTTTCAAATCAGTGGAAAATGGTGTGGACTTCGGTCTCAATTTGGACAACTAAATCGAGATGTCTGCTTGTTGGCAGGGTGCTTAGGTTCCTTATGATCAGTGGAGATCCAGGAGATCTGCTGGAGATCCACGTCTTATCATTGCTCAGACAGTCCCCTGTGCTGTTTGCGGAAGCACCCCTTAGCCGAGGGCTACCTCTGGAGAAAGTCGTCTTCACAGCTCTCCTCCACGAGTCTCCTTTAGGTCTGGTTCATATCTGCCCACTTCATGCTAATTCACAGACATGGTAGAGCATCCCAGATGGCACAGGATACATATATTTAAGCAACCGTGTGTACCTTGTCATTAACATCTGTGGAATCTACAGCTATTTCTCTCATCCTCATGTTTTCTAACACAGAAAGAAATGCTTTACAGGACAGTCAGGCGTATCTCTGTTTCTTAAAGATGTGAAAAAGGACAATGAGTACTTCTGATCATCAGAGTCTAGGCTCTGTTGGCTACACCCCTGTACACTAAAATTGGGTGCCTAACTACAGATGTAGGTGTCCTAACTGTGAGCTGAGTTCTGCCCACGCTTTCACCAAGGCTGGGCTCAGCTTGTTACTGATGCGGCATCTGTGAAATGCAGAATTAACAGGTCAGAGTTGCTGCCACAGGAGAGCGTTGCTAATGAGACATGTGTGGGCCACAACACAGGGTAATAATCACTCAAGGCCAACCGATGTATTTTAATTGGTACAGCTGGCAAATGACAGGTCTCAAGTACTGGTCAGTGCACTGGAGAATAACCCAGTGTTTTGCTTTTTGTTTTGCATCCGTCCTTTTCTTTGTTAGAGTAAAATTTGGGGAGAGGGTGTTGTTGGGTTGGGGTTTTTTTGTTCAAAAAAGAGCTAGTACAAGACAATTTCAAATGAGAAGATACTCCCTGGAGAAGAGTCTGTATTAAAGGGCATTCACGGAGCTATAGCACATAGCTCTAAAAAAGCAAATGCGTATTGGAGGAGGTTGATTTAACAATAAACGGGCCTGATGTAATACTTCCTCAATTTCACTGTTATCCTCGTGATATTCCATTGATTTCAGCCAAATTAACCTAGTGGCATGCTACTCTATCAGAGCAGTAGTGAATGCTGTTTCATCTGCAGTACAGTTTACATGTATATTTTTCAGTTTCCAGTGAAGCTGGGCACTAAAGTGTCTGCCCTGAGCCTAGGCTGTTCTTGCTGTGTAGTGAGACCTTGTGATTGCCTGTGGCTTGGAAGCAGCCTGTGTGTCTTGATAAGAACATGAGAGCAGCTCTGAAGAGGCTGGTCACTGATACATGTAAAGCAAAATTTCTGCAAGTGACAAACACCTGCAACTTCCACACCACCTCTGAGTTCAGAACATTATGAGAGTTCAGTATTGAGTACAGCAAAAGGGAAACTGATGTGCCTTTCAGCTGACATCTCTGTATCATCTTTATGTTCTGGTAACTCTTTCAATGTGTTGCTTTTTTTTTTTTCTAAAGTTGAAATCTTTGATGCGGCCACCAAAGTCAGTGAGAGACAGACAGGACCAAGTGAAGGAGAGAATTCCCACAACCAGACCCAGTAAACACATTGCCAACCAGAATGTTGCAGGGGAATCAAAACACCTCTCTTCATTGGGCTCCACCGAGTCTTCAGGCTCAAATTTGCCTCCAGAGCCCACCCTGAAGGAATGGAAGCAAGTAGGTGAAACCAAAACCAGACTAATACCAAACCCGCACATCCCACCCTCCCAGCAAAAACCCGGCAGGCGCTTTGGTCAGGCACTGTGTTTGAGTCTGAGGGGACTGTCTCTTCGTAAGAAGCCCATCATTCTTGGGAGTATACTAGCCAGCTGTTAGTTCTCTGGATGCTTTTTGTAGACCAGGTAGTCAAGGCTTGTGACTTTATACCTTACAAGTACAATTTACTCAGTGTTTTTTCTTAGCCGTTAGTTTAGTGGTAACTTGGCAGTGCTAAGTTAACCATTGGACTTGATGATCTTAAAGGTTTCTTCCAACCATAACGATTCTATAATTCTATGAGGAGGATACAGCTCGGTATGAGACGTGTTTGCATGCCCTCATGTGGTTGGATCTGTTGGTACATACGTGGTTGTCAGTTTAGGTCAGACTTTGCAATTGTCAACACCTTTATTTGGCTGTGGTTTTGGCAGCTGAATGCTGATAGTGTCCAAAAAAAACCCAACTCCTGAGGCCTACAGGCTACTTACTCAGGAGCAGGAATTTTGTGTCCTCTGGCTGTTCACTTCCTCTTGAACATTAGAGGCAATATGGAGCTCATCATGCTGTAATTTAATAAATTGTGACAGTTTGAAAAGCTTAATTTGCACATCAATTTAGAAGCTCAAAATTGAGTTGTGTATGGTTTTTTTCTGAGTTTCTCTTCAAGACAGCTGCCTTAAGGGACACATGCCTTTGTTTTGCTTCTTGAGAAGCAAATCCATCTCTGAAAGTGTGATTTCCCAAGAAACATATCTGACCTAAAACTAATACAATGGGCACAAGCAACCCCTCAAATCCGACACTCCCCCAGCTAACCAGGTCTCCACCGAGCCACGCTCACAAATGTCAAGTGGAATATATTAGTCTAAACCTTGTCCAATGAGGTTTATACAAACACATTTTGCCTGTTTGCTACTGACTAGAATTATTAGGTTGGGTGACTTTAAACCGTGATAATTCATCCTCATGTCTGTAAAATCTTGGTTTGAAACATGAGCGAACCCAAGATAATAAAGCCAAAGGCAACTCGTCATGTTTAGAGCAGGCACTCCCAAGCTTAGTTTAGGTAAAACCACCGACCCATGTGGTTGTCAGGTCTGTGCTGGGAAATAGAAAATGCCTGACACCTACACAAGAAGGTAGCAGCTATGGCTCTCTTTGAAATAGCCCAGGTACCGGGTACCATTCCTGATGCACCTACTCGAGTCTGGAAACTTCAGCTGTAAAAGGAGGCACATTTCTGAAATAATACCTCATCTGAAAAATTTCATCAAAAAACTAGGTAATACTTCTAAAGAAAAGTGTAACAAAAATTTCATCCCAAAAGAATGCCCTGCTGAAAGGAAGGAAGAAAACATGAGACATACTCATTAGCTCAGGTGTGTTTTCTCCCTGTACTGTGGGGCTTTTGCCATGGGCAGTGCTTTAGACAGCCACAGGCCATCAGTCCTCACTTGCTTGAGTTTGCTATTTACAGATCCTTGACATTCTCTGGAGCGATCCAAGAAGCCAGAATGGCTGTACACCAAACAAGTGTCGAGGAGGAGGTTGTTACTTTGGCCCCGATGTCACTGCCAAGCTATTTGAAAAGTATAATCTGAAGATGCTCATCAGGTCTCATGAATTTAAACCAGAAGGTTATGAGATCAGTCATGATGGGAAGGTAAGACGCTTCCACGTAAAGCAGAATTCTCCTGTGAATTTCACAGGCATATCCACAGCAGTTTTGTCTGCAAAGTTAATTAAAAAAGAAGTATGCCTTCTCTAAAATGTGTTTGGGGCAATTGTGTGCTAGATAGATGTTAGAATGAATTACGGAGTTCTGACAAATAAAATTCTTTACAGCTTGAGGGAGTGGAGACTGGCTTGTAACTTGTGTGAAAACAAATGAACATCATCAAAATCCCCAAGGAGAGCTATGTGTAAACACAGTGCAAGAGATGCTCTAAACCTCTAGAAGCCTTTTAACTTAATAATTTCTCTTCTGGCCCTGCTTTATGACATGCTGTATCAGGAGGCCAGCAAGAATCCTGAAAACCAGGTCTGTCTTTGAAAGAGGTTTCTGTTAATCAGCATGTTAAATCACACTGCCCTTGGAACCGAAGTCTTCCTGTGACAGGCCAAAAATACAGGCCTGGAGCTGTGACTTGAAAAGTGCAAGCAATTTGGTGAATGACATAGCTGTCGAGCTCTGATTTTATATGTAGACGCTTCATTTTGTAACCTGCATGTTTTTCTAAGATCAGAAATCAGTCTCAAGAAGAGCTATTGTAGCCAATCCAGGTTCTCTGTTTCCTATGATCAGGTTATCACCGTATTTTCTGCTTCTAACTATTATGAAGAGGGGAGCAACCGGGGAGCGTACATTAAACTGAATCCAGAACTGATTCCTCGGTTCGTACAGTATCGAGTCAGCAAGTACACTCGCAGGCAGAATCTTCGGGAGAGGTAAAGCTGGGTGTTGTACGCAGTGAGCGTGGACTCACTTGGAATCCGAGTACCTGCCACATATCTACAGCTTGACTGAATAATTGAATAGGCACCTATTTTCCTTGGTTTTCCTTCTTTTTCTATTTTCAAATTAAAAATTAATACAGTAGACAAAACATGTTCTAAGTGCTCTAACTTGGTTTCCTGAGAAACTCCCAAAGGTAATTAGACGCGGTAAGTGGTTAGAACAGACAATTGCCAGGGACTCCTAAAGGGCCTGCGCCTGTCTGTCAGGTCTGCTTTAAGGCTGCAGTGCTAATCTGGACAAATCCTGTTATGAATCGAGTCCAAAAAGTTTATCATGACAGCTTTACCGTGCCCAGCTCTGTGGTCAGATTTGCTACAGCAAAGCAGCTTAGAATTACCTGCATAAACTTGATTATCTCATAAATTCAGATTATTCTTATGGGGCATTGTTTGTTATGATGGTTTGGGCTTTTTTTTTTGCCCCCAGTGTTGTCTTTTAGTATGACCCTAAGCATATTGCATGTTAAAGGATGTAAGAATTTGATAACGAATGTTGAAAAGCATAAAGCGCTAGAGGATCTAAATCCTTTAATGATCTGCTCTCCATTTTTTCCTCCTAGGGTGGGTACAATTGAGTCATCTGCCTTAAAGTCCTTACGCGAGAAGATTTATGCCCACAGGGCTGAACTCACCAGTGCTTTTGCACAGTATGACCTCAACGGCACAGGTAATGCTACCGCTTTGTCCAGTTCCCACCAGGTGTGTGTGGGGGCAGAGGGGACAAACTCCACAGAGAGATGTCCTGCCTGCCAGCGTAAGGCTGGAGGGTGGCAGAGGCTGGTTGATCTTATGTTCTTCCTGAGCACAGAGGAAGGTAGTTGTTAGCAGGTGCTTAGCCCCAGAAAATAACTTGTGCGGGTGAAGCTTTATGTAGGAAGAAGAAAACAACTGAAACACGTGGGCAAATAAGGAAATAGTGTTTGTTGTTGGGCAGAGAATTTGGGCAGGCAAATCCAGCTCCAGAAGCTCAAAGGTCATCACCTTCACTTGGCGTGAAGGGAACTGGGGACTCAGGCGAGGGGGAACTGGTCTCCTCCTCAATCTGGGAGATTCTGAGTTAAGTGGACTGGCCATGCCACAGGGAAACACAAACTCACCCACCAGCTGAATAAAAGCCGGGGTAAACTGATACAAGAACCTTTTACATAGGAGCAGGGAGTTAGTGATTTCTAGCACAAATACGCTTTTCCTCATGATGGCTTCTCACCTGACTGGGTTGTCGTCGGTGCCCCTGAAAGGGCAGTCAAGAAGTGATGGTACTGCTCTTTGCCCGCTGAACAACTGTTTAACATACTTCTGCTTTACTGGGTTTTCAGTGACATAGGTCTCTATAGTTGCAGCTCAGCTCAAATCAGAAGTGCTCTTCGTGGCATAATCTGGTTTTCTCAAAAGGTATTAAAACATGCGGAACATCATGACAGGATCACAAAGTTGTTGAGACTGGAAGGGACCTGCTGTCCATTGTTATGAGGGTTTTTATCCCAGGGTTAGGAGACAGTGTTTATATTTTGCAACCGTTCTTAAAAATGGCAGAAGGCATGCTGGTGACTGATTTGTGCTGTGTCACGTATCGCTTGTAACCATGAACTGACCCCTTCTGGCAGGCAAGATTTCTGTCAATGACTGGGCTGCAGCCATGGAGTCTGTCCTACAGCTGGAACTGCCCTGGAGGATGCTGCGGTCTCAGTTAGCGCAGATGAACTCAGATGGAGAAGTGGACTTCATGTCATGTTTTTACGATTTGAAAATGGGTCAACCTATAAAAGAGGTAAGGAGGAAAACGCCTCCTTGCAAATCTTGGAGGAACAGCTTTTGATGCAACTTGAGGCGCCAGGCGGTGGTTTAGCCAATCAGGTAGACATCTACAGCTGAACTGGTTGCTGAGCTTCCTTTTATAGTCACTGGAGGGAAATGAGCACTGCTGGGCTACAAGTCATCATTCCCTGCTAAGGTAGATGCCTAAAATAGGTTGGATGAATCACATGCCAGAACTGCTTCTTACTTTACGTTGACTCTCAAGGGTGTTTAGATAACATCGCTGAGGAGATGCGGCAAACCCTACCCCGAGCACGCGACCCTCGCTCTTTCAGATGAGCTTTTCAAATGTTCTCCAGAGCCAATTCAGGCAGGTGTAGGAGGGACTCACACTTGTAGATGGACTTTTGGGTGTTTAGTGGTAGCTGAGGTCTATTCTACAGAGCCCAGCTGTTACCAAGTGGCTGCAGAGCGCTTTGGTACTTGGCCGTCTCCATCATTTTTCTGAACAGCAGGATCCACTCACAGACGTACAGCAAAAGCTTTGTGCGAGTGCACGGCCTACAGCAGCTTCCTTAGAGTATCCGTATTTCCGCAAATGATTACTGAAGGTAGGAGGTGTGAAGGGCTCCTTCCCCCTCGCCCTGCCATCTGAAAGTGACAGGTTTTAGCTGATTATTCCTTGGGGCAAGACACAAAGTACCATTCCAGGGAACTCTAAAAAAAACCAAAAATCCATATGTTCAACATTTGACAAGTTAAACCGGGAAACTAGATTTGGATAGTAGAGATTCTGTTGGTTAGGCTAACTCAGATCAAGGTCTGAACGGTTTCCCGTATGTGATTTTAAAACCAGGTCCAGCCAGCTTTGGTGGAAACGTTGTGCAGGTACAGAAAGGATCTGGAAATCATCTTTAACATCATTGACAAAGATCATTCAGGTAAGTCTAGGTCACTTCCCTGTGCCAGCTCTAGGAAGCCTACACTAGTTATCTTTCCCCACCGTGTCTCCTCCATAAGGCTTCTAAATGTAGAGGAACCAGAGGTGATGTCATTTTCCCAATTCAGTGCAGACCACTTTAAGCAGTCGGGCTGTAACCATAGAGGGCGCAGTGCCAGAGCCTGCCTAACTTGAGAAAAACACTCTCACACCTCCCCTCTCCAGTACTGGCTCCACTCTTTTTTGGGGGGCTTTTTCTCCCTTCCCCTCTCACTCTCAGCATCTCCTGCTTTCTCAGTTCTGCTGTTCACTGCCTGAAGTAAAAACACACTTCAGTCACGCCCTCAGGAAGCCCACCCAAGCCACGGGAGGCAGGTGACGCTCATGCCATGGAGGGGCGTTTGCACGCACGCACGAGTGTGTCTACACAGGGAGGGGAAACAGCGCTGGGAAAAGCAACCTGCTGCCTGTCTCCTTTAGGTCTGATTTCTCTCGAGGAGTTTGGCCAGACGTGGAAACTGTTCGCTTCTCACCTGGGCATCGACATGTACGATGAATCCCTCGACAAGTTAGTCCTCAGCATAGACTACAACAAGGACGGCCACATCGACTTCAGTGAATTTCTAGAGGCCTTTCACGTGGTTCATCGACTAGAGAAAAAGGCAAACTCATGAAAAGGCAGAACTTCTTGTGGGCTGTCTTGGAAGCTCACCTTCCTGCCCTTAGTCAGGAGGGGTCTGGGAAACCAGTTTCCAGCCTGACAAACAGTAAATGAGCTGCTCGATAGCAAGCACTGCGGTCACGGTCTAAGCCTTTATTTACTCCCTGCTGGATGACATACCCCTGCTGGAAATGAGACAGAAGAGACACAACCCCATTTCTCACAGTATGACCGTGCCACTGCCGCATCAGTACCTTACCGTTCATCCTCCCCCTGGGTGGCACCTGCCCCATCTGTGAATGCTGCCAAGGTGGCACCTACAAGCCTGAGGGAAGAGAAACCTGGGTAGGTTTCTCTCAGCTGTCCTTGGTGGTGGCAGCTGAGAAACAGCACCGGTGACCACAGGGAACATATCCGACCCTCCCTGGTGACAGAGCAGGCATGACGGAGGCCTTCTGTGCACTAGCCAATCCAGGAGAGGAAAACAGGGAAGAACCATTTAGTTAAAATAGGTTGTTCTGCATTTAATCTTGCTCTTTGCATGACGCAGTGAAATCAAACCGTTGCAGGTCACTATCTGTCCTCCTCGAAGTTTACGGAGACACAAGGATCTCTGCTGAAAGGCGTTTGTTTACACTTGCACTAGATTTCCTCTTGCCACTGGTTACCTTTCCCTGTGTTTGTTGGGGTTGGAGCTGAGAAACAGTCACAACTCGTCACCTTAACGAAGGCTAAATCCATAGCATGTTAATGTCACATACTGCAGGTCACAAAATAAAGCTTTGGCTTCCACAGGAATGTGTAAGCGTGGTGTCCTTTGGCCTGCATTCTGGCGTCCTGCACACAGCCCCGTATAACAGCCCTTCCTGAAGATGAACTGGGTTTCTTTAAAGCAAATGAGTAAGAACACAAAAGTAAATGAATTCTGATACTACCGACCCTAAATATTCTTGCATACAGTTACACATAAATTCTTTACCAAGCAAACTGAGGAATTCTGAAATTGCATTTTTTGGAACACAGCAAGATGGAAGAGTCCGGTGCCCCCAGCCCCCAACCCGCCAGCCAGCATGCCCAGTCCTGCGAGCAGCACCCCCTCCGCTACCCCCGGGACAGCGGGGCCTCATTCGCTTGCAACACGCCCGCATCAAGTGAAGCGCAGCCAGGTCAGGAGCTTTCCGAAACCAGTATTGCCTAACTCAGCCGCAGTAAACACCACGTGCACAAAGTGCTTTCTCGGTAGGAAAAGATTCCAGCCTTGCCCGTTTTTAAATTTTAATAGCAGAAGAGCTAAGTGAAGTAGCTGGGTTTTATTCGATGACTGTGTTGAAAGTACAGAAAGAAGCATCCTTCCCAGTTCAGCATCGCAGACCGTAACAGCAGCCCCAGCTTAAGGTACTGCGGTCCTTCTTACGTCTGCTTTTGTACAATTAAATACAAAATCCTTTCCCAGAAGTATTTCGTAGCTTAACAGATGAATGAATAAACGTGCACACGCTTATTTCCGTTGCCTGGGGGAGGAGGAATAAGAGTCATTACTAGTGCAAACAAATTTTACAGGAAAATTTTAATGGCATTGGTAAGACTGAATGAGCATTTTTAGCACGCGTCTATTCTGATCTGTGCACTGCGAGGTTCAGGCCCGCCCTGTACCAGTGGAGTGACGAAAACGCGCCACCCCCAATGGCCAAACACCGCGGGCCGTGGTGGGATCTCGCTCCCTGCCATCAGTTTCCATGCTGCCGGCACAAGGCAAGAAGGTGGACGGGGGCAGTGCGGCCCTGCAGCCCTCCTTTGCCACCGCCCCCACCAGCAAAGAGGACAAAGCCCGGGCGCCCAGTAACTCTGGGAGCTCAAAGCGTGGCTGACAGCCACCAGCTTCCATGTCCCCCTCTGCTGCCATGCTCCTGAAGGTGCCTGGACGTCACGGTGAGGGATGCACGCCTTGGGCATGAGAGGGGGTGTAAAGGTAAGGATGCAGCGCCGTGCTTCCCTCCGCAGGCAGGGAGAATAGGCTCTGGGGGATGCAGTAGCTGAAGTGCGAGAGGAGCCGAGTCAGGGAGGTGAAGAGAAGGAAGCAGAGCCCCTCGCCCCGCACAGAAGGGGGGGGGCAGGGGGAGGAACAGTGAAACAGCTCACGCCAGGAATAAAAGCCACTTGAGACTAAAACTGGGAGAGAGCCTGGCTACTTGTACTGGAATCCAAACTGCTGGAGCTGAAGCTCTTCTTCCACTACCTCACCCCCCAATCATTATTTTTTTTTTTAATCTCTCTATTTTTGCAGCAGCTACTTAGTATTGCAGCGGTGAGTGGTCCTCTGAGCAGTGACTGAACTGCTCTGCGGCTGAGGGCCCAAGCTCTGGCCCTGCAGGTACGGATGCCACCACTGGTGGCATCTCTCTTTCTCCCACTTTCTGGGCAACTCTGCTCCTACCCCCGCACCACCCCACACGCGCTTGCCCAGTGTTGGACCTGCACTGACCCAGGCTCCTGCTCCACTCAAGCCCCTGGCTGCTGCCAGGGGGGTGTCACAGCCCCACAGTGCCCCATCAGCCCAGCCCTGTCACTACCTGCCATGGAAAGTCCTCCTTTTAGGACTGACAGGTCCCAGCTCACCTTCCCCTCCCAGGAACAAGCAGGGCTCTTCCCCTGAGCGAGGAGACCACAATTAACAGGGCAGAAGCCAGACCAATCGCGTACCCCAGCCATTAAGTTTTCACCTCTACTTGTAGGAGCGGCAGCCGAGGGGGATTAACGCCGCTTTTCATCTCTCTCCTTTGACAAACCCGTGTCCTTTGCACAGCAGCGGGGAGAAGCCAACAGCAGGGAGGAGCTGGGCTGTGTGCTCCCAGCTGGACACAGCCAATTATTCCGGCCAGCGCCCCCGACCAGCCCCGCTTCTGTTTGTGGGGGTGCCTGGCTGCCCCCCGCAGCTGCAAACCGCTGAGGGCAGCGGTGCCTGCCGGACTGGGAGGACCAGGTCTCAGGTGGGTCTAGTTTAGCCCATTAATGTCCTCGTTTCCCAGGCACAGGATGTGTCCCTGCGCCTTCGCCTTCTTTCCATAAATGAGTTTCCAGGGGCTTGGAGCTGGCCGTGTCATCCTCTGCTGGCTCCCCTGGGAAGCCGGGCAGCCAAGTGGAGCCTCTGCCAATTAGCTCATCCCCGTGCAAACTGCAAAGCCATCACCTATTTACACACACACACACACACAGACACACACACACACAGGTGGACCCTCAGCAAAGCAGGGGGTTTATATAAAACCTGATTTGCTTGATGAGGTTTGCGACTCTCCAATTGAGCGGTTCTTGGGTCTGAAAAGTAACGCGGCAGCTGCCTGCATGCACCGACCTGGAGGCAACACCAGTTTCCCTCCGTTGGCCTTGTGATTCAGAATCCCACCCTCCACCACCAGCTACCCAAACTCTCCAAGAGATAACTGATCCCAAACCCTCGGTCACACTATGAATTTCAAATCAAAGACACCAATGATCATAGAATCCTAGAATCGGTGAGGTTGGAAGGGACCTTTAAGATCATCAAGTCCAACCATTAACCTGCCCTGACAAAAACCACTTCTAAACCATGTCCCTAAGCACCTCATCTACCCTTTTCTTAAACACCTCCAGGGACGGGGAATCCACCACCTCCCTGGGCAGCCTGTTCCAATGTTTAATAACCCTTTCAGCGAAAAAATGTTTCCTGAAACAAATGATCCTCTTATTAAAAAAAAACCAAAACCATGTTCAGGAGTGTTCAGGTATGTTTGGCCGTAGGTTGTCTGCTTTGGAGTGGAGCCGCGTGTAAAACCAACTACATCACCCTTCTTGTTTCTGAAAACCCAATCACACTGTAGGTAAAAAAACCCCAACCATAAATAAATTAAGAGTCTGAGAGAAAATCACCTTGCATCTCTCACAATCTAGGATTCAAGAAGAAAAGCAAAAATAACCGCTACTGCTGACTTTTCATGTGATACCGGACAGAACAAGAAATCATCACCCAGGCTCGTGTGCGCCCACACTCCGTGCTGTCACATCTGTCAGCTTAAACCAGACTAAGGATTTTACTTCCACTTACCGGGAAACAAGCTAAGTCATCTCTCACAATGCATGTGAAAAGGACAAAAAAAAGAAATCCAAACCACAATGAAGGCAAAACCTTACAAAACAGGCACCATACCAATAAAACAACTGCCACATCCAAGTGCTAATTATACCTGAACCATACCCTTACACCAGCCCCTCAACCGGCCCCCAGTTTTCACGGTGGTTAACACAGTACGTGCCTCTCCCAGCGTCCAGTCCAAGGCCTCCTCGGCCTCTGGGCTGCCAAACTCTCCTGGGCTCTGCAAAACCAGGAAGTCACCTCCTAAGGCCTCCCACACCTTCGCTCTCTTGAGCCAGTGTCCAGGCGTTGCTGCAGCAGCAGCAGTGACTCCACAGCGGGACAGTGGGGTGGCCTCCCCGGGACCACGGGTGGTGGCGACTGGGAAGTGACACAGGAGTTCACCTCCCTCCTTTCACCAAAGTATTTCAGGTATCTGTATAAAACTAGTACCAAAAACCTCATTCTCAAAAGCACCACACACTATTGTGACAAAAAAGTTTTCAAGTCCCATCAAAATGGCACAGTTATGTTTTGAAAGAGTGGTGGGAGGGGGGTGTGTGTGTGTCTCATAGAAATATGCTCATTAGGCTTATTAGCATGGAAAATATTTAATTTTTGCAGGCCATACCTGGCCTGCTGGTGTGGCAGCAATGCCGGCACATCTCCACGCTGCTGAGGGAGCCCACGGCCACGGGAGAGGCTGAAGCTCCAGCCACTGCCCTAAGCTGCCAGCCAGATGTCCAGCAGCGCCGGCACAAGGCAAACCACGGCTGGTGCCTGGGGTGAAGCAGGGCTTCCTGTTCAGTTTAACCAGCCACAGAGCCACGTCCCGGCAGCACCCACCCATTCTCCCTGCGGCAGCTCGGAGCAGCCCCAGAAACTGGTTTGTGCTGGAGAGATTCAAGGCACAGGCACTGAGCTGGGAGCTGCCTGGAGGGAGACTTCCAGGCAGCTCTTCTCGAACTATATATGTGTGATGAGTGCAACTTTAAATTAAAAAAAAACCCCAAAAAATAAGCCACAAAGAAAGAAAAAAGGGGAAAAAGAATTAAAAAAAAAGAAGAAAAGTAAAAAAATAAAAGAGAAACATCAAAGCCTTCCATAAATCCACACTGCACTAGAAGGGTGGCAATTACGCCGTTCTCAACTCTGAGGCTATTTGCAAGGGAAAGGATCGGAAGACTTGGAAAGGGTGCTCGAGTGAAAGAGGTTTATTTTCCTCCATTGAGAGGAAGGGACTACAGGCATAAAGCTGTCTGTCACCTCGGAGAAGCTGGAGTCTTGAGAGTTTGCCTCCAAAGCCTCGGGGATGCAGGGCAGGAAGCCATTTTGTTCAGATTAAAGACAGATGCAGCTTCCTGAGAGCGGCTATCCTCCCAAATTAGTGGATATTGCAAGACATTTGTCTCTTGTGGCGTTAGCCCTGCACTGCCCAGGAGCAAATGAGATGAGAATCAGGACAAACGTGTGTTAGAAATATCACCTGGTTACCTCAAGTTATCCCTACGCCTCTAATGTGCATTTCCCTGGATGTTTCACGCTGTGCATTAGTGATTCACAATGATGTACGCTGACACACAGCAGGAGAAAAATTAATGAATTCCATCACTTCCCTTATTTGGGAGACTTTATGCCTGAGATACAGCCCCCTCGTTTTATTATGCCTTTTGATCTCCACAGAGCCATCTCTTTCCCCCTCGGCAGAACTGTATAATTCTTACTAATTTAACATGAATTACATTTATGCACTTTGGGCAGAATAAGCCCCGTTATTTGTTATTTCTCACACGCTCTCTTCAAAACCGGGCCGAATTCCACCTACCCGCCCCCCGGCAGGTGGGCCTGCAGGTAGCACGACGAATAGTGTCAACGGCCGAGGTAGTGCCCAGCACACAAACATGCAGCAACCGAACGGGAGGTTCAGGAGAGGGAAATGGGGGAGAAAGGGCTTCTGAGCCTCCCCTCTCCCGCCGTGAGGCATCGCCTACTGCACGGCGCAGCCTGTGCTAGGCAGGAAATCATGTAAATAAATAATGATGGCTTTTGTGAGGTACGTCATGGTGCCATAGGCCCCACTTGGAGCACTGTCATAGAAAAAGTGGCAAATTCCTGTGGCTACGTCCTTCTCCAGGATACTACCAGTAGCTCCGAATGATTTCTGAAAAGACACAAGCAAAGAAGGAGGGAAAGTCAGGAGTGTGTGCTTATTTATTGGAAAAAAACCCCGCCACTTGATGATTTTACATTTGTGCCGAATACTGAGAGCAATCCTCCTTTCCCTCAGGAAAACCTTAAGCAGGATTATTTTAGGACCCCCATGACTTAGTTGGATCAGTGTAAGTAAACGAGGAACATGTAACGTCACAGATTTTTGGCCTTTGGGGGAGGGATTACTCAAATATTGGCAAATCTAATGCTTTGGTGAAAGAAAACTTCATGTACTTCAAGCTTGTTAGCCACTACAATTTTATTCCCTTTAAATTTCCCACAATTTTTCAATTAATTTTCCAAATATATTTCCAGAAAATACTTCAGTGATTTGGTCTGTCTTTGCAGGGGAAAGCTTACGGGAAAAAACCCCAAACCAACAAACAAGCTCATCCCACGTATTAAAAAAAGGAGCAGGGGGCAATTTTCAAGCGCAGAGCCTTCCCAGAGCCTTCCCACCGCTGCCCTTTGAGCTCACCAGCTCCTGCAGAAACAGGTCGTTGGCCACGTGCACGATTCGGTCCACGTGGATGATGCCCCCGATGCTGTTCACCTCGACGTCGGAGAGGAACGTGAGAACGAGAATCGCTTCCACCAGGAGCTGCCTGTACTCCGGCTGGGGGACGTGGTTCAGCACCGACTCCACGTGCACGGCAAACTTGATTTCGCACGGGGTCATCTGGCAAGTTGGAAGAGAAACGGGAAAAAAAAACTGACGAATCCAAAAGACTAGTTCCCCACAGCCTGCAAACGCTCAAGCATATGCTCCTCTCCGCACAGGGGGGTAGGCTGACTGCAGCGAACACAACGTTTGTGCGGCTTTAGCACCTACAGAAACTGTCTGTGTTGGTAGGGCCTGATCCTGTAAACAGTTAGGCAACTTCCAGAAGACCCATCCAGCCCTGCGACCCATCTCTCACACACACACTGAGTTACACACAGGGCTGCTGCTGATTTTTGGCCTGCAAATTAACTCTTTGCCCCTCGTGCTGCGCTCTCACGTGCTCCGCCTTCTAAGTATCCTTCTGGCACCGCAGGTTAGTTGCAAAGCCAAAATTACTGTCGAGTTTTAAAAATAACCACCTGCTCAGAGTGAATGCTTTTCCACACAGAGATACAGTTATATTGTTTGCAGAGCAGCCTAATTTGCACTGGTGTAGCTCGACGGATGTTATGTGGAAGGCTGCCACCTTAGAAGGTTTGTGCTTATTTCGTCTGATTCCTTGAAACAGCAAAATTAGATACTTTCTAGGTCTGACAGGCTAAAAATATAAGCCTATTTATCCACACAATAGGAATAAATAAAGCTCTCCATTCTGCAAAAAAAGGTTTAAGTTTGGCAGAAAATTCCAGCTCCTCTCTTCAGCTGCTACCACCGTCCCTCAGAAGAGACGGAAGCCAGAGACAAATGTGAGGGAACCAGACAGGAAAACAGTCCCGGGCACAGAAGCACCTCTCTTGTGCCGATGGATTACTGTTGGTAGGAGTTTGCGTTAGAGATGTGAATTCAAAACTTGCCAGAGTGCCTAAAGACAGAGTGACAATCCAGTGACGGAAAAATAAGCTTAAAAAAAGGTTATGGATTTAAAGAGTCAAAGCTTTGGTTAGAAACAATCATCCTTAATTCGTGTTTACTTTTGAGATCGTGATGCCAAAATACGCTGGCTGCTGTTGCAGCATATAAAGAAAATAAGTGACAAGCAACGTGTCTGTTTTATTCCAAACAAGGTTTTGCTTTCTCCCTACCCTGCCTGAAGGACTGCCACCAGCCACCCTCTTCCAAGCCCTGCTGTGTGGGCAGATGGGGTCAGGGAAGGCTGGGGGGGGCAGGCTCAGCAAAGGGGAAAACCTGCCACGAGCCCGCTCCCAGGCCTGCCTGGCAGGAACTCATCTGCACCGCCCCGGGGAAGCTGGCAGAAGTGCTGGAGGGAGGGTCCACATCTTCTAACCTTCCTAAAAGCCAGGATCTGCAACAGCAGCCCCGCTGCATCTTACACTGTGAAACTGAACATTCAGTCACGGGGCTAGGGAACCGCTGAGGTTTTACTGTACCTCTCTGGTGGTTGAAGAAGGAAGGACGTACCCATCAATGGACAGGCCATGGCACTGAAACAACATTTGGACAATGAACAGAAGTTAACAGCTCTTGCAAGGAAATCTGAGTCCTCTCTGATACCAGCCAATATCTAATAACCCTCAGATAAAAAAACCCACAAAAATCCACAAAAAAACCCAAACAACAACAACAAAACCTGTAAAAAAATATTATTCCACCTTCGCCGAAGCAGTTACTATGTAACCTGGCCAACGTTAGGAATAGCCTGACAGACGCGTCGAGAGCGTGCTGTGCTCCAGCCCCGCTGCTGAAGGGCAGGAAAGTGCTTCGAGAGCCACGATGGCGAGAGGCACACAACAGGGGAAAACAAATTAACGAGAACATTCTGTGGGAAAAGACGCAGAAATAAAAGGCAGTGCAAAAGCACGACAAAAGACCACAGAAGCCAGAACCTCTCTTTTTTCATTTTCACTAAAACAACATTTAGTTAAGCGTTTTATATCCAGGGCACCGCAACTCAAGGATGTCAACATGTTGTGGTGGTCGGACATGGGCCACCAACAGTGGGGGAGAGGTGGTGTTACAAATACGAAGTGGCAGAAAAGAAAAGAGTGACAAAATCTAAACAGTGAGAAGGCAGGGTAAGGAATGACACGTCTGGGTACCTGAGGTATAAAACCACACCAGGCAGAAGAGAGAGCTTTTATGGATAGTCCAAAGAGTTTAGAATGAAATACTGAAGACAACTTAAACAAGCACAGCTGATTTTAATAGCCAGAAAACCATTCCAATACTCCCAGTTATGATGCTAGGCCGGGACAGAAGTGATGCTCACTCTACTGAAAGATCCCATTAGTAAATAGCCACGGATGACTCATCTTGGCTGACTCCAACGCTAAGAGCTTCAGCATAAGTGATTTTAGAAGGACAACCAAAACCAAGCTGAGCTGGTGATGCACATTTTTTCCCAACTGTGTAGGCACGAACAGCTCACTGCTGCAAGGTGCCAAATGCTGGCTTTCATCCAGCAAAGCAGAGGAACAGGTGCATAATCACTTTGAAATGCGTAAAAAAATTCATAATTCCCCTCTCCTCCTTCCTGGAGAGTTGCTTCAACACATTTCCATACCCCTGATCTCCGAGGTGCTGGCAAGGACTGACTTTTCACTTGAAAACAAACAAGAAAAATGTTAAGAATCCCATACAGCTGAGAAGAGCCAGCAAGAGATCTCAAGACATTTTGGAGGAGTCACTGCTGTTTCCTACTTGACTCCTCGCAGCCTTTCTGAGCTGCGTTGCAGTGCCCCTCAGCGGTACTCACCACAGACCTGCAATAGCCCATGCGCTGTGCAAAACCAGACAGCGGTGGAATAGAACCGTTCAGCTGAAATCCAGCCCTGGTGCTTTCAGAGAAAAATACACTTGCAAACAAACACGTGAACCTGTGCTAATGGAGCCCTGTTACGTTCAAGAGACACACTCCTACTAATTACTCCAGTTTCCAGTTTCTAGTTTTTCTTCTAAAAAAGACCAACTTCAACTCTCGGCAACACGCCGCCTCTGGACACCCCCCTCCCCAGGCTACCAAACAGCTTGCTTGCTTCCCGCCCTCCACAGCTGTCAACTTACCTTCTGAAGGATTTTCCACACTTTCTCGTAAAAACCAACGGGAACTCTGTTAATAGCACCATCAAGCCTCCTTCTGCGCAGCCACTGCCCTTTTCGGTCTCCCCAGCTCGTCTCCCCGGTGGAGCCAGTAGGAGAAGTACTAACGGGAGACGATGGAGTACTGCCCCTCTGTAACAAACAATAAAGCCTTGGGTTTAGTTGCTTTCTACCACCCCAAGTGCTACTCCTGGTGAATACATCCTTCTGTTACAATGCTACCTCAGAACCAGGGAAAAAAGACAGGCCATGATGTCATCTAAGATGATGGAGCAGGACTCATCCCTTTCTATCCACAACAAGCTTCACTTCTCCAGTACTTCAATCGCTTCTCAACAAAACAGGCAAGCAGTTCAACAAGGTATAACGCAGTAAATTCCACTGCTTGGTTCAGCACAAGGCGTGACTGTTTTACCAAGCGTGAGATGGCTGCCAGGGCCGTGCCACTGCTGTGCAAGATGGTGGGGTTTGCAGCTTGGTCTGATTCGGACTTTGGGCTCGGTGTTGTAAGAGAACCAAAGAGTCCCCGAGTCCAGCAAGAGAGGTCCTCCATGCAAAAAGCTCCATTAAAGTAAACAGATTAAAAATTGACTTAATGTGGTCATGTAATCATGCCTGCCTCTCTGTAAGTATCAGTCTTGTTTCCTTTATTGTCTCTATTGCTCTATTATTTTACTGTACCACACCTGGAGACTAAATCAGGCAGCAAATCATCTTCAAAGCTGTGGCACTACCACCAAATTCTTGCTCCCATTCCCACATGTGCACTCAGCCTACTCTTTGCGCTCCCAGAGGCCGTGCTCTTCTGTTTCCTCTTCCCTTTTTGCACACCTAGTACTTTCAGCCCAGAAAGGGCTGACAGCCCCATCTCAAATCCCATCATCTCTGAGTAAGGAGATTTTTGCCTGAGCACAGTACTGGGGAAGGTGGGAAATCAGAACAAAAACTGTACGTCTGCCAAGGATAGGCTCACGGACTCTGCATAGCCAAGCTCTGCAAAAAGACCAGCAAATGCAAAGTCGGTATTTGCTCCTATTGGTGTCAGTGAGGAAGAGGTGGTGTTCCCTTGATGGCTTCATGCGTGCTATTCCTTTCCACTGCAGCCTGAAGCAGGCAGAACTTCCGCCATCCTCTTGAGCACAACGTGGGGATGCAGGAGGTCAGCAGGAGGGTGAGTGCCAAAGCAGAGAAATCCCTCTGTATACAATAAATTAACCTGGCTACTCAGCTGGTTCAGAGAAGCAACGAACTCACTGAACAATTCTGCGCGCTTGAATCAAGCACACCGCCGAAGCCTGCCTTTCGGCACCGCTCTGGGGGAAGAGAGAGGCAACAGCAACCTGTCAGCCGTCAGGCCAGGCCACAGGACTAGTGGCGCTCCGCAGTTGTGCATTTAGGACACGTGGGAGCTGCGCCATCCACAGCAAGTCTGCAGATGCGGAGAACCACCAGTCACACCCGGCAGTTCAGAGTGCACGCGTAGCTGCAAGCTCTCCGTCTCTTCATAAGAGCTTTGGGGCCTCAGACTTACTTTAAATTGTTGAGGTTTCTGTTGGTAAAATATTTAAACAATTATCTTCCTTCTTAACAGCGAGAGCTTAAGAAGAGCTACAATACTCTGCCTTGGAAGAAGATGAATGCTTGAGGCGATACCCATGCCGATAAACCTCCTGTCTCAGCAACCCGAAGCTGTTCTGGTTTCATTAATGTCCAGAGACTGCCAGCATTTATCAACATTACATTACTTTTAAATACTGATGACACCTGTAACTTAATCCACTACCAAGTAGCTAAATCTGCTATAGTGCTTTATCTGCTACGACTGCTTAAGCTTCAGAAGAACTAAGTGGATCTAAATGCAAGACTCAACTTCTATTAAAAGATTACTAATGAGAATTGGTTCCCCAGGAAGATGAACAAAAGAAAGAGTCTGGATTTGGAAATGATTTTTATGCAGGAGAAGCCACAGGGAGGCATCTAGAGCTGAGACCCTTGCGGACACACACACACACACACACGTGCGCAGGGTGAAGAGCAGGCACAGAGCTGCAGGCAGTGTTTTACCGTGGAAGCGAACATGCTGCTGGACATGGAGTGGCCCTCATGAAAGAACTACAAAACAAAAACAGACACCAGCATGTCAGACAGCCAGCCATGACAGAACAGGATGCAAACAAGGTTAAGTAACCCGTCCGTGCACTGATAAGAAACATGGAATAAGCTCAGTTACTCAAGGGAGAACTGCGACAGCCGCTGGACTCCTGCAGGGCTGCACATCAGCTGATTTTGGGGCAGCTGCTGCCAACCACCAGGGTCACCACGAGGCAAACCGTGCTCTGCCAGAAGCCTCCTTGTTTGTGGTGCAGCCACAAGCTGCCCATGCCATCCACTGACGTCCGAGCACGGCCAACACAAACCGCCACAGGTGAAGATGCAGGCAAAAGCTTCCTTGCGACTTGGGGCTGGGAAAAAAAACCCCAAGCTCCCCCCTTCCCTTCTCCATGCGTCGCAATGTCACCAGCTTCTCTTTGCACGAGAAGGCCATCTTGCTGCAGAAAGCCTGCAGGCTGCCAGCTGGGTGGGCAGCGCGAAACAAACAGCTGCAAGCCAAAATTTTTTCTGAAATTAGGATGCAGCACCTCAGACCTACAGCACTTTTCTGTAACTGTTCTCCCCAAGCCATGCCTCCTAATTAAGTGTTACGTTTCAGACCCAGGCAAAGGTTTGACCTTCAGACTGGAGAAACAGGAGCAGCAAACGAGACAGCTGCAGCCGCTCAGCACCTGGTGCAAAGGGATGTCAGTGCAAGCACCTGAGGTGGTGCTTGTCACACAAAGCTGATTCCCCTCTGTCAAAGTGACATTAAATCAGTACCTAGTGAATTATCCAGAGAACAAAGTGAGATGTGTCAGGAAGCAGCCTAAGTGGAAAGGTGGGAGGAACAAAAATAAAAACAGCCAACTCCTCCTCTGTGCCAAATACCAGGTTTCCATCTAATGGAAAAGCAACACAGGAAACACCTTTCCAACCTCAGCAAAACTCCCAAGCGTTTCAGCTCAGGCCCACCTCTGTATTTTAAACAAAATAACGCTGCCACCTAGTGCGAAGGCCCTCTTCCTTCCTGGAAAGTCCCTGAAATCAAGACACCTGCCGGACAACTGGGAGCCCAGCTCAGACCGAACCCCCAGAGTCCTTGAGGGCCGGTGGGAAGCAGCCAGCAGCACCTTCACAGCCACGGTGGTACCACAAGGCTCGGCCACGGCCATGCTCAGGCAGCGGCGTGGCTCAAACGCAGCGACCAGTTCTCATGAGACAGACACCGCACGTTTCTGTCTTTGCTTCCCTGCCTTATGTCCTATGAAGGATCACAGAATCACAGGGTTGGAAGGCACCTCTGGAGATCATCTAGTCCAACCCCCTGCCAGAGCAGGGCCACCTTAGAGCAGGTTGCACAGGAACGCGTCCAGGCGGGTTTTGAATGGCTCCAGAGACGGAGACTCCACCACCTCCCTGGGCAGCCTGTTCCAGTGCTCTGCCACCCTCAAGGGAAAGAAGTTCCTCCTCATGTTTAGATGGAACTTCCTGTGCTTAAGTTTGTGCCCATTACCTCTTGTCCTGTCACTGGGCACCACTGAAAAGAGCCTGGCCTGGATGATTAACTGATCTTTATTGTCACTGTCAAACGCTCCGGGTCAAGACGTTCAGAAATGCCATTCCTTTCTGAAGGCTTATCAAGCAAATCTGTTTCTTATATAAAAGGAAAACATCATCTACTTCCTCAAAAAACTTAGAGAAATGGCCTCAGATTAAATGAATCAGGCTTGATGAGCTCTCAGAAGAGAGAGTCTTTTAAAATATGCTTCTAATACAGAATCACAGCATGGTTTCGGTTGGAAGGGACCTTTACAGATCATCTAGTCCAACTCTCGTGTCACGGGCAGGGACATCTTTCACTAGATCAGGTTATTCAAAGCCACCATCCAGCTTGACCTTGAACACTTCCAATGATGGGGCATCCACAACTTTGCAACTCATTACAGTGTCTCACCACCCTCACCATAAAAAATTTCTTCCTTATTTCTAATTCAAACCTACCCTCTTTCACTCTAAATCCATCGCTCCTTGTCCTGTCGTAACAGACCTTGGCAAAAAGTCTCTCTCCACCTTTCTTACAAGCCCCCTTTGTACACCGAAAGGTCACAGTCAGGTCTTCCTGCAGCCTTCTCTTCTCCAGGTTGATCAACCCAGGCTGAACACTATGAAGCATTCTTCTAAGTGTATTTTACTTGATCACTACCTTCCTATTTATCTACAGCAGAAGAAAAGTACTAAAAGAAACATTAAAACAAGAGAAATCAAAACCACTCATAACAAAACCACCAGTCACGCTCATTCAGAATATTTTGGAGGTATTTTCTATGATATCTCTCTATATGCTCAGTTGCTGTGTACTTTAATATACTGAAGTTACATATGTATCTATATAATAGCAGTAATCATCTTCCATTACTGAAGAAACAAAACAGGAAGAAAACAAACTAAGATTTCTTTTCCAAGTGTATCTTCTCCAAAAGGCATGTGGACCACATTAGCAACTTGTGCAGAGTATAAAAATAAACACTGTTTGCATGAAAGCTTCACTTTGCACATCTGACCTTTCCTTAGCTCAAGATGATGAAAGAGATGTTTTAAAGTTGATGCCACGAATATATTAGAGTTTGTTCAGGTTCTTCTATATTCAGCATGTGAAACAAGAACAAAAAAGGAAGGATATTTTTGGAGGAAACATCCCTTTACTGTATTCTGTTTAGGGATCAGCCTTAAATCAACGGATCTTTGGAAACTTTTGTCATTTACCAAGAATCTATTTGGCATTAAAAATGGTGTCCTAAAATTAACATACAAAATTTTAACATAACACAGTACCGGAACAGCTGCATTTTCTGATGAGCATTGATGGAAAACCCTCACCTGCTTCAACTCACTCTTCAATTTAGTAATACCACTCCTTTCTGTTTTGGTTGCTCCAGAATGCCCCATTTCATGAATAGAAATTGCAGGGCTAGATGAAGAGGAATCTACAGGTCGCACTAAAAGAAGCAAATGGATATTTTTAAAATACTAGGGGGGGAGAAAAACAGATGAAATCTTACCTAGAAGTTAAAGATAAAAGCATTTGCTTTCAACAAGTGTACAATGCCCTTGGTGACAGCATCCTTCCAAATCACGTCAACAGTTCAAACCTGATTGCATCAAGTCA
Source organism: Rhinoptilus africanus (assembly GCA_013400135.1). Classification (NCBI taxonomy): domain Eukaryota; kingdom Metazoa; phylum Chordata; class Aves; order Charadriiformes; family Glareolidae; genus Rhinoptilus; species Rhinoptilus africanus. Next base: position 219,449 of record VXBO01013322.1, on the reverse strand, counting down.
AGCACCTAGATCCCTACTTGGATACTGGGAGCTGGTTTTCCAAAACACTGAGCAATCGTAGCTTCAAAAGACATTGGAGTTTCAACGCGTCTGTGAGGGCTTAAGAAGGAGGCTGGGAGACAGGTGAAGTGCCAGTTGGGAATACCTGGGTATCACAGATGTACTCACAGAATCACAGAATCATAGGGTTGGAAGGGACCTCTGGAGATCATCTAGTCCAACCCCCCTGCCAGAGCAGGGCCACCTTAGAGCAGGTTACACAGGAACGCGTCCAGGCGGGTTTTGAATGTCTCCAGAGATGGAGACTCCACCACCTCCCTGGGCAGCCTGTTCCAGTGCTCTGCCACCCTCAAGGGAAAGAAGTTCCTCCTCATGTTTAGGTGGAACTTCCTATACTCAAGTTTGTGCCCATTACCTCTTGTCCTGTCACTGGGCACTACCGAAAAGAGCCTGGTCCCATCCTCCTGACACCCACCCTTCAAGTATTTATAAGCGTTGATCAGGTCCCCCCTCAGACGCCTCTTTTCCAGGCTAAAGAGACCTAATTCCCTTAGTCTGTCTTAATAGGAGAGGTGTTCCAGTCCCCTAATCATCTTTGTAGCCCTGTGCTGCACCCTCTCCAGCAATTCCTTGTCCCTCTTGAGCTGGGGAGCCCAGAACTGGACACAGGACTCCAGGTGGGGCCTCACCAAGGCAGAGTAGAGGGGGAGGATGACCTCCCTCGACCTGCTGGCCACACTCTTCTTGATGCACCCCAGGATGCCATTGGCCTTCTTGGCCACAAGGGCATATTGCTGGCTCATGGTCATCCTGTTGTCCACCAGGACTCCCAGGTCCCTTTCCTCAGAGCTGCTCTCCAGCAGGTCAGCTCCCAACCTGTCCTGGTGCAGGGGGTTATTCCTCCCCAGGTGCAGCACCCTACACTTGCCCTTATTGAATTTCATGAGGTTCCTCTCCGCCCAGCTCTCCAGCCTGTCCAGGTCTCTCTGGATGGCGGCACAGCCTTCTGGGGTGTTACTCCTTGAAGGCAGGTTAGATATACCCTTTTTATGGTCTTCATTCTGGTCATATAAAATTTCTTCATTATAGAAATTTGCCTTTATATCACTGAAAACTTGATACAAACTTATTTCAGTTCAGGACAGCTTCCATCACATGTGTTTTGTTTATTCCACTGCAGACATATGGCCACCCATGATTAATACATCACCTACACCTCTATTTTACATGTCACAAGAGTAGATTCCTTCTTGTAAGACAATATAACTTTGTATTTATAGTTCTCACTTAACATACACAAGTACTCAAGTGGACAACTTACAGCTTCTTTCCACACCAAACTCTTTCCCACTGAGAATATGGTGTAGGAGATTTTTCATATCAAAGGGACTTAGGTTCATCAAACTCTCTGAAGCTTCTTCACCTAGTTAGAACAAAACATAACAAAAGAAAAAGGACAAACATCACTATAGGTTGCTTTATAGGTTGTTTTCTTACGTGAACTGCTGGTTGAATGAAGTTCAGCCACATTTCCCTTGTGGCTAGCGCTACCTTTAAAAAAATAAATATGTAGATTCACATTTCAAAGAAAATACATTTCAAGACTAAACAACGAACACTGCATGGAAATAAGTCTATGTGCATTAGTGAGCAGTATGCTGCACCTTGCGTGAAATCTCACTGAAGCTGCTGATGATAAAGCAGTTGCTCCTTTGTAGAGCGAGATTGCTTGCAACGGCCTTACAGCCATCTCCCAACAGCAGATGACACGCAGATCTAAATTACAGAGCCACAGTTATCCCACCGAGAAATGCATGCACGTGGGAGGCTTGCGCTTCATTCGATTCATCACGCTTGTTAAGTGAGAGAGAAAATGCACATACATACAGAGGAGCACACGCATGTGCACAGACAAATCTCACATAGGAAAACATGGAAAAGGCAGTCGCAAGCTGAGGGCAGAGTACAGAGCGGCTGGCGTGTCAGGCTAAGGAATAACAAAAGGGACCCCAGGAAAGAGAGGCTTTGCACTGAATGAAGCAGCTTCTGCTATCCAGCTACAGCTTGGGAAAAACGGGGCTTTTTCATACAGAAACAGAATTACCATAGAAAATTACCTGCTTCCTTTTGTCAACTTATCCTGAGGTAGAACCTGCCACTCCCTGGTGGCAGCCACTCAAGTTAGTCAGAGAGCGGCAGCACCCAAGGTGGGCTCCATCTAACCCACGACCAGGGAGCCCCACTTCTCTCCAGGAGGGAGAAAGCCAGGGGACACCAGAAAATACACTTCCACAAAGTTATCCCCTTTAGGGTGTGTTAGGGCATTAGAAATGGTATGGTAACAAGAGCTAAACCACAAAAATATGGCCCAGATCATGCTCCTAAGTGTCAGCATTTGACTATATATTTGTCACATTAACTTGATTACTTTTCATGACTGCTCCTTCTTAGCTTTCTGACCTCCTCCTGCCTTACTGACACCCTTCCAATTCCACTGATGTGGAAAATTCTTCAGTGATTTTTAAAATCTCTCTTCAGTCATGATTGCCCATTTTGCAAAATGAGTCTTAACAATATTTTTGCTTTGCAACACTTGTTTGCTTCTTAATTCTTGTTTCATTGTAAGTATATTATTTATATGTAACATCTTGGGGTGCGTAAGAATTTTTTTACAGCTCTCCTGGCAAAATAATATACCACTATAGCTGAAATCTAAACAGCAAATATTTTCAACTAAGCAGATTCCAGGGTGAAGGTTTACACGTAAAAGGAAGAATATCAGAAATTACTTTAAATAAAAACTACCACAATTATGAATTAAGGCTCAAATATTCAGAAGATATCTAGGGTCCTAACTCTCACTGACATTAGTGGAATTGGATCCCTAAGTAGACACACACGTGCAATTTGATGACCTGAACTTTTTAACACTTACTGAAAGTCAGGGGACTTCAGTATTTAATACCCACTTCAGTTTTAATAACCGGGGGATGGGGGGAGGGGGGCAGGCAGGCAAGAATCTTTCATTAAGTTAAAAAGAGAAGTTCATAACTGTGCATGATGAGTTAAGATGTTAATAAAAAGCTTTAACACATATAAATGACAAAACAACCACTGAGGTGAATCAAAACCAACACTGTAAGTACCCTTATGATAAAATTGCTCGTACCTGAGCATTTCAGACTCCGAGCCAGCTCAGTGGCCATCACCTGAATTATCAGACCAATGCGGAGCCTGAGCATCTCCACAAAAAGACTAGGCTGTGACCGGACGTACATCGCCAAGTACATAATTATTTCCTGTAATGACAAATCCATAAGGGCACCCATTTAGAGTGGGTCATCTTGGCTCTCCCAGTCACAGAGCAAACACTGGTGTCACACTGGGCACAGCTGGAAGAGACCTTTTTATACATGCTGCATACCTGTGTCAGGACTGCAATACTGATGTCTTGGCCGCTCGCTTCATAAATAAGATCTGTGAGCTCCTCGGGTGGCAGTGGGCTGCAAGAAGGCAAACCACGGTTAGCAGCAACTCAGGCACCTGCTAGTAACCTCTCCAACAAACACCAGAACCAAGTGACCCAGAAATATCTTGGCACCACAAAGGCGCCTATGATTCTGCCTGGGTGGCTGCAATTCCTCCTGAAGGTGAGGAATAAGTTTTAAAACAGGATGATAGCAGCAGAACAGTACCGTCAGGAAGCTGAAGGGCAGGCTGTAACTGAGGCAGAGCTTCAACTTACGTGGTAATGATTTTCTCGCGGGGTTCTGGTGGCAGGCCCACTGTAAGTTGCTTGTGGTGCGACAGAAGGTCTGTGCACGCCTATCATAAAGCAACAGAAAGCAAGAGACCTTTCTCTGAGTCACGTGGAAGTGATACAGCTTTTAATTCCCAAACATGAAGCATATCTTTAGCAATTTTTAATTGCATTCCTATTAATCACCAGACACAGATTCAGCAGAATACTGTCCACTAGTTGCCAAAGATCACCTGAGGTCAACATGGCTATGAGTCTGCCCTGGCTGAAAGCCTGCTTCCCTGCTCTGTGAAATCAGCAACATGACGACGAGGAACTCCAGTAAGGCTGTCAGATCAATAAAGGACTTTATCCTTTATCATAAGATAAACATTTGTTCTTTACTTAAGACAAAAAAATACTTTGAATCAATGAAAAACTTGGTGTACTAATATATTTATTTAAGATAGGTTGTTAAGAGATGTATCTCTCTAAAAAAAAAAAACCCAAACGCAAAACATATTGCATCACATTCCTGAATTAGCCACCCTGATACATTCTGAAATTGGTGCTTCCTCCAATGTTTTACTCTTTTATATTGACCTGCTTCAGAAGTGGGTGTTCAGTTTACCTGTTTCAGCATCCTGAACCAAAGTCTGTTTTCCCTCCTTTAACGTGGAACAAACCAGATTATCTCTGCCCTCTTCCTCCCCAGTTCGTTTCTTTGCAACTCAACATAGATGGCTTTTGGTGAGCATGTCTGTACTGCTCGTCCATCGTGTCTTGAGGATGGAGAAGGTTGGGCTTAATGAAGTACGATGCAGGGCAATTATCACAAATTGCTCCCTGCAGATATGACTGTCACTAAAATAGGGCATCCTAGCTGTGACAGTCAAAGCTTTGAAAATGGCCAGGAACTAAACAAATTGCTCTACAGAAATACGCAAGAATAAGTAGGAAATTAAAAAAATACTTTAGAGTATTTGAGACAAAAACGTTTCATAATGCTCAAAATCAAATCTGTCCCCTTACAGCGGACCTTTGTTGTTACTATTCAACAGTTGCAGATATTTTAATGCCTTTGTACATCCACATCCACTCACAGGGCAGACTGCCTGCCCGATGGGACAGGTATCATCAGGTCACGTTTTAGCATCATTTCTAGCACCACGACATACTGGTGCTCCAAAAGCATTCATGCTATCACAGCAGAAGAAGGCAATTAGCAGTGACAACTACAACTTTCAAACCACGTTAAGCTTCTCCAGTTAACAGAGGTGCAATGAAGCCTTCACAATCCTTTACAGTGTGACATTCTCAGTCCATGCCAACATTAGCACAGTTTGCAGTACAGATTAAAGGTAAAGATGCCGTAATAAGATTTTAGATGAGAAAAGCAACTGAAGTTTACACATGAAGACCAGAAGGTGGCAAGCACAAGCCCCACTGGCAAACTGGTAGTTTTATCACTGTCAGGAAACTGAACCAGCATTATTTGTATTTCATACCTCAGCCAGGACTTCCAGTCTCTTTTTGAGTATACCAGAAATGTAACGGATCAAGCCCCACTCTTGGTTGAGGCCTGCCTTTCTGTAGAGCTCGTTGAGCAGGCAATGAACAGTGACGCCGTACTGTCCATCCAGCTCCGTGTCCCAGTCAGCGCCTCTGCCAGAAAAGAGACGGAAAGTAACTTTTATCAGATAAAACACGACACTGCTTAACCTTATCACACAACAAGCAGCCTGATTTGGACCAAATTGCTCATTCTGGTGACAGACTCAAGTAAAAAGCACATGTAGGCCTTCAGCAGAGATCAGTCATATGCAGACAAAACCTCTTGATACCAGGAACTTCCATCTATTAACTAGAGCACTCATGTAACCATGAGCCTGTGACCCCAAAGCAACCAACCCCACGGGGGATTTCCCACTAGGCTTTAAACCAGCGCGCAGACTGACAGTTTGGTGGAGGAATGCTCCATGGGGTGCTTCTTCAGAGCAGAATCCAGCCATGTCTTCACCCATTTCTCAGGTGCCTCGGAGGGGCTCAACAAGTTTTTTGCCCTGGCTCTCTCTTAGGTATTAGCTAAGCTTCCATGCTGCTTATGCCATTACTGAAAAAGCAAAGGAGACCTCTCTTCCTCTCCTGGTTTTGAAACTCACTGCATTATAGCTTCTTGTTGACAACATTTAAAAGCGTCACAGAGTGACCTTTCAACGCCTGCTAGAGGAACACAGTCCATCCGAAGTCCACCTGCCTGTCCAACACAGACTCCCGCAGCGAAACAAGACTCCAGAACAGGAAACTAAGGGTGTTACATGTAGTTAAATAACAAAATGGTATTTTTTCAGGATTTCCTTTGCTCTTTAAGAGAGGCTGCTAAACATTTTGCTTGGGAAAACAAGATCAAAGAAGAGGTTGTAACAGGAGAAAGACTAAAATAAACAAAAACATAACCTTTGTAGCAGCAAGGAAGACCATCTGTGATTAACACATGCTTGTCTTTGCACCCAAAGCTAACTTCCTGACAGGTTCCAGCAGTATTCCCTTGCATAGGAAAAAAAGCCGCATAAACGCACTCCAGAAGATGATTCTGTCGATTTGTATTTGCATTTTTCTCACACCAAACCTATTTAATGAGCAGTTGTTTACTAACCCCAACAGCTTGGGTTAGATCATTTCCAAGTATGCACTGGAACGATTTTTAGCCAGGGATGCACTTAGGCATACGCAGAGGTGAAAAGAAAAAATAGTGACTACTCATTAAAACTGCATTTTGCTTTTAGTTAGAAAATGACAAGACAAAGTTACCCTCCACTTCCCTTTTTGTGTATAAAAATCACAGCAAATCTTCGTGACTTAAGAGTGCCACATATATAGCAAGGTGTGTTGTAATTCATGGAAGGATTTTTGCATTTGACTTGGGAGTTTCAAGCCCGTATGAATTCGCAATTGCGTGCCAATCAACTCTGAAATTTGCACAAGCATATTTTGTATCCACATTAATTATGTAGTCAAGCAAACTGAAAATACCCCCGTAAAGTACAAAACATTTTAACCTCTCCCCTCAAAACACAACCCTGAAGAGCGGAAAGCTTTTGCACAAGAATAATCAGATAGTTGTGAGCAACCATAAAGATGCTGAAGTTTATACTCGGATAACTCACTTTAGTATATGCAAGATATATAAGATATCTGCTTGATCATGGAGCGTTGGGCATTCCTTTAGCTGCTCAACAAGCCGCCTGCAATCCAAATCACCATGAGCATCTTTAGGTAAGTGCAAAACATTTTCACAGTCCTGATAACAAAGACAGATGAAAAATCAAAGAAAGGATCTTGAAAAAAGTAGCAGATCAAATTCAAACTGTAACTTCCCATTAAAAAATACAACAGCCAAGCAACATAACTCTGCACTTGAAATACAGAGACATCACATCGTTCTTGTCAGACTGCTGCAGACATAAAAAGGAGATTAGCCCCAGGAAATACAACACCCAGAATGGAACTTCGTCTCTAGTTTTGGCTCAGTCAACAAGGAAATAATTGTTTTTGACAAAACAAAAATATTTTGTAAAAGAAAGAAACCAAACTATTTGCACACTTTCCCTGTCATATGCTGTTACTCTTAAAGAGAAAGGCAGACAGATACTACCTTTTTTTAGTTGAAATTATTTAGAGATTTTTGAGTTCCATCTCCAACCTGCGTATATGTGATGCTTTACGAATGCAGATGTTGCCATCATCAATTATGAAACTACTTTGTTAACTAATCAGATCATGCAAGAACTCACCGAAGGATTGCATTAAGAGAAGTTCTGTTTAATAAGATATTCATCATTGTATATGGTTAATTCCCACGGACAAAGCCTGTAGAGCAGAATCCTTCAAAAGGTTGGATACAACCTCCTGTACCCACTCTCTGGTCACACACACTAGGACAAAACAGGTGCCCAGCACAATCCCATCTTCCTGCCTTGTAGTGGGATTTGGTTGGTGCCTTAAGGACACCTGTCCTTTCACACACTCCCCTCCTGATCAGACACTACTATAAGTAGCATCTCTTGGAGAACATCTCTAAAGGTCATGAACCTTCCCATCCTTCCCTTTGTCTGTTCAGTTACAACTAAAGACGATGACTCAACCTTTGGCCTTTAAACCTTTGGCCACCTATTATATTATTTTCTCTTCTGCACACGCTATTAAAAATTTTCCATTTGATACTGTCTTTTTAACCAAAAACCCCTCAGACATCCAAAAAATAAATCCATTCCAAAACAAGGGAGTAGCTATCCAGTGCCTTAGGCAGAATGGCTTCTCTGTGAAGGAAAATGAGAACTAGCAGAGAGTTTGGCTGGGAAACACAGGAAAGGCCACAGTGTCTGGTCAAGAGGGGAAATGTGTGAAAGAGGGGAGTTTGTGAAGTGTTTAAGAGAAGAGCAGATGTAGTACTTAGGGACATGGTTTAGAAGTGGTTTTTGTCAGGGTAGGTTAACGGTTGGACTTGATGATCTTAAAGGTCCCTTCCAACCTCACTGATTCTATGATTCTATGATTCTGTGATTGTGTCCTAAAAATATAAACAGCATAAAAATTCCCAGAGTTTACCTTTGTCTCAAAGAAATGGGGATTATCAACAAGGTTCAGAGACTTCCGGTGCGTGTTCAGAACTTTAGTGGGAAGAGACATAGATACAGCTGGAAAGCAAAGCCAACAGGAAAAAAACAGAAGTCCATTTCAGTAATACGAAAGTTGAAAACACCTACATGAAGCAACTATACTAGGTAAAACCAACAGAAGTACCTCTAAGAGTCAAAATATAGAGGAAACGTTTCTGAGATGCTGCGCATGGAGCTCAGAGACAAGCTCACTTTCTGAACCTTCTCCCCCTGCAGGCCTGCTCCAACAGTTTCTAAGATCAGCATTGTCAAAGGCTCAGACGCTACATGCTCAACTGGTGCTTCTTATGCCTCAGAAATCCTACAGCCCAATGACCAGACCCTGCTAAGCGTTTAAACATTTCAGTGGGAAGCATGTGGAGAAAATGGTCTAACTGGTAAGACATCACAATTAAAGTGAGAATGGTAAATGCAGGCTAATGCTCTGTTAACTTCATATATTAAATTTAATAGAGGATCAGATGATATGGCAAATGAAAGTCGTAAGAAAAGACTAACAACCTTTGGTTAAGGACAACCTTCCTTTAGCCCAGGCACTGAATACTACATTCCTACGTATAAACCACTGCATATGTTGAAATCTATTTACAAATTCAGTCAAAGCATTCATTATATTGGTATAAATCCTTCAATCAGTCTAGTAGAACTGTAGTGTAATTACGAATACTGTCCTCTGTCTCTACTCCATTTGTTCTCACAAATTCAGAAAGTAACCGTGCATACTTATGTTTTTCTGTCATTGGAACATTTCATTTCACCACAACTTTATTAAAATAAGAAAGTACATTTTGTCTGCCTTATACAAAGACAAAAAAAATCAATTCACTGACTCAGGTTCTAAAATTCTATCCAACTGAGAAGCTGCACCAGCTTCCATAACATTAACTTTGACTAAATGTTACATTTCATAGCAGATTTTCTATGTATACATCAAGACACGGGACACTGCAGGGACACTACAGAAAACTTCGGACTCATTCTCAGTTCTTGATAACCGCAACATACTTGTGCCACTAGTTCTTTTTAAATTGCAGAATTTTTAAATACTTTTAGCACCCAAAACAGGTTTTCGTCTATTACTACTAAATAAATAATAGGGAGAAATACCTGGAACCTCCAAACCCTTTGTCTTGGCCATTATTGACAGTATCTCTTTTGTGGAATGGTTTGCACTGAACACAGGTGGTTGATTAGCAGTCTTTGAAGTAGGAGGCAGGTATGACTTCAGTGCTGTACTCTGCAGGATGTCATTTATATACTGATCCAGCTCATCCTGGCTTTCTGGTGTGACATACATAAACCAGAAGGTTTATTAAAGCTAAAGCCATAATTTATCAGTTCCTTCTTTTTCAAACACACCACTCTTCTTGCTTATACAGAGGGGCACACAAGAATGCAAAAATAGCATAAGCAAGAGATTTTTAAACTGAAGAAATTAGAAAAGAATGTAATCAGTTTTTGACACTTGGGAAACAGTTACATTAAGAAGTTGGTTTTTCTTTTGAAAGGAAGCAAAAGGGTTTTTATCTTGCTGGTAGTCCACAGACAAACTCTTGTCTATTACTCCTCTCAGTCTCTTCCCTCCCTCTAGCCTCTTCCACATCCCACACATCCCCATCTGCTGACTGTTCAGACTCAGTTTTACTGCAGCAGTTACCGGTCAACACCGTACTATAAACGTGGGAAAAATAAGCACAAACTCCTTCTCCAAATGAGGTCATGCATGTACTGTTCACAGACTGACGCATGAGAAACAGGAATAACTATCGTCTGTGCACAAAACAGTTTCTGCATTGTAGGTAAACCCAGGCTCTGAGGCAGAACTTGACAGAAAAAAAAAATCTGAAGTGAAAAAGCACTACCTTTTTCACAGAAGTCTGCTGGATAGCCTCCATATTCACTGTCAGGACTATCACGGCCTTCATTAGGGTCATCAAACAGTTTTACGTCACAGTCTGGATCCAGGAAGCTCAGATGCGTATGAAAAGAGGTGGTAAGAAATTCTGACAGCTTGCCTATTTTCACCCTGCAAACAGGAACGCATGCCAAAAAGCATTAACATCCACCATGCTGATACTGATTAATGCTTACGGAGCTTTAAACAACTCCTCCAAAATTTATGACGCCTACTGTCAAATCCACCTTTGGTAGTGCTGCTATAACCAATACTGAGAAAAACAAATGCAAAACAATAGTTGCAAAATCCACCTGGGTACTTCCTGCTCTAGCTCCTAACTGAACTTAATTGTGTTACGGTAACACCTATAGACCTAACTCAAAGCCTAATTATGCAGGGTGTTGAATATTTATATGAAGACCCTGAACAAAGACCTAAACTCCAAGGACTGACACATGAGAAACAGGGGCTGAGAAACTCCCATGAACAGCAGTATCTTCCCACAGAACTACAGTGCTACTAAAAAAAAGAAAACACATCCGATTGTCAGAGGAAGATACTGACAGAGAGGGCATGCAGAAAGAGAACGGGGAGGTACTGTGGAATCATATTAAATTGCTCTTGTACCTAGATGAATGGAACACATAAGGTCACAAGTACTACATGTAATTCATGTTTAAAACATGTACAATAACTGTGAAAGATAATTACTTCTTCAAAACAGAAGCCCAGCCAGGACCGAGTTTTTGTACTTCCAAAGATCTGACATTCATTTTTCCTTATCCACTAACGGCAGTCAGAGATGGTACACCTCTTGGGAGATAGATCTTTCCCATTGCATCTGAGGTTCAGCTTCCATCTGATTGCCACATAACTATATACCTGAAACTTCTCTCCCTGCAGAGTTCCAGCACAAGGTCTGCGCACTATCACAAGTTCAAAATTGAGACGTGTATAGGATTTAATTGAAAAAAATCACAGAGAGAATAATTTGACATTACCTTGCACCTCCAAAATAACCATCCTCTAATTTTCTTATGGTGGCAAGAACTGCTGGATGAATGTCGGTACCATCATCAACTGAAGAAGAATAACGGAAGAGCTGAAGCTTACCAACATATTCTCAAATTATTACATACAAATACAGTGCATTACTGGCTATTCTTTACAAAGTATATCAGACAAATTTAAACCAGAGCTCACAACTCCTATGAATACCAGCTTATTCAAAAAATTCCCAAAAACAACCCCAAGACAAGTTCCAAAGGGATTTCTCAAACAAAAACCAACCCACTCAATACAAGTTCCAAAGGGATTTCTATTAAATTTCTTTGGACAGAAATAGGACGGAGATGATGGGGAGATGTAAGGATATAAAGGGGGAGTAAAACCAAAATGATATATTACTGATGTCATCCGAATTCAGCATACACTTGAGAAAGTTAAACTGTACTTCTGATGTTAAAACTCAGATGTTGCAAAAATCATGCCACCTGTCTCCTCTCAAACCGACTTCTATCCTACTCCCCTGCAGTAATCTACTGTGCCTGAAACAGAGAAAATTAAGTTTACCGAGCATTGTGTGGGTGATGGGAAACATCAGGGTTGGTCTCCCTGTCATCCTCCAACAAGAAGTGAGATAAGCCAGCTCCGTCTTGAGCATCTCCACAATCATCTGATTGTCTAGAGCCAGATAGAAGTGATGCTGGTCAGTAAACTAGAGAACAGAGAAATATGGCATATGAGTAACTGTCAGTGCTGTCCTTATTTTTTCCCATTTCCTCCCTTAAATCATTCACAAAAGCCATATGAGCTATTCATGACCACAACACAGGCTGCATGAATTAACCTAACAAGGCCTGCGACTGTGAAAAAGAAACCTATATGCTTGTGCCAAGTTCATTTTCTTATAGTTGTAGGCTGACTGTGAAAGAAGTAAGCGACACAAATAAGATGTAGATGATGACGTTAATGAAGCAGAATTACAATAACCTATGATCTGGAAGACAGAAGTACTCTAAATGTAGAATAAAAAACTAACAACAGCGGCAAAACCAATAAATAGACTTAAATGCACGCTGGGGACTGGGAACTAGTAAGGGTATGTCTCTTGGGAACAATCTGAAAGTCAAGTAGAACACAGAAAAGTTCGCAGTTACTGTGGAAAAAGGTACACGAAATGTACACTGGTAAAGCATGCTGTTCCCACCACAGAGAAAGCCAAGAACCACAGCAGAGAGACTATTATGGCTACTTCAGGAGCTGGAAATGAAAAAAAGCTGGACAAATAATGGAAAGTGTGTCAAAGCAGCCACAACAAAAGTTAGAGAAGCCCATAAGCCTTGGGGAGGGGTGGAAAAAGGAGGCCAAGATGAAAAATAATCAAGTAGTAAGACACATAATGGTCAAGGAGGGAACATCCTGTAAACGCTTCGGAAGTAATAGGAAGAGACAGAAACTGTAGGTCTGTTAATAAAGGAATAGAGGAGGTCGTGTGCGAGGATACAGATAAGCTGAAGCATTTGATGCTGTTTTTACTGAGAGAAGAAAAGTAGTGAATCATAACCTGTAATACTACTTTTAACAAAGTGATAGGACTCCAGCCTGAGTATGGGAAGAAAAGGTTAAAGAGCACTTAAATTCAAGCTGGTAAAGTCCAGATAAATTACTTCACAGAACTTAGAATCAAAGAATCTTCGTGGTTGGACAGGACCATTGAGATCATCGAGTCCAACCATACACCCACAAAAAAATCCCAAAAAAACCAAAACACCCCAAATAAACACCATACCATCTCTGCCACTAGAGCATGCCCTGAAGTACCAAATCAACACATTTCTTAAATTTCTTAAACTTGAAGAACTAGCCAAAACAATCCCTGAGCCACTCGCAATTAGCTTTGATAATTCAAGAAGAACAAGTCCTAGAAATCCAGGGAGAAGCAAACACACTGCCTGTCTTTGAAAAGGAAGAGCCAAGATAACATAGACCAGTCAAGCCAATTTCAGTGCCCGAAAGCACAGAAAAATACAGCCAATTTGAGACTGCCGAGATAACTACAAAATGATAAAGCAAGATGGTCAAACAGTCATCAAAAACCAGTCTCATCAAACCAGTCCAATTTCCTTCTTTGGAAGCAACTAGGCAGTAGGTACAAGAAAGTGTCTGACATCTCTGAACTTTTGCAAATTTTCACACTAGTGAGCTGAAGAAAGAACACCTGAGGCAGAACTGCTTGAAAAAATGTTCTCAAAAGGTAGTTATTAACCTTTTTTTCAGAATGAGAGGTTATCTAAATGGGGTCAGCGTTTGCCCTGCACCTAATCAATGTTTTCATGAGAGAACAGGATGAAATACAAACTACAAAACCACAAAGTTTGTGGACATAACTCAAGATCAACATAGAGGAGTTAACTTGCGAACCTTCGCAAGGTGAAATTAAAATTTAATTCCACCGCACTCCACTCCCCCAGACAAAAAGTCAGGGGGAAGTATCTGGCTACAAAGTACAACAGAAAATGTTACGGAGGTTTTAGTCAAACATGAAATAAGCAGCAACTGTCAGTGTGTTGCCGATGCAAAGATAATTGCTATTTTGGAACATATTACTAAGCATGTGCATACTTGACACATGGGAAGATTTCAGCTGGAATACTGGTCCCTACTTACATAGTAAAATGTGGACAAAGAGGTATTTTGAAAAAAAAATCATGACTCTAAGGAATTTTTCCCTCATTTGCAAAAGTGAAAACTGGTGTAGGGGAACAACACAACACATAAACAATCTGTTACAAAGCTGCTTGTGATCAGTTGACATGGGGAAGAACAGGAAGGGAGCCACATTATTTGTGGTAAATCTGATGACGTTTGGGCAACATGAAGCACTGCACAAGTCATTTATGGAGTCCACTGAGTATTTACCACTGGAATTTAAGGACTACATCTATTTATGAGGGTGTGCGCATTCTTTATCCTGCTCCAGTTCCACATGTTTGGAGTAGGTGATCCCTTGGCCCTCTAGTATCAACTGCTAGAATAAGTGTACAGGAGTGTGTCATATTTCATTAAATGTATAAATAAGAGCCATTAATTCTGGGAGAATTGAAACTTCCAGCTCCACTGAAGAAGGCACTAAACCAGAAAACAAAGACAAAACAACCCTTTCTCAGGACTATATCGAGTCTTCCAACAATATAATGAAAAGATTACGTCTTCGTCTCTTGGGAGTTACAGTACTTGGCACGCTTATGTAAAACTACATTTTCCATCAAGGCAATCAGTAGGAAGATGTATTAAGTGACCTATTTCTGGAGAAACTATTTCATTAGAATGTTGGTTTGGCAGAGATCAGTAACAACTTTGTACGATTGATTTGCTGTGTTCTCCTAAGCCAGAAGCCAAAGAAGCCAGACTCTGTATGACAGAAGAGAGATTTATCAGCAGTTCTACCATGTTGATCATCCAACGCTCTTAAAAACACCATAAAGCAAAGCATATCTGCTTTGTCAGTCCTACTCTACCTAAAGTAGAGTGACAGCACGTAAAAGCAAAGTGCTTCGCTAATGGCTAGCCATTAAGTAAGCAGTGATTTCCATGACAGATTTACATGCTCACCTGAGGAGTAAAAGCAAATATTTGATTTCTTATCATGTACAGCTTGGAGGTGCCTAACACTCCAATGTGACGGTGTGGCCTTCCACTTAATTTCATGTTCTTGTTCCGGCCTGTGAAGAAAAGAGAAAGAAAAAGAATTCTCACCTAATGTTTCCCATGTAGCTTTCCACAACAACCATTTTAGACAAGGAGATCTACTTCATTCATATCAGCAAGGCAGAAGACAGGTAACAGAGTCAGATGCTACAGATTGGTCTGGTTTTTAGCAACCACCAATATAATACCTAGAGTTCTTCAAAGGCCTAATTAAAAGTAAAAATTTTGGCTTCACTGACCATGGGATTGGTTCTTTTAATTGTGGTCATTGCTCAGCACCCAAAGCTTCCCCATCAAGGACAGGAGGTATGCCCTTTCAAAACCAAGTCTGTCAACGTACAACAGAAATTGCAGTGCTTTCCCTGTAGAACCTTAAAAATTCTTGCCTACGGAAGGCTAAATCCAAACAAAAAGTACATCCAAATGCAAAGACAGACTTTCATTCTTGTCATCAGGCTAATAAACTCCACTTTTCTCAGCAGAGCTTATTATCAAACGATCCACACTGCACCCTTTGCTACAGCAGCCAGGAGCTAACTTGAATCTGTCTGACAAGGAATATGAGCTAAACAACCACATGCCTGAAAAAATACCACTGTGAACATTCCCAAAGAAGTCACTGTTAAAAACAACAGACCAATGTGTCAAAACATCCTACTCACCCCCACTAGTGAAAGAGAGCTATTATGAATTATTATGAAATAAATGTAAGATTCAGCAAAGCCCCACAAGCATTTCGTTTGTTAAATGTTCTTTGTGATTATTTCCCAAAAGCAGCATGTACAATTTCCTTTCTCCATGTAAAGGGTACACTTTCTAAGACTTATTTGAAAAAAACCCAACCCTTTACTAAAGACAGTTTCTCTGTGGAAGTAGCTCTTGCAGAACAAGAAGAGTCAGTTCTTGCCTAACTCCAAGGGTACAGGGAAACTTGGTTTTTGGACATCTTTTCTCATGAGCTAATTTTTTTTCTTCCTGTTGGAGTTCCTTGTTTAAGACTGAAGTTCTAATTTTGTTAAGCTTCTTTGCAGAAATGCATTCTTTTTTTACATCAAATTAATTTAAATAAAAGAAATTAAATCAAGGAAATGGAAACAACCTGAAGCAAGAAAAACAAAAAAAATCCCACCACCCTTAAAAAATACTTAGTAAAGAGAGGCTTCCATCTTCAAATACCTACCCAGCATGGTGTAGAGATTACTCAGGATGCGAGCTGGCTGCACTCTGAGTGGATAGATATCAGCAATGCTCTGAACATTGATTCCATGGTCTTGCAAGAGATTCTTAATTTGATTAGATTCTGCCAAAACAGTTACTGCATAATAGAAAACAAAAACACTAATAAGAACTAAAGTTACTCTCTTTTTAACTGTCTGTCTCTATTGTCACCCCTCAGCTACTGCAGTTTGCTAAAAATGCAAAGGCCTCACTTCTTTCTTTACTTACGAGCCTGTGAGAACATAGGGGATTTTAAAGGGTGTCAGACAGCTTTTGGCTCTCTGCTTCTCAACACATTTTGCCATTCTTGACCACTTTGGACCACAGGGTAATTCAAGTCAGAGGGTCCTCATGAGGTCTCTAGTGCAATCTCCTGCTCAAAGCAGGGTCAGCCCTGAGGTTAGATGAGGTTCTTTCAGGCTGTGTCAGTTTCTTCAGATTTCTTTCAGTACCACTAGTTTGGACCATGCAATCTTTCAGCAGATGGTGCTTTTCCCTCCATAAAACAAGGGGAAAATCAACCTGAAAATCTTCATTGTTGTAATACAGCACACTGAAACAACACATCTGAGTCAATGGGGAACAGATGCTGTTATCTGTACAGCAATATTACAGAGGCCATAAAATGGCAAAGGTAGGGGAAAAAAAAAATCCCCAAATCAGAGGAATTTACAATTCATGCCATGATCCAACCTTTTATCCTGCTTGAGGTTTTGCCCATGTTAGCTAGCTTATTGGTTTGGGACCAATAAATCAGTTTTCCTCTCTGCATTATAAATATTTGTCAAAGAATGATAAAAGTAAGAATTTATATTTCTACTAGAAATTAAGGACTTATAAAAGCAAAAATGCTACCCCCATGAGACAGCGAGAGGGGGTAAACAAGCACCTGCCCACATCACAGTATCATTGACAAAGGCTGCTCCTGATAAACGAGCTGGTGCTTTTCCAGAGCAGTACAGGCCCTTGAAAATCCCTTAAGTCCTGATCAGTTGGTGTTTGCACTTTCCTTAAGGTCTTCGCTTTTCCTCCACTGACAAAAGAAGCCACTCCCCTGCAGTAGGCAAGAGATAGCTCTAAGTTTGGTTGCCCCACCTCTGTGCCCCACTCATTGCTCTCCAGTTCCTTGGAAAAGGAGGAAAACTAACTAAAACCACACAGAAACCTAACTAAACTGACTGGTCTCCTGCCCCTTTTTATTAGAATCCACCAAGATCTTCCTTTTTGCTTACAAGATTAAGTTTGCCACTCTCCAGTCCCTGACCAACCTTAAAATTTTAATAAGTATTTTTGAAAAGTTTGTTAAACCTGATATTCCCTCTGGGAAAATGGCAGTTAGGCAAAAAACCCCTTTCTCCTTCTCGCAGTCACATCAAAGCATCCACGTCCCATGCAAAAATCCATATTGTTTTTAAACATGTCTGTCTTCTCTCTTGTGCATAGGGACTTCGCCATCACATGATCCAATTCACTCAGAATGTTCAAAAAACTCTCTCACCTTGTACCACAACGTCAGGTTTAAATCCAGTGGAAAATCTCCTGTTTAAGGGATCAATTTCACCAGGAGCAAGAAATCCCTAGAATAAAAGCAAAAGAAAGAAAAAAGAAAGGAAATGAAGTAAAAGGCTTCTGATGACATCTAGAAGAAATATTAATCAATTTTGGTACTTTATCAGGACAGCAGGACTAAAAGCATGGTTACTCTACACCATGCACTAAGTAGTACATTCAATAAAAACAATGGCTGTGGTATTTTTCAGGATAACAAGAAAACGGTTATGACTGACACAATCTGCATGTCCATATTTCCTATTTTAGAGTTGCAGCAACTGACATAATTTCATCAGGCCAATGATTTTTTTTTTTTGTAGGTCCACAGAGATATTCAGTGGTTCATTTAAAAAAATCCATGGCTAATATGGGACAAGTCTGTAGGCATCTTATGCCACAGAGTAAGGCATAGCCTAGTGGAATTGGAACTGTGCAAAATCTGGGACAGTCAAGTCAGCCGGGGCATATTCCTCTAGTCTAAAGCATATATCCAGTTTATCTGACAACTTGTTCATCTTGATTAGAAACGGGCAATTACAAATCTATATACACAAAAAAGGTCCTGAAAGCTCATGGTTCATGTACATGTTTCTACTGGAAAACACATTGTCCCCTCCCTGTCAACCAAAAATGTACTTAAAGCCCAAGCCATGAAAAAAAAAAATAAAAGAAATACAAGCTCACCTACTATACAAGAAACAATTACCTCTGCTAATAGGCAGCTTAGGATATACAATGACTGGCCCCAAAGATGAGGCAACTTTCCCACTGGGACACGATCCACTGTGTGGGGATTTTCATACTCCTCGTCCACCTGAAAACAAATGCACAAGCAAGAAAAATTATCCCAAAGTTGTGAAAAACAATCAATAACATGGAAGCATTTGAAAAAATATGGTGTATCATCTGGCCTTTCTAACCCGCCTGTATTATTGACATTGAGATCTCTTGGTTTTCCTTTAAAGGCTGCACAATTTCTGGGACAAGAACTATGCTTCCTTTTCGTACACTGCCCTACTCTTCAAAGCTGGAGACTGAATGGGGACTCTGTATGCAATTAAAGCTTTGGTGTTAGCACTTCCCCTTTCTTCTCACCACGCCTTTGCTGCCTTCCCTCTGGGCAGCTTGTAGGTAATAGTGAGTCTGCTTCCCAACCCCTTGCAAGATGACACTTGTACTTCACTGATGTCTACCTAGCTTCCTGCTGCTTTCCAAAAATTATGACCATTCCACCTTTTCTGTGTTGGTAAGAATAGTCAGTGGAAAACTTAAGAGTAGACTCTTACAAAATTAGAAAATCTGCCTTGGTTTTGCTGCAAACAAATCTATTGGGGGGGGGGGAACCCTCCTAGGTAACTCCTTTATTGTAGCCATTTTAAAATCTATAAATGACAGGCAAAATCTACACTGTTTATTTGGCACATTCATCAGATCATGATCATATCAAAATTCACAAGAAGGCTCTCAACTCTTACATGCTTGTTCCCACTAGGAAGGCAATTCAGAGTTTCCACCTCAGATCTGCGAGCAAGACATCAGCTGTCGACACTCCCTGCCCAAACTCAGACCAACCCAGGAGGCTCCACACCCTTAGTGAGTGAGGGCTGAGAAGTCTGGAGCGGGAGAAAAAGTTGTTGGGGAGGGATACAGAGGTATAGATAGCATGGAAGAGCACGTAAGCTCAAATGAATTTCTGTCACAATCGGACAATCAGGCAAACGGTAACAGCAAAGGGGGGAGACAGGAAAAAAAAAAACCAAATACCAAAACCAACCAAACCAAACAAACACCCCATCCCAAACCCTAATCCATCTGAAACCTGCTTCTCTCTCACATACAAGCTCTGGAAAAGAAAAAGCAAAACCAATCAATAGACTAGACAGGCAGGACAGTCTATGCTTTATTTCTTCTTTGAGCTTCCATTACTAAGTCAGCATCAGCACTTCCTAAATATATGTCTTGCTATGAGGATTTAAAACTTTAGACTTGCCCTATTATTTCCATTGGCCCTCAGACTGCCAAATAAAAAACGTGACCATTTGGAAGCCTAAAGTTTACCATTTCTCAGCAGGAGCTGTGAAAAGTCTCTTACTTTTGAAGTAACGTTCAGTAGTCATTTTTCATTGCTGGTTTAGATTTATCAACTACATGAAAAGTGTAAAACTGACACTCATCTTGGCATCAATACTTTGCACACTGAAGTGGATGCTGCATTTTCACAATACCTTTTCTGGAGGGACTGCGTACAGTTCAGGCATTAGCACTATTCCATTCTTCTCTCTAATAAGTATTCCTTCCAGAGCCTCTCTATACTCTTGTACCTGAAATATTTTTAAAAGAGTAAGAATTCACATTACAGTCGGCAAAACCAAAACAGTAAAGTTAAAGTTTTAGTACTTTCCAACATTACTTTTCTGCTGAAAGTTGATTTTTATTTAAAGAAAAAAAAAAGGCGGGGGGGGAATCATGACTTGCTAATGGAAGATCAGGGTTCAAACTCTCAGTGACCACTCAAACATCTTATTATTATCAGCCTTAGAACCACGAACACACATCTTTAATCTGTAACACACCACTGCAGTACAAAACTTCTAACATATATCTATCAAGAAGTCACTGCAACAAATTCTATATGGAATTTTAAATGAATAACACTGTCGTGAAATGGCTGTTAGGACCGTGAATATCTATAAAAGTGCAAGATGCACATTTGTCTGTGATTTTATGAATTCTGCTTTGCAGGACTGGGAAGTAAGTTTCCTTTTTGCTTAAAATTTGCTTTAAAAGGTACCCACAGGTTCATACTATAGCACCCTGATATTTTCAGCATCCTGTCTTTCTCCACTCTTTTTGAGTCCTCGGGGCGTTTACTTTTCTAACAACTGCTGCCATTGCAACCACTTGTTTGCAGCAGTAATTGGTGAAGACCAGACACTCATCTGAGTATTCCAAGTGACTCATTCAGGCCTACCATGCCCTATCACAGCCCATCTGCACACAGTAGAAGCAATCAGGTACATATAGTCCCAGATAATGCAACTAAGCTCTCGAGAGTGCTTTGTGAAGTGGTATTTTATTGACATGACTGAAGTTTTCAGTAAACTTTCTGATTTCCCTCCTCATGAAATAATGCCATTTCTCTCTCCATCACACTATTTTTACTGCGTTCAGGAAAGCACCTTACATTTCTAGTGTCAGGAAGTATTTCACTTGATTTACAACATCTGGTACAGAAAGAAGGCTTTTTGCCCTGAAATTCTCCGTTTTGTTTTGTTTCTGATGCCATTTTATTTTTTAAGGGGTTATGTTTAGCCGTCTTGTCTCCCTCTGCATACTAGGCAATTTTAAATCACATGTATTTTTTACTTCCTTCAAGCCACTAATCTACAGAAGTCTTGGTATGAATACATTTAGTCCTGACTACTTACTGCTTTTTAATGCACTAGTACTCTGCGGGCGTGCCACAATAACCTTTGGAGGGCTACAATCAATTTAGCTCCCTGACCACTGGATGCTGGACACAGCAAAGGCATGAAGTAAGTTAAGGCATTAGTGAAACTGAAATGGCTTCTCATAATCCAACACTCTGCCTGAGTGTACAACAGAACTTAAAGTACTATGAATCTTGTTCTCAGCAGCCAAGCCAGCAAAGTCGGCAGATAAAGAAGCTGATCTCATCCTGAAGTAATTGGGAAAGGGGCATCAAGGTTGGTAATAAGACAGAACCAGGCAAATAAACTCTGTTCAGCCCAGTTGACCACACCAGCCAACAGAGCCACTCAACCTGCCAGAGAGAGGGCAATGAGGCCCCATTATGCACAACACCACAGCCTCGATCACTTCATAAACTCCCCAGGAAGGCGAGACTGGCTGGAGACTATTCCCATCCTGCTGATGGGGTATCCAACTGATACCCAAAATAAAGATGAAGCAAAGCTACAAAATACTGTGGGTAAATGGCTTTGCATTTCCATTGAAAGCAATTTCTTCTTTCCTCACCTGAATTTTGTCCTCATTAAATACTCCATCGATTAGGAAGTATGTCCAGAATACCGGCCACTCACATTCAATATTCTCAAAGAGCTTGAGCTCAGCAGGATCATAATGCAGCCTGCTTGGATCCTAGAAATTCAATCATACTGGTTTAGTCACATGGTAGTGCTAATTTAGCACTGGTAGTGCTAAATTAGTCATTTATATTCCAATCATAATGGCAGCCTATTAAATCATTAAATAATTAAAACTAAGAAACCAATAAAAATACTAGAAATAATTTCCGTGCTGTCTCTTCACTTCTTTTTCACATTCAGTCTCCAACTCATTTAACTGCTCCCTAGACAAATGGAGCGTTCCCAGTGTCAGAATCTAGGTGTCACCCAAATAATCTTGGCTCTACCTCAGTTCAAAGATATTTTGGGATGCCTCAGAGACACCGCTTCCACTTAGGCACCATAAGCATATCTAAGGGTTCATTTCTTACAGAACTATGAATTCACTTCTGTCCTTAATAATTAGTTTTCAACCCTTAGCCTCCTTCAGATCTGTGTCATTTCTAGGGTGGATACCTGGATTACCTCCAAATCCACCAAGACATCTTAACAGCGATACAGAACTTCACCCCTTCATGTAAATGAGACAAAAACCATCTATAAACAAGACATAAAACTCTTCCTAATGTCTACTGAAAATAAGTATCAGACGTACCTCTCTGGGTGTCTTGTAACCATCTCGGAGAAAGCGACAGCAGCCATAGCGGCCCTGTAAAAACAGACAAAATTACAGAAAACTTCACATACTGTTCTTCCTCACAGACTAACATCAGCAGAAAAGTATGTGCTGAGTTTTAAGCGTCACTTCAGGATTTTCCTCCCTCTCTTCCATGCACAAATGCACCAAGTCTGGCAACCCTTGTTTAATTAGGATTTTTGATTAAGAAAGGGAGGTTCTGCTTTTCTTTCCCTCTGGAAAATAAAAATAAAGGAAATCCTTACCTGCAATTTGGATATGATTTCACTCTTGGTCACATTAACAAGACTGACATCCTCCACTGCAAAAGCTGGGTAAGAAATAATAGAGAGAAGGCCAGCATCTATCTCCTTTGACGTGGATGCCCGTGGCAACATGGAGTATAGAATTGACTGCGCAAAACAGGAACAGAAGAGAGGGACGTAAACAATTTTCCTACTTCAAAAGACTGTCAAGTGCAAATGGGATAGACTATACTATATGCAAACTGACAGAGAACTCACTGCATAATTATTTTTAACTGAGTTAGTACGAGACTGCTTCACACCACTCGCTTTCACATGATCCACTAGAAATAGGGTCAACAGCATAGTCTGAAGCCATAGTTATTATGTTAAGTTCCTGGTTCAGTTAATTAACATTTCATTTAAAAATAAAAGGGAGAGGGGTTTGGGGTTTTATCCTAGTAAAGGAAAAAGAAAACTAAGTTTTACCTGACAATGTTCTACTTCATCAGGAAGAACATGGATCACTGATTTGTGCCCTCCGTGAGCTCCAAAAAGATCTAGTTCATCAATTGCTTCCAAAGCAGCCTTCAAAAAAACCCAAACAATCCCAAACCATTAAATAGCTTTTAAACCAAGTACACACCCTAGCACCTGTGCTTATCCTTAGAAGGAAATTACGTAAAACAGAAGTTTGCTTCACAGACATTTTTCATCTCTAAAGGAAAGCTTGGCAATATTTTAGAAAAAGGAAGTATTTCTGTCTTTCCGCTAGTAGGATACAGGACTGATGAGCTGGTGACCCTTCCTGCGATTTAAAGGCAATGCAAAGCAATGGGGAGCAGGGCTTCCACAGAGATAATACCTGAAGTACTTAGTAATAAATGCTTCTCCTGTACTATATTCCAAAATAACCCCCACATCCAGTGACCTTTCGCTCCTCCTGCCTGAAAGCACTGTTCAAAGAGGAAGGCTTGTTCAAGGCACCACGGAAACAGCAGAGGCCAGTGCCCAGAGAAGAGAGCATCACCGTCTCTCTGATACTTCTCTCTGACTCCACTTCCCAAGGGAAAGAGAAAGGAGGCATTCGCTCTCTCTCCACAGCCAACCATGCTCCAGGTCAACAGGTAAATCGCCACATCTCATACCTCTTGGCGTTAGCAGCCCAAACCACCGACTCCACTTGGGCACTCCTACTTTAATGTAGCAGGCTACAAAACCTGCCTTTGAAGAAGCGGGGTGTGCAGCACTGCACAGGGAATGCGGCAGCAAGAGAGAAAGGACCGGACAGCCAGAGCCAGGCTAGCAGAGCCGCCTTCTGAAATACGCATCTACAGGGTTATGGTACCACTGAACGTTGCTCCATGGCTGTTTTTGTCCTGCAGCTTCACAGTAATGTCAATCTCTGACTAAAGAAGGATTGCACAGTGCAGCTTGCCTTATCGCTCTGCAGAGGCGCAGGGCTTTTTTCTTGTTCCAACACAAACATGGGTCTACTGGCTCTGCAGAGCCCCTCTCTATAGCCCAGCACTAGAGCAGCAGATGTTACAGACAGCAGCAGAAAGCCCAGTTGAGGAATTGATAGCCGGGACCGTGGGCAGTGTGAAGAAAAGGCACTGAGACCCACTCAAAGGCATATGCTCTGGGCTACACTGCTGCCACAGGCAGCCACACAGAGCAGATACAGGAGAGAAATGTTAAGAGGGAGAATTCCTGACGCAGATTAAAAAAAAAAAGCATTTATCTCACCCTCTGCAGCATGGCCTCCACTGTGCCTCTACCAGTCCCCATTCCAAACAGCACTTTTATTGAACTGAGAGCCATAAAGAAGCAAAGCTATGCTGCAAGTCCTGCAGATCATCCTTACATCAACGCACACAGAAGTCATGCACAGACCACAGCAAACCACACCAGACTTCTCAGTGCAAAAAAAAATATTTCATACTGGAGAGCTAAGGAATAATCTCCCCATGGACACTGCCCCATAACTATTTGAACCGTGGCCAAGACCAGCAGTTTCTCCCTCTTGCAGCCACACAAGATATTGGTAACTAATAAATCCTGCTGAAATGCAACTACACCTTTTACTTTAATGATATTTGGCTTCTGTCAGTTCCCCAGACACCATGTAAAAAGGTCAATTACACATTTACATTTATAGCCTTCTGAGCTTCATTTAGTATCTCCATGACCTTCTGCTACGGAGGAAGGAGAAACATACACTTTAAGTATACCTTTACTCATTTTTCTTTCTAAATTAGCTGTGAATATGTTCCAAGACTGATATTCTGCTGTTTTCCAGAATTTGCAGCTAGCTTAGTCGTTCTATGAGAACATCACATATAATACTGGGGCCGGAGAATTAAGAAAGAGGAATTGAAAAGCAGAGACCACGTTATGAGACTGCACCTCACTGAATCTGTCAGATTCACGCCCCGCAATGAATCTGGTACCCTTCTTGCAATCCCTGGAACAATTGTGCTGAGGTCCTTCAATGAAAGCCATTATCACAAGAATTTTACACTGTAAAATACTCACTCACACCCAAACAAAAATTCTTATACAATCAGTTAACTATCACAGTGGCCAAGAAGACTACGCAAAGGAAGCCATCAGGTTTCTCAGAGCCCTTCAGCATGACATACGAGCCACGAAGGAGATGTCAGGAAACATTCTCACTTTGGCCATGCCTACGGAGCTTGCATTCAGTTCAGGGATGCCCTGGTTTGTCTTATCACCACGTTCCCAAATTCCATAATCCTGCAACAACAACATCAAGAAAAAATTGGCAAGTTTACATGCAAAAACAATGTTTTCCCGCATCATCCCAAAACAAAACCAGACCACTGCATGAAATTAGTTTATTTGCCTGAGGAAAAACCAAAAAAGGTCTCCAAGTCTCCAAAGAGCCCTTCCTCATGTTTAAAGAGCAGCACATAAAAATGCACCCCAGTAGGATCAGGTCTATAGTCATGAATCACTGTCTTCACAGAATATACAAATCCCTTTATCCTTCCCCCGTGCGTGCTTTTCCCTGTGCCCACTTCTCCCTGTGACTCTTCAAGTCATCACTTTCCAAAAAGCTTGTTAACGCTTTTTAGAAAGGCTCCTAAGATTTTAATGAGACATCAGGAAATATTATTAATTATCAATAAAGAAAAAACTATTATTACGACAGAACAAATATACCTCACCCAGGCAGTAATAAATCCTCCACAACCCTTCCACCATCTCCAAAGATGCTGCTTACAATATAAAGTACCAACAGGTTCTGAGATCTTCTTATGGAAAAAGAAGTCTGTATTTTCCTTCTCCATCAATAAATAATTTTCCACCCACATCTGAGCAGCGTTCAGGTGATTTACATATAAATAACTACTTACAGCAACTTTGTAGGCAGCTTCTATATAAAAAACAAGATTCTGAATAAAGGCAACTTCATCGAGGGTGAAGATAATACGTAACCCTGATTAAAAGAAGGGAAGAGAGTAATTACGCTGTGTCAGAAATGAAATATTTACTCTTCAGTGAGTTTAATGCTTTTGTTTATTTGCTACTATCAATTACTGCCCGCTGAAATCAATGGAAATGGGGTTAAACCATGACACTCATGTGTTTGTATGCCAACAAACGTAATAGGAATGGACACAACCAGTTACTATAAACATGAAATCCTAACTAAGTTACATCTCTTTTCCAGAGAAATATTGCCGTCTTCCGAGTAATAAATACGTAAAGATCTTTGAAGCTAGTCACAACTTTTTTTCCCCTTTTTAAATGAAAGCTACAATAGAAAAAGACTGCAACAACAGCCAAGGCTAAAATATCTTCTGCTTACCTGATGCAGTCATCTGTGCCAAGAAGAGCAGGTAAAGGGAAGTTGCATCCACTTGTAGATGCCCCCACTGGTCATCCCCAACCACCGTGGCACAAGTTGCAGAGTTATACTTGGCATGTAGGCAGTCCTTGGTACTCTGTGTGCGTTTGAACTTCTCTACCTTATCTACCTAAAAAAAACCCACCGTAAATCTCAAATTTGAAACATTTCAGAAGAAATTTTCCAAACTATTTCAAAATTAACAACTTTTCTTAGGTGAGGAGGAACTTGAGGTCCTAATTCCTGCTAACTCACTTCAGTGTGTTTTGACTGAGAGCGCTTCAACACAAGTCTAACTTTAGGCTCCAGCTAAATCCACATCTTCTTGAGAAAGAATAAGATAGAATTACCTTATTGACTTCAGATCTTAGTTAGAGGTATACCAAGAGAGATACAGTCTTGGTGAAAATCAGTTTGCAGAGGCAAAATTGTGATTTGCTACAACCACAATCTCAAAAAGGTGCAAGTAAGATCAGAGTTTTGCTCAAGAGTTTTTAAAAAAGGCTCCACACACCACCATCTACACACAGGCAAAACAAAAAGCAGTCTACAGAAAAGACACAAGAAACACATGCTTCGGATGAAATGCTTTGTAAATACAACATGCAGTAATTCAACTCATACCTACAACATTACCTGTCTCATCATGCACTGTAAGAGTCCCCGCATCAACTTCACAACGTTCTGCAGGAACAAAACAGACCAGTGACACCCTCACAGGGCCAGCCTCATCAGCTGGTACAAACAACAATCAAAAGTGACAAAGTTCACACCTCCTACTAATGTCCTGGCAAAGGTAAAAAAATGCGTATTTGCCCAAAATGCTTTACATGTCTTTTTTTTTTTTTTTCTTTTTAAACATACTGGTCTATTTTTATTCCCACATTCCTATCTAGGAGAATAAATCTTTTCCCAAAGACCCTCTCTAAACAGCGGAGCAACTCTCCGTGATCTTTCTATCCAGCTAAGGAAATGAGATGCTAAGGAAATGCTATGTCCTGTAAGAATAATAATGATGATGATGATTTTTAGAGTGACAGATGCAGGGAACACTGGTAGGTGACTGCAAGACACTGACATGACTGGAAAACCTATGGATCTTCTTCTCCTCTTTATACAGTACAAGAAAGCAGACAATTAATGTAAAGAAAGGGCCTGCAGTGCAAAGAGTAAGTGCAGCATTTTTGCATTATATGAAGAAGTCAATCTCATCTTTTTACCCAAACATTATTATAGTCTCAAAAATAAGATCATGCAAACTGAGTCCGGTTTATTCTGTCACCACAGATCTCCCTGGTTTGAGCAGTACATGTCAGCATAAAATTTATCCAACGCCTTCAAAACAACACAAAGACACTCACACTCCCTCACTTCCCATTTAACCCACCTCTACACTCTCACTTCCAATACCCACTTTCCCAGATGCAGATTATAGAAATTAACCATGTGACTGACCTCCCCTTCCAAATCTAGCTTCTGCACGAGTCTTCCCAGTTTAGAGATTGCTACCTTGACTAGTTTGATCAAAAACATCTATACACCATGTGTGACTTCCGTGAGATGACACAAGTGCAGATTTAAAAGACTGCTACTTTAAATAGCAAGCTTCTCCTTACAAAGAAGGATGGTCTAGCAGATAAATTGCTGCCCTAGGATTCAAGCAACCTAGGCTTGATTCTTCTGCTCCATGATATACCTTATGAGGGATCTCAAGGTTAAATCAGAGGCTTGTAAATCTGGGCGTAAAATCTCTCAGAAGTCCAATTTTCAAGAATTGGCCAGCTGATGGAAGCTTGACTCCTACATTTTTTTTGTTTTGTTTATATTTTAATCCAGATGTTACCCTCTCTGCCAACCAGTTCTCCAAATCCTGCTTGCGGAATGCTGCCAGGAACACTACATACTGGATCAATGCTGCTGTCATAGGAACAAGCCATGTACTCCAAGCTGGGAAAACCCTGACAGATCCTAGGCACAGCAGCAATGCGAATGCACCGTTCAAAACCACTATCTTATGAAAAAAACCAAACAGCATTAAGTGGTTTGTGCCAAACTTTGACATACCTGCTCAAGCTCGTAGGCCTTGGCCTTATCCTCATCCCGGTCCGCATTCTTCCGATAAGCCATCCCCAGCCCCCACACAGCCAGGATGCTGTAGATATTGTCCCGTACCCAGGCATCTTTATGGTCCGTACCGGCTGAAAGCAGCCCTGTAACTGGATTCTAACCACAGCAGAAGGAATAAAGAACAAACATTACTACCTGAAATCCCACCTATTAAGAAGCACCAGTTCTTTCTATATCAAAGGGTAACAAAACAAAAGAGAGAGTCAAAGATGATTTCACACCAGTTTCACACTGTGGTTGCTCACAATTTCCCAACAGAAGTGAGGTCCCATATTTCTTTGCCAAACTTAAGACAAGTGAAATGTGAAATTTATTTGAAGACTTCAGGATGTAAAGCTTATAGCGTCCAGCTGGGCACCCTCATCCACACAGGATTATTAGCTAAGTCACTGAGTGAAATTTGAAATACACTGAGGAAACAGGAATTTAAATTTTACATATTTGTAAGGAAAAGAAGTTACTGAGTTAACATTAGAAATTGAGTCTGGGATTTATTCTTCTCTATGCAACTGGTCTGTGGCATTATCTTGAGGAAGTAAAAAAACACCAATTCCCTGGAAATCAATGAAGTATTTATATTTATTTATTTGCTTGGTTTATGAGAGCTAAAGCATGAATGCATGCAAAGCCTTCTTACATCCTCCTTTGGAAAACACACAGAAAGCCAAATTCGGATGGTGCTGAAAAGCAGCACTGTCTGTAAACCAGCACACTGAGTAGTCTCCTGCATCCCAAATACTCCATTGAATTTTTCATTGAATCATTTATTACCATCATTTCATTATCATTAAATTTTTAAGACTGTCTTTCTCAGCTGTATGTTCTTCACTAACAAAAAGATGAGGTAGAGAGGCAAAAGGTTGATAGAATGAAGCCTTTACAGCAAATTTCAGTGAACAAAGACCAGTTCCCAGGGCTGGTGTGACAAGGGGCAAAGATTACAATAATAAAGATAAGTAAAATTAAAAAGAATACATACACCAATTTTTCCATTTCTGCCACACACCGGTTCACTCAGCTCCTTCCATAGTTATTTTTAAGAAAGAAGTTTGGAGGGGGAGGAGCTTCAATAACAATTTCCTGGGCTTTGCATGTGACAACTGAACGCAGCAGGGGTGACATCCTGACACGCATGACTGGGCACAGTCAGAGCTATTGTTACGGCTTAAATACAGCAATGTCTAGTGCCTCACCGAGAGCAGAAACGCGTCATTCTGCTGAAACAGTCCCTCAGCACGGTCTTCACAAAACAAGTAACAGAAAGCCCCCTGACTCATCTAGTCAATGGGGAAAACAGCACATATGAACCTAAAGAGCTTAAAAAACTCGACCAGTCAGCCCAAGGCGCAGCAGGTGAATACACAAGCAAGCAAAGAAAGGAGACCCCGCTCCCCTGTGGCCAGCACTGCACCCATGTGACAAAAACCAGGATCTCAAGAGGCAGATCGCATGTTCCCAGTATTTTTATAGGGCGCTTTGTTTCCCTCCCTTCCATGCGGGACAACAAACACCCATGCATGTGCAGTCCTGCCGGGACAGAGATCACCCTGCTGTCTGAGAAACCGCTATCTTGATTTATTTTTCCCCACCCTCCACACTGGCAAAATAAAAATGCCTCCAGGTACCAAGATGGAGATCACAGAAAAATGGGCCATGCAAGATTTTAAGAGACCATTCAGTCCCCAGGGAAGGACCTGCCTGCCTTCAAGAGGCCACATAAGAAATACCCAAGGGCAGCTATCACCGTTTCAGCACCTTTGGCTCCTCTACTAGAAGGTCACAGCTCTTGGGGCGCGCTGGGGCTGGCTCTCATGGACTGACAACACATTAATGTCTTTTCTCATGCACAATCAGAACATTAGCAGAACAACACAATATATTAACTAATATTTTGAGTGGTTTGTGCTTGTTTGTGGTTGGTTTATTTTTTTAGAAAGTGCTTACTCTTAAAAACTACAGTTATTTTCTCCTATTACCTGCTGACACCACATGAGAGGTACAACCCTTACAAGGTGCTAAAGAGCCCAAATAAACACTGAGCATGCTTAGCTCCAAAGATGTCGAAGGGATTTTAGCTCAGCTAGTACTTCAAAGCATTACTTCTATGCAGTGATCACTAATTGGACTAGCGGTTCTCATCCTGCAAATCACTGCACACACAGATCCACGGAGCAAAGAATTTTACCAGCACCCATGGGCTCTGTGAGCTGAGAGCACAACAGAAAGCTGATTGCTGCACTAAGACTTTAAACTGTTGTATCATGCCCAATCCTATTTTTAAGGCTATATGTTAGTCTGGAGAAAAATAAAACAAAAAAAAACCCCAAAACACAACACCAGTTCCTACAGGGGACCAGATGCTAATAAGAACTTCAGCAACACAGGCACAAAAACAGCAGGATTCTGACCACAGCAGCAATACAAGTAAGACCGCATTGAGCATCTTGCTGAAAATCTATTTAACTTGCATATGTCTCACCGATCCATCAGATGAAAACTGACATAAGCTCTAGCAAAGTCTGCAGATAGATTGTCTGCATGAAACCAAACGTAACACTATTGGAGTTACCCAGAAATGTATTCCAGATGTGCTTTCCTTATCAGCTCCATGTGCTTTTCTCTTACAGTACCCTAGCAATACTTAAAATGTATAAAGGAATTAATCTTTGCTATTTTATGGGCATATCTTAAGACTCTCATTTTTTCTTATCTCATTCAAATTACAAGTGTAATGAGCAGCTGAGAACAGCCTCCTGGTGATGATCATCAGTGCTTGCTCAGCTACAGTATCAAAGCATCCCTCTGGCCCCTGTCCCCAGGGCCACGAGCAATAGCTGGCAGACCCCACACCGCAGCAGGCCAGCACAACCCATGCAAGGGCAGGGGGCAGGAGCCAGTAGTTTAGTCTTAGCCTCCTTGTACAACCTTTAGCAGGATCGTACCTATCACCGTCCATGCTGCAGGGCCTGACCAGCAGAATGCAACGCTTGCACAACAAGAAAAAGTTTGCTACGGATGCAATACTGCAAGGTGCCACATACTAAAACTGTCAACCCTGGTGAGGGGTCCAGGCCTGCGCTTTGAATGCATGTCTGCCTGGCAGAACACATATTCTGAATTAAAATATGCCTCTAAAATGACATTGATTTAGAGTGGTTGGAATGAACGCAACATCAATCGCTACTACTGAGAAAATTGACCCCTGGTGTACTAAACACCTCCTTAACAAAACATAACGTTCCTGAGCACGCTACGTGTTCTCCTTGCTGCATGCTTATGAGAACAAGCTCATCATTGCCCTCCATCACAGCACACCAGCTGATGTGCCCAGTCTGCACATCTGGCACACCTCTGGATGCGAGGGACAAGGTCACAGTCACCCCTGTGCTGAGAGGCAGCACCTCAGCAGCATCTGAAATGCCTCCTGGCTGTTCTGTCAGGCTGCTCCTGGACAGACTGATGGCTTAAATTCCCCTCCCTGGCTCCATCCTGAAAGGCAGCAGGAAGGTACCAGCAGCAGTCAAGCAGCAGCCCAGTCCATCCTGCCATGGGCTATTCTGCTCCTAAGCAAGACAGGGCTGCACGTGGCCCAAAGACAACCGTCCTAACTTGCCCAAGTAAGCACTGCATCTCTTCAGCCAGCTGAGCAGGACATTTTAAATCTATTGCAGTGGATAGATACAGAAAACAAGAGCAGAAACCCACATTGCACCATCTCTCTGGGCCGTCTTGTAATACCATCGTCCCTCTGCCTTGCTGCTAGCCTGCAACTTGCTTTTCACACAGAGAAGAAAACTCACTTATCTCCTTCCCTCACCTCCGAATTCTCTGCAGCATTGAGCACTTAGCGGAAAACGCAGCACTGAGTCATGAACATGTACCCAAGCACTGTAAATACCAATTACAAAATTCTGTATCTCTGGTATAAACTCCCATAGTACCATTAAGCTACCCTTTTTGTTACTGTTAACAATGTCATTAAGGCATGGCTTTCACAGGGCATGTTTGATATTTGGATCTCAGAGGCTCCATCTCTCTTCTAATGGAGGCTATTATCAGCATCCTCATCTTATAAATGTGGAAGTCCAGGCAGGCCCTGGAAGCCAAAGTGACTTGTCCAAGGCCATCCCACAGACAAAAGGCAGTGACCGGAGCACAACTCAAAGCATCTCCTGCACTCCAGCACAGTGAGAGAGCAAAATCATGTTTTCACACCATTTATACTACGTTCTTAGGTTTGTTTCTAATGAGTTTGCAATAATTAGTACACAAACATTAATTCAAGGGTGCCTAGACCCTGTGCCCACGACAGTCAGTGACAAAAATCTCACCGACCTAAGTGCATTTGGGTCCTAACCTCTTCTTTCACCCTGTCGCTCTCATCTTTATGTAGCGGACTGTTTTAACCCAAGCACGGCACTGCAGAGTCCCCAGAGCCCGCCGGGCCGGAGCAGAGAGCATTAGGGATACGCGCTGTCCAAAAAACAGACCGTGGGGCGCGGCTTCTCCCCACCAGCCCCGACACCTTGGCTCTTCCACCGCCGGCCCCGGCGGGGAGCCCTGCCCGAGGAGCAGCGCCGCGCCGGGAGAAGCCAGGGCCGGAGCAGGCGGACAAGCGTGAGGCCGGTGCCGGGACGGAGCGGGCCCGCCCCGCAGAGAGCCCGCAGGCCGGCCCTGCCCCGCCCCGGCTTCACAGACGTTATTCCAGAGGCCCTGACAGGGACCTCTGTGGGAGCGGGAGCTACAGCCACACGGCGTTACAAGGGGTGAGCGCCGATAAAGGGAGGGCGGGCGCATTCCATAGGCGGCGTTGCTCACGCTGGCTGCATTCCCCGCGTATGCTCCAGCGCGCACTTATATAAGCGGCTCAGGGGCACCCCGCGGGATCCGCACCGCCTCCGCCTTCCCCGCGCTCCCCCTCCGGCGGCGGAGGGAGGCGGTGGGCAACGGAGGCCCCGCGCCGGGGAGAGGAGAGATTTACTTCCACCAGCCCCGTGGCCCCTGCAACCAGGCTGCGGTCACCGGCCCCCTCCGCGGCCGCCCCCAGCCCCGCAGAGGTGTCCCGCGGCGGCGGCTGCCCTCACCTGGTGGCAGAGGATGGTCCGCTGGACCAGGCGGGCGTAGCCGTCCAGGCGCACCCCCGAGTTGCTGCGGCTCCTCATGGCCNTGGGTGAAATCCTAAATCCGGCTTCTGTGAAGAAGCAGGAGGGCGGCGGGAAGCGGCAGGAGAAGGGCGGGCGGGCCCTGCATCCCGCCGGGGCGCCGCTGGGTGTCATTGCCCGAGGGACGGGCTGGGAACAAAGGCAAGGCCCAGCAGCGTCAGGCCTAGCGCGGCAAGTGACAGAAGTCAAGCTAAATGGTCAAAAACAAAGGCGATTGTATACGTCCTCTTCGTTAAGTTTGTAGGAGAAAATGCAAAGGGCCAGAACAATTTTTTGGAAGCCGTTTATTCCCAGCCTTAAAAAATACTATTTTGAGATCAAATAGAATGAAAAGCAGAAAAACGCAAGACTTCATCAGGTACCTGCACACCCGAGCTTCGGCTTTCCAACTGAATAAACAAACAAGATGTAGCGATTTCTGATGGCAAAGAACCCGCTGTTCCCACAGACCCTCCCTGGGGGCATTTGGCCACCCACAGACCTGACCCCTGTTTCCCTTGCCCGAATCCTGCGTTCACGCTGTAGTTGCCGTGTGTGGATAAGACAGGAGCGAGCAGACAGCAGTAAGTCGGCCAAAGAGAACCAGAAACTTGACAGAGACTTAAAAGAACAAGACATGTGTGCTACATACGGTTGCAAAATCTTTGGTGAGTTCCCCCTGCGCTCCTGGCTACGGGAAGAAGAGTGGTAAGTGTGGATGGGTGCTGAAAGAGACACCATCCCTGCCCCTAGGGACCGGGTTTGCTGAGCGAGGTGGTGCCAGCTGTGCACAGCATGTTGCGGTTTAACTATGACTAAGCTTAAAAGCTCCTGAGAGGTGTCCCCGTGTTGGCTTTGCAGCCACAAGTTGATGTTCGGAATTTTACTTTGTGGTCTGGGAAGAGGCTGCAGCTTTCATCAAGCTCTGGGCTGCCGCGGCTAAACCACGAGCAGCGCACAAGAGACCAAGTACCAAAAGGTTACTGTGACACCCAACGTGCAAAGGCTTTTTCACCAAGTTTAGTAATAATATTCACTGAGCTAAAATAATACACTGGTGTGGGTGCAAAATTTTGCCACAATATGTGTGTGCTTTTAAGCGGCCAAGTCAGAAAAGACTCCCCCATCCCCAGGAATAAATCAAATAAAAATAATTAGAAGAATCCTAACGTATGTTTGTGTGCAAAAATAAAAACAAAAGGAAGACTCCAAGCAGGTCAGTGAGTGTGGAATGTGCGTTTCAATAGGGAATTTAATTACTGAAGCCAAACTCGAATCTGTGCTTTTGCTCATAGCATTCTTGTGGAAGAGCTCCAGCAGGCTTGAGGGCAAGCATTGCCTCACAGGCTCATGTCAGCGTCTTCTTTGCTAAAAAGAGATCTGCTGGAACCATGAATGGTAAAATACGTGGAGGATAACAAATGTTAAGGGCTAGGTCAGCATTTCCCCCAAGAGGTTACATAGTGCAGCTCTTGCAATCCGAAGAATTGTAACACAGCCCAGTATAATGACATATTTAGCTAACAGAGTTTATTCATTTTATGTGTTGTACTTGCTATAAATTTATTACTTTTTTTTTTACAGTTGAAAATATAAATACAAGAACATTAAATAAATTTACAAGAAACAGTGCAAAGGCAATTAGCCAAATAGTTAAAGCATTCACAGAAATGCATTCCAGCTACTAGCATTCCAGTACCATCTTTTATTAACATGCAGTTAAAACCTTGTGGATAAACACAACAAATACTTTCATATTCAGAGTTGTCTTGGACATAGGTGGCCAAAAGAAGCCATGCGTTGCATACAGAACCACAAGCGGGTTTGAGTACCCAAGAGGTTCAGTTGCTGAACTAGAGGAGAGCCCCAGACAGGAGGCGTTTAACGGATGCTTTTTGTTGAGAAGTGTTTCCAGGGCTCCCTACTGAGCGCTCGGGGAAAGCAAAACCTTTACTTCCCTCCAGTGAGCATCTGCCTCCAAAAAAATCCCCCTTAAGGGTTTGGCACGCTGCAGCACGGTGCCAGTTTGTTCTAGCTCTTGCACCAGAAGCATCCAACCTTTGCCCAAGACCACAAGGAAACAAAGGCAACGGCCCCAGCTGCACACCTCTGTGAGGAGGAAGAGGCACGACCAGGGCTCATGCTGATTTCTGTTCAAGAAGAATCTTCACAATGTTGTATGGGTGCTCTTTTCTTTCTGCTGTTGCGCATTAAGAGCCAAAATCCATCTTTTTCAGACAAGTATCACAAAGTGAATGAAATCCTGCTGCAGAAATTACTGAGCTAGGGCCTCAGGATTTGGCTCGCCAACAAGGGCCAAAGTAGAAGCAGAAAAACTCATTAGAATAGCTCAAGCACTGCCCCTTAAAAAACAGCCACACAATGAAACAGACAATTTCTCAGCTACTAAACACAGCACCTAGCATTTATTCTCTGTATTTTTTCTTTAAAAAAATAACACTTCTCTACTTTTCTTTATCACTGCGAATGAGAAGCGGCAGTGTGTTTAATCTCCGGAACGACCACGCAAGATAAAATATTGACCCTGCTGAACTCAGTGCCAAAAGCTCCCATTGACTTACTCAAGTCACTAACATAACTGGTATTTAATAACCTACTGACCGCATTATTCATCAGTCCCTCATTCATGGCACTCTACTTTGGTGACACCCAGTTTCCACCCTCCTGTGGTGTACTAAGAGCTAAAGGTTCAAGATGGATCGTGTTTCTATTTACAGTTCTGTATCTGGTGAATATATAGAAACCACCATATGTGATTTCACTTACTGAATAAATTAACTTCTGTATCATTCTATGCTGAAGTTAATTATTTCAATTAAAGACAAATGCAAGCTTACAATAAAAGTTAAAGCAAAATAACAATTATTTTTCTATACATAGGAATATTTAAATTTATATTACAAGAAATAAATATAAAACTATTACTAAGAAGCTTAAAAATTGGTATTTTTCTGCTTATTTACATCACTACATTGTTTGCTACTACAACGTACAAAAAGTTGAAGACAGCATAGCTAACATTTTTAAAGATAACATTGTTTGTACTCACAAGTTGTAAGTTCCTACATTTATGCGACACTACTATCCGTTACATCCAGATAAACTTAGTTGTAATGAAAAAAATATTAAACAAAACTTTCCTTTAAATGTAAAAAAACTAAAAAAATTTCTAATAATGAAGAATCAAAATGGAAATGTGCCAGCTGTAATTTGACATCCAAGATACTTTGTCAAAATAGTAGCTTCCCTTTGGTTTGGTGTTTTTTTGTGTTTTTTTTTGTTTTTGGTTAATAATTGTCCTTGTCAATCCATTGCATGGCTGCCTTGAAGTTCCAGTACTATATATTAAATAAAAATCAGTTCTTGGTCTGCTCACATTATGTAAAACTGTTAATCCTTACATGACACTGTAAAACAATGTGCTGTTTAAAAGGAAATCACATTTTCTCAATAAAATTTAGACTTCCCCTCTTTGAAGTCCTTCTGAGCGAGATATGGCTTTTTTGGCTGCCTGTATCATCCTTTTCTTGAAATACAGGTTGTTTGCCTGAAAAGTCATGGAGACACACATCACCATTCTGTACATTGAAAGAAACGCCATTCTTCTCACTGGAAAGATGGCCTGTTGAAACAAAAAAAGTGCATCCCCTATCAGAAAGGTTCAGAATCAAGTCTCCCGTGCTTTTTCAGTCACTGTGGGGAGTTCATGCACTCTGCGTTTATCCCTGCAAAAATTTCAATATGCATATTTTTCTGTACATATTCTGTATACATGTCTTCTCCTGTGTGAAATCGGTAAGAGATGTGAGAGATGTTAATATATTTACACACAACAGGATTCCATATTTTAAGCAGAGAAGGTCACAATTCTCAGAATGTAGACTTTGACATGGAATAAGTATCACTAGATAAGACGCAAAATACTTCTCATTCTAGTTTTGCTTTAACAAGTTAAGTCTAAAAGGTTTCTCAAGTTTGCCATGCATCTGAAACAAAGTGTTTGAGAAAACAAGGGTATTTTTTTCCTTTGAAAGGCACTCAACTTGCAGCATTTATTTCCGGAGGGCAATCAGAATATGACCTAGGTCCAGTCATAGGTCTAAGCCATATTTAGACCGAGAATCTTACGCATTGAGGTGAATCTGCAATGAACCTGTGTAATTCCACTGCTGATTGAAGCGCTCCACAAATGCTCAATTCATTGGATAGAATCTCCTACCTCTAGGCACCACGTTTTAGATAATTTTTGAGAATTAGGATTATTTTTTTTTATTGTAAGTATTTGTGTAAATGCTTCTGGAAGGAAATTTATTTTTTTTCCCCCAAACCAGTCAAGTTTAAAAGATCTGCCAGGATCTTGGTATCACATGTATTCTATCAGTAGGAGTAAATTATAAGAAATATCACAATGGGGAAACCAAAACCAGAACTAGTACTTCTTTTGGAAGGGGATCATTTTGTTAAACACTGAGAAATGAGTTCACAAACACAGATGCAGAGCTGTCATTTATCATTTATAACAGAAACAGCATTAATAAAAAACATAAAATATCCAAGTGTGCTATTCGTGTTAATATTTACAACACTTCATATACAAACATCATGACTCAGTAGATTTCATCAAATCTACTCAAAAGACACAACAGTAAAGACAGAAACTGCTTGGGGTTTATGCTTTTGGGAAGAGGAAACACACTGGTGAGAAAACTCTAGGCAGTGAAAGATGACTCTCTTACAGGGATCTAAATCTGATCCTCTGTAGTACGCCTGGATTCAGTCCACCAAATACCTCACCTATCCTGGAGCAGAATCCTGCTTTGGCTCTGTCCTCCCCTTTCACACTCTCACTACCTCAAGCTTCTGAACCCTTCCAGAAGGGGAAAGGCCACATTACAGGATGCTCTTCAACTATTTCTTGTTGGGGTAGCCAGAGGGAGAAGTATTTGGTGACATCTCTCCCATGCACTTCATCACTCCTGCAGAATGGATTCTGCTGCTTGAGTGACTGGGCCGGACTGCTCTTCTGCTTGGACCAGGTCCCCCAAGCACACAGGTTTAGTATCAGTCTGCCCAAACTAATCCTTCACTTTAGGCAGACTGTGTACCTTTCAGCAGTTACCCTACTGATCCAAGCAGATGTCAGTATATCAGTTGCATCAAAGTCTCATTGGCAAACTTTTCTTCGGAATGAAAGATGGTATTTCTTAAGTAAGACGTGAACATGTAATTCTAGCTGATAAAGATTACCACCAGCTTGAAAATGTAATGCATACAACTTAAACATCTCAGGATGGGAATTTAAGGGAGTGGATTTGTGGTGATGGCTGTCAAAGATTACAAATTCCATGCCAAACTACTGGACCCACAAAATGGA
Organism: Rhinoptilus africanus; assembly: GCA_013400135.1. Taxonomy (NCBI): domain Eukaryota; kingdom Metazoa; phylum Chordata; class Aves; order Charadriiformes; family Glareolidae; genus Rhinoptilus; species Rhinoptilus africanus. Next base: position 180,145 of record VXBO01013322.1, on the reverse strand, counting down.
AACACTGGCCCAACAGATTACGCAAAACCTCTTAAATATAAAGTCTAATATTTAATTGTTAATTTAAAAGGCCATCAAGCACTAAACCAGGCACAAATGTAAACAAGGTAAGATGAGAAGAGCTTTGTTAATCAATTCAAATCAGATAAAGACTGAAATGACAGAAAATCACCATGCTTGCTGGCACTGTAATTGCGCCTATATAGTTGTTTAACCCCCTGCCTGACTGTAACGGTTTTGTTTTAGGAGTGTTCAAAATAACTGTGCCCTAATGTTAGGGCAAAATCTGAGAAGATAATAAGGCTATTCTGTGAACAAATTCAGAAGGGTGGTTTTTGTTTCTCAGTGAGGAAATCTGCAGGTTCAGCCATGTGATACCTAATGGCAGTTTCCCAAACATGCAAACCTGTAAGAGAAAAACCAAAAACAAGGAAATATTAGTATGCCATGAAAAGATAAAGTTACACAGTCCAGTAGGCAAGCAAAGCCACAGGCTGTATAGACACCCCACACTTAACCATGGCAAGTCATTCAATCCTGCATCTGGAATAGCCTTTCAGGGGAAGCAGTGAAGCCGAAGCCATTAAGCGTTTACAGCTCAGTACATTTATGACATAGGCCTTATGAGAGCAGGGAAATGAGGTACAGCAAATTAGAAGGTCCCGTATTCCTATCTAACACCAGTCAGCTACCTTTTGAAGCCATTTGCCCAGCTCTTCTGAGAACTGGGCCATGTGTGTGAGATTAAGTGTAAGGAATTGCCTCAAAGAGCTCTGCTCAGAGGACTAACTCTATCCAAGCATTAGTTTAGCCTCTTCTTGTGGAAGTCCTAAAGACCTAGAAGAATTATTTGGTCAAAGAAACTATGCAGGCAAAGTATCATACAACCCTTTTGATATGAATGGAGGATGTGGTACAGGGTTCACAGCATTCAGAATGTACAATAAGATACAAGAGGGGATGAGGTGGATCATCTGAGGCATCTGTGTTCATGAGTGTATAGGAAGAAAGTTCTATGAAAGTTCTATAAAAGTTCTTTCAGCTGCTTTGTCTGAGAAGCTGTTGGCACAGGCCATACAGACTGTCACACTGGAAAGATCTAATTATGTGAAGAAACTAGGAGAGAACTGGAGCACGTCACACAGAATTGGCATCACTCAATGGTTTAGATCATCAATTTTGCATCCCATTCTAAAATACTACCCAAATCAACAAAAACTTGTTTTGGAAAGCCACAACAGGACCATTCACTCAGTCACTACAACAAACAAGTTCAATAAAACATTTCTGCTATCTTTCTTTCTGTTGAGAAAAGTAGCCAAAATGCTTTTGTAGCTGTGTCTAAGCATGTCAAATGTTGAATAGAGAGGTGGCATCTTTCATCAGAGAAACTAATATAGCTGGGAAAAAACCCCACAAGACATGCAGGTTTTTGTGCCTGAAAATTTCTCTCTCTTTGAAAGGTATTACTTCTACCTAAAAATATTGCCTTGCTTTGAATTCAATGACAGTGAGAGTTACTGGATCCCGGTTCTCAACTGTCCCGTTAGATACAAAGTATGTTAATTATTGCATTGTGTGATATCCAAACAGAGTGGTTTTCTAATCCAAATGGACATATTAAGGAGGCAGCACATACAAATTCCATAGCTTTTACTCTGTCCATCTGAGAGATTATCCGCTGAGATAATGCCACTGATTATCTGCTGTCTCCTGACAGCATATGCCAGGAAACAAAGACAACACACCCTCTTGTGAGCATGTTCTACAACTTCATACTAAACAGTCTAGCTAATGGCATGACTTCTTAGCCTCAGCTCCTGATCAATTGAAAAATACCTTAGGCACACAGGAGTAACGTCCTATAAGTTTTGCTCAATTTAGGCTTTCGTAGATTACAGACTTATAAGTTATTTTTCTCTTTGAAAAATTGTGTGTCTTTACTGACAGCTCAAATCATCAGTATGAGGTGTGGTCAGCAGAAGTGTGAAAAACTAGATTGTGTCCATTGCAAAAAGATTATTTTTTAATAAGTATGTTCAATGGAGATTCATATCTGGTTTTCTCAACAGACAAATAAGCCACAACAATCTGCAAGTGAAATTGACTGGAGTGCTACATACACCTGCATTTCAACTTCTCATGAATAGAGCAGAGGGTAACAGCTCAGAGGACAAGTACTGTGTTAGAACAGGAAGGACAGAGAATTTTACTTCTGAAGAATTGTTTCCTGCAATGAAGATAGATTCCTGTTAGACAAAAACATCCTTAAAAAAAACCCTGATGAAACAAAGAGCTATAGAGAAATTCAGTTTCAATACTTACTCTGTAGCTAACAGTGAGGCAACCTTTTCAGCTGTGCTCTGCTCACTGAGGTGATTTTATAAGTTACAGTCTCCATTTCTCTTACTTCTCTCACAAGCAGCTTCCATGTGAGCATTCTATTAATGTTCTTCCTCATATTACTTCCTACATGACTCCTTTCATACTTTCAAGCTATATTATTATCCTATTTGGTTTTCTTCTTCAGGCAATGTTTGTTTTAATAAGGTTTAAATATGAACTGGTTTAAAATATGCTTGAAGGTTATTGTCATATATTCATGTGACAAGAAGAATGTTACCAGCAGCTTATGGTAAGTAATTGCTCTAATAATGAATATTACCTACTATTTGATATATAAATGAAGAGTTCCTACCGAGTAGGAGAAATGGGTATTTTAAAGCTTTGTCTATAGTCCCCTAAAACATTTGTGAGGACATCCTGAAATATTCTGACCCTATTCTTACGAATAATATTTTGTCAGCACTTCATTTTACATAAGCATGAAAGAACATAGCACTTCTGTTTTAAGACAAGAAAAAAAAATAGCTTGAGAAATACTATTTTGCATTATACGTACCGTTTCCATTCATGTGCACTGCATAATCGTTATTCATTAGCAGTGTTGTAGAGTTAGTGGAGTTACTGTTTGATTGTAAGGAATTGGAAGAACTGGATACTCCTTGATTTACAGTCTGCTTCTTTAAACCATTTGTAGCAGTTCTACTCCAGTCTACAACAGGTACACGTTACAGAAAATAGCACCACTCATACAAACAAAATACAAACCCACAGTTTAAATACAACTGAATTAAAATTAAAAAAGGCTCTACCCACTCTCCTTACAGTATTCTAGATAGAATGGTGTCTTCCTAAGAATTTCATTATTCTTGATGCTTAAAATTACTTAAATCTAGTTCCTTTTGCTTCACCTTGGTTTTGTGGAAGTCACTGGTAAAACTACAGTTGACTCAGAAGCTGGAATAAATTTTACAGTTTTTAACTGATCAAAAGTCTCCTGCAAAGACATGTCTTTATACTGCAGTGGAAGAGATCAGCTGCAGTTAATGGGTTAATGCACCAGCATGTAAGCATGTAAGAACTGCATCAACTACCAACTTTAAAGAGTATAATTTGGGAGACTTATTATACCTTGGATAATTAGACCTGCAACTGCAACAACATGACTTACTGATTTTTTTAAAAAAAGTATTACAAAATACCGGGAACCTAGCACTGAGTGTTAAGTATCCAGAAGTAAAAAAATAAAAATAAAAATTCATATTTACCAGAGTTTTCAGCCAGCCTGAATTTCCCACAACAGAGATATCTTCTCCACTGTTTACGGACATTCTCCTTTGTTACACAATAGAAGATAAAAATGAAGAACCCTGCAAAACAATAATGTTAGAGAATGTTGCAAAATTTACTTTTGCTACTTCTTATTGGAGAATGTTTTGGTTTTCTTTAATTTCTTTTAAATATCTAATCAAAAGTAATGACACCTTTCTTTGGGGAAAAAGTTTACAACTCGGAACAGTGAAGAATACTTCTCCTTTACATAGGTGAGAGGAATCATACGCACAAATGCAAGAACAACAAATATAACCAAATCCACAAAGTGCCCAATAAAGTTTCCTTTTGTCAAGTAAGAAGTGAAAAATTATGTGGATCCTGAAATTTACTTAACACTTTGGGAAAAGGATTCAAAGCAACGTCAAGCAGAGGGTATGATACAATGTCAAGCAGAGGGTATGAACAGGTAACAGCTGTTACCACACGGTGTGACACTGACCCATCTTTTACCACTAACTTTAACAGAACTAGTAACGCTACAAAATTTTATGCATTCATACAAAGAAAATAGCTCGTATCTAAATTAACAATAAATGGTAACCCCTTTACCACAAATTCAGAGCCAAGTATTTTATAGAAGGGATGGGGCGCATCCTTGTCTCTTGCCAATGCCACATTACAGACTCATTGTCTGCTTCTCATTCAGTTCTCACTGACGCAGGGTGGGACCTAACTTTCCCTGCTTAAATGTCGATTGTCATCACCCTCCTCTAAGGAAAAGTGGCACTCAATCTTAGCACCATTTTCCAGCTGTAATGTGTCCCTGAGAACAGATGTTAGGCTTATTACGAATAGAAAATAACATGAAGGAAAACTAAATGATCAGACTGGTGCAGATGTGCATGTATCTCATGTGTATACTGCCTTTAAGGCCAGTTAAGCATGTAAAATCCCACTAGAAGAGATTACTCCCATCTTTATTTGCTTAAGTATCTTTCTTAACTTTGGCTTTTAGGATGAATTTTTGAATGTAACTAAGTGTTGCTCTACACAGATGGTTCTATACCTTTTTCAAATATAGTTCTGAAAGACTGGCATAAGCTTAATTGAAGCAAATACAATTTATACACCTTTATTACTTCTAATATCAAAATTTGCTCAGCATCTAACTTAAAACTGGGTAAAAGGGGAATTTACTTTCACATAAAAAAATTACTCAGACCCCACAGAATCTAGTCCTGTGTTAGTTGAACGTAATCCCATGCAAGACCTGTGAACATGTGGGTTCAATCCCTCAAGTTACCAAAGAGTAAGGTACTCAAAAATCAACATACCAAATAGTGAAAGCACTATGTATACTGAACTGCAATTTTCATTGCTTTAGTCTCACGGGGAAATCAGCCAGCCAGCCATGTAAACTATCATTTAGCAGAGGTGTGGGTCCAAACTTCAGTAGGGCAATTCAGCTATACTTAGATAACTGTAGGCACTTAGGGTACCTCATACTTATATGAAAGCTTTTGCAGCCTCTCAAACTCTGCTTTTGTATGTGTCCAGTATCACATTTGCAAAGCTGTATGCCTTCATATCTACTTCCTATACCTTCTGAAATACCAAAGGCCATGCTTAAGAGTTAGACCACTAACTTGTAGATGCTGCAGTCTTGCCTGTCTCAAGGCCCTTTGTTGAATGTCGCACCTCACCCCTAAGCCTTAGGCAAGTGGAGAAATTATACAGGTTTCACAACATCAACCACATTATTATGCGAACATTTACAGTAACTGAGTATTTACAATTGATCTGTTGACTAGTGCAAGGTCCTCCATCTGGGTCAGGGCAATCCCAAGCACCAATATAGGCTGGGCAGTGACTGGCTTGAGAGCAGCCCTGAAGAAAAGGACTTGGGGGTACTGGGCGATGAGAGGCTCAACATGCCGTCAGTGTGCACTTGCAGGTCAGAAAGCCAATCGTATCCTGGGCTGCAATCAAGAGAAGTGTGGCCAGCAGGTCGAGGTAGTGATTCTCCCTCTCTATTCTGCTCTTGTGAGACCCCACCTGGAGTGCTGTGTCCAGTTCTGGAGCCCCTGCTACAAGAAAGATATGGACGGGCTGGAACGTGTCCAGAGAAGGGCCATGAGGATGATCAGAGGGCTGGAGCACCTCTCCGACGAAGACAGGCTGAGAGAGTTGGGGTTGTTCAGCCTGAAGAAAAGAAGGCTCCAAGGAGACTTATTGTGCCCTACCAGTACCTTAAGAGGGCCTACAAGAAAGCTGGTGAGGGACATTTTAGGATGTCGGGTAATGGTAGGACTAGGGGCAGTGGATTAAAACTAGGGTTGTTTCAGAATGGACGTTAGGAATAATTTCTTCACCATGAGGGTGGTGAGACACTGGAACAGGTTCCTCAGAGAGGCGGTAGAAGCCCCATCCCTGGAAGTGTTCAAGGCCAGGCTGGATGGGGCTCTGAGCAACCTGATCTAGTGGGAGGTGTCCCTGCCCATGGCAGGGGGTTTGGAACTAGATGATCTTTAAGGTCCTTTCCAACACTGACAATTCTATTATTCTATGACTAGAGAAATACAGTCACTCCCAGTGGTGTCTGGTTTGCATAATTTAAAAAATAATAATATTTATAGATATAAATACACTATATATATAAATAGTAGCTGTCTTTCCTGTACCTTATTGTAACATAACTGTAACTTAAGATTACAGTAAAATAGTATTGTTTCTAATTTAATTACCATGTTAAAGCATGTATCAAGATTACATCTTTATTGCTGAATCAAGAAAATGTCATTTCCAAATGTTTTGTTCATTACACTGTACACAGTGGGTTGTCACATGAACAACAAACTTACCTTGCAAAGTGTTGAAAATGGTAAAGAGGTAAGTAAATACCTCATTTACAGTGAAGAAAGCAAATCCCCAAGTAATTCCCAACAGGAATGTGAGGCCAGCAACACTCCTAAGGTCTTGAATACTGGTTTTTCTTTGAGCACCAAGCTGTTTTTTCTTTTTGATACGACAGAGCTGGATGAGCACAACAATGAACATGCTGATATTTATCAGGAATATCAGGCAAAAGTATCCCACAGCAGTGATATAGAAGACAATTCTGTTTTTAATCCAGCAGCTGGAACACAAGAACATTCTCGTCAACCATTATCAGAAACAGAGATTAAGTAAAATAAATATGAGATAAAAATGTGGTTTGTTGCACATGCAAAATATTTTTGCCTTTTTAGTAAAAAGTATTGTTTTATCCAAAGGGTAAGAGCTTTCATATAGGCAATAACCACAAAACACATGACATACTGTAGAGCTATACCATTTCAAAACTCTCCCATTTCTCCCTTCCCTTCCCCACCTTTACTTTAAAGAAAACCAATTTCATAGGATCTCCTTCCACCCATCCCCCCAAAAAGCACCTCCCTTTAACTCACAATTCATCAGGTCTGTTTACTGAAAGCCTTCCAGTGGTTATAAGTCCATAATTATCTGGTGATACTGCCAACACAATGGACACCACTACTGCTGGTAACCCTAAAAGATTATGAACAAACAAGTAAGTGAAAATCACGACAAAGACAGTATTATGATGACTTGAAATTATTATTTTTCTGTGAAATTATTTTTTTCTGTGAAATCTACAACTTGTTTCTGAAATTCGTCTGTTGAATTCTGTTGACTACTAGCTATCTGAAAGAATCTAAGAACTGGAGCATTCAAACTGCTCAGGAGTGTAGCTTGCAAAGAAACAAGAGTTATTCTCTCCAGTTACCTTCAAACCTTTCTGAATAAGGCAACAAATACCATCATCGAACTGATTTAAAACATCAGATACCGAATACCTGATTTTTTTCTTACATCTCTTTTAAGACAACAATTCTATTGATGTTAGTGCCTTCACTCATGTATACTCAAGTGGACAGAGAGGATAATCAGGTCCAGAATCTCTTAATTCTTTATCCAGTTAGATCTGTTTTGCCGCTTTTTATTAGCAATTGTGCTATCCCAGAAATGGAATATATATACATTAATTGGCATTAATTTTCAAAATAGAACTGATGCCATCCATCAGGTAAATGGAAAAATCAGTTCTATTGTACTTGCACAAAGGAAATTCATTATCAATTTGCATTGCAGCAGCCCCAGTTCTGCAGTTAGCGGGAAGTTCCCTAACTCAGGAAGGTGGACTATATTGGATCAGGTTTATGGATAATGAATACTTGGGTCACTGCAAAGTCATAACATTTAATTACTTCTTCATTTTCATTTCTGAACTGTGTCACATTCACTGAAATACTTGGTAAGAGAATGTATCTATATATCATCCAAAAGGCAAAAAAAAACCACAATAAAAAAATACATACCCCAACCAACAATGCAAAATTTAAGAATGTATTTCCGTACGTAGGTATTAAAGACTTTCACAAGGGCCAGATACATGTGGAAAGCTTCTAGACCCATCCAGGTGAAGGAAACCAATAGGAAATAGTGAAGAAACACTGCAACTGCAATGCATAGGCCTCGTGTATCATACAGCGCGATCCATGAGTCAAGAAGGAAAACTAAGTTGAGCAGAAGTAACGCAGCACACAGCTGAATAAGGATTTTGGAGGGGTAGTCTCTCCGGATTTTCCTAAAAAAGCAAATTAGTGAGATGACGTCAACTGTCCATGGATCCCTAGCTTACTTTCTCTCTTGTAGTCCTTAGTGTATAAATGCCAAGAAAAAAAATACTTATATATTTTCATTCATATATAATTCTTCATATATTACATTTATACATGGAGAGAGTAATTTACAAAAGATTTCCAAACTAACAGTCTCTATGAATAAAGTTTGTTATAATAAGGTTACATAAACACAAACAATAACTTGGATTCTCAGAGTTTAGCACCATGATTTATATTTTTTTACATCGTATGTTTGACTTCTCCTTGTTGCATTACTTCCAAGAAACCAAAATTTGACTCCTCCTTGTGGCTAAACTAGATTAAGCTTTTGACTGGGCTTCTATAACCTTGATGGAAACAAGTAAGTCCTTGATGACAGGATAATGACAGAAAAAATGTGTGCCGAATAACTTCGAGGAGGATTTCCAAAACATAATATGGAGGATTCAGTAGTTAAGGTGCTCAAACATAAGAAAGTGTTTTGACAAATAAAAAAGTATACAAATGTGTTTTAAAATGCTATCATTCTGCACGGCTCTCTATATGTTGTATATTAAACACATCATTTCACACTTCTATTATGATAATCCATTTTAAAATATTTAAGAGTGCTACTTCTTCACTTCTTACTGCGTAGAGCCTCATGATTAATTCACTTGTACAGAAGATTAACGTTCCTGAAGACTGAATCAACACCTTCCTGGTAAACTGGACAAATCTGTACGTTATTAATGGTGACGGAATCTGTAACTATTGGAAAGGACTTCACAGTGAAGACTAAAAGCAATCATAATTGAAGAATAATGGCGGCTTAGTTGAATAGGTACTTACTCAAAGGCTATGTAGGTCACAAGAGTAACAGAAAGAAAAATTGCAGAGAGGCCACAGCCTATATAAGATATAAAAGTCAGCACCAATTCTTGTGTGGGATTCAAAGGAGTATTTCCGTACAAGTTCTAAAATAGAAACAGAAATTTCAGAGAGTGTGTTTAAAGATAAAAAAAACCCAAATGCATCTTTCCCTCTGCAATTGGGGAAAAAAAAAAAAAAGAAACAGTCATATTCCTCATGAATCTTATAAAAAGTTAACTGAAAAACAGAAAAGCCAGTCTAGTCCTGCGAGGAGCAGGGTGTTGGACCTGATGATCTTTATGGGTCCCTTCCAACTTGAGATATTCTATGATTCTAATTGTGAAATCCCATTTGATTAAAAACCTGTTCTAAATTTGGTTTGTCTTCTGCAATATAAACAAATGCCTAAATGTAAAACCTGCAGTTTAGTAAGAACTTCTGGAATGTTTTACTTCAATGGAACTCATGGGCTCCCATTCAATAAGCAGCTTAAGCGCATGACTAATTTTATGGCTGTATGTACTAGCACTGAAGTGAATAGAAATTGAGTAGTATTTCATAGGTGGTATGTGCTTACTGAATCCTCATTTGCCAAAGATAACACATACTTTAATATTTTCTTGAATCAGGGTAAGACTGCATAATTTTTTAAATAATTACCATCAAAACTGCAAAGCTTGTGAGGTGGTTGCATGAACAGACTGTTTCATTTACTCTACTTTCTTTAACTATGCAACCTTCATATGACCAGCCTCCGTGTCCACCTGTTAAAGAAAACAGCTTTGTTATAAAAGTCTTTATTTATACTAACATGAATTAACATCGCTAAAACAGCATGGTATCTTGGGTGATCTCAATTACTTACCATTTTTATTAAAGTCCCAAAAAACACATCTAACTGTTGAATTATCCTGTTTGGGAGGTAAAAAAAATAATGTTTTACTAAACTAGGAGTTTATGATGAAGAAATTTATGAATTATCTACAAAATGCAGGCAAGAATAAATACTGTACACAGCAAATATACGTTTTACATGAACAGAAAATGAATTTAGGTGCATAGATGGGATTAATATTGAAATAGGCATGCAAAAATATGCTGAAGAAATTTGAAGTCACCATACAGGAGCTAGCTCTCACGCTTATGGTAAGAGACTGTTCCTGGTAGAACTTTTTGAGTGATATTTCATTGCCTTCCCACACTGTACAAATTCTTGGGATTTCTCACCCTTCCTGATTTTGTCATTTTCAAGAAAGTGACTACACAGAAAAGGACAAACTTTTTCATTTGAAAATATTCGATCACTTAACACTACTATGATAAAGGTTTTACATATAGATTTCCCATACATATATGAAAATCCTAAAAACAGTAGCAGTAATACAGTATAGTGCTATGAATACTAATATTTCTACAGTAAAGATTACGCTAAGCCAGTTCTAGAAAAAAAAAGCTCCAGTACCTTAATGGAATCCCTAAATTTTTCAGTTTATTGTACTTTAGTATTTTAGACTCTTAAGATATGGGATAGAAGATTTTAATCCTTGATGCATGTTTAGAAAAGAGATGCTGTATATGAGCCCTAATACTTTCACATTATACACACCTGTGTTCCAGTTTAAGGAACAACATTACCCCTAAGAAACATGACTTATATTGCTTTTGGCCATGCAGCACCCACAAATATCATGATTGCAGCAACTCTGTAGCAAGTCCCACTGTCAGGCTTTCATCTGAGAGTGTTTATTCTTTGAAGAATAAAATAGAAGGGTAGGTAGGAAAGATAAAAACTGGATGGGTAAGTGATAAAGCAAAATTACCTGAAACTATTTGGGAACAAAAATTTATACCAGTGAAAAATATGAAAAGATAAGTGATTTTGATGGTCCAGATGGAGATTAAACGTCCACACTAATAAAGCAGAAGCAACCAATCTGTATTCTTAGTACCGTATTTCTTCTATAACAACTCCAATGGAGGCAACAAAATCATACTTTAAGTCTGCCCAAAGGTAAATCAATCATACCTGATTAGGTTTGATGTTCTGTAAAGTGACAGTAACATTTGCCTTTAAGTTGCTAATTGTGAGGTTAGAAACACTTGATGATATAACATTGCTGATTAAAGATGTATTCTTCAAGGACAGATCCTGGAACAACAGAAAATAATCAGATTTTGAAATCTTAAAGGAAACAATAGCAGCGTACAGCACCCACAAACTCAGTTATTATGCGGAGCGAGCACTGGACAAAATTACTTTTTAAATGAAGGAGTTTTGAAATGTGTTTTGTGGGTAAAAAAGTCCATTCATATTTTATTTTGCTCTAGGCTTGAGTTTAAAACTATAAGAACAGAGGATCAAAAAGATACCTGGAACACAGTGGTTTTCTTAAAGAAGTTGAATATAATTCTAGAAGCCAAGTCCAGCTCTTCAGGAGGTAAACTGGTTAGCAATGATGAAGGAAGTGTAATTGATCCAAGACTATTTATGTCATTAATTGAATTAATGCCTAGAGAGATCTGAAAAATAAATGCAACATTTATGCTTCATTTCAGTCTTTAAAGAAAAATTAAATTGTGACTTATTTTCAGTTCAGAACTTTGAAATACATATTTCTGCAATCACTGTCAGGAACTCACTGCTGCTCTCTTGTTCCTCTCCTGCTCCAATGAATACATAGCATCTGCAGGCCTGAAAAGGATCCAACTCATTTCAGGTCTCCCTACCATTGAAAAGACTCTTTTCAAGTTTTGAAGAAAATACTAATTGAAAATACCCATTTGCTTACATGGACAGAACACATCACAGTGGTAGATAATATTGATTTGCAAAAGGTAAAGGGCAACAACCTAGGTAAATCTATGTAACTGTACAGGAAGATTAACACTTCACAGCACAGAAGCCTGCAAAGGCAAGAATATTTATACTCCATATGAAATATGTCAGAATTCAGAAAAACTGTAAATAGTCATTATTTGTCAATAGGTTTTTAAGTACAGTAGGTTAAGTAGAACCTAATAAGATAAACCCTAACTTTATGATCACCTGGCAAAAAAGACAATTAATAAACTAGATAAACTACAATTCAGATATCTCAAGAGCTCAGTGATCTAACATTATAAAAAAAGATCTGAACTTTCACACAGTTTTCTGTTCTGTACTTACAGGACAGAGAGCTTTGTTTAGTACAAAATCTCTAACATCATCTTGTCACACATTAGGCACTTTACATAAAAATATCATTATCTCAGAGCCCTGAGAGATGTGAAACATCAGCAGAACTGAAGAAAAATTATCTGTGTATTCAAAGAATGGTTGTAATAGGAATAACAGTGGGAACTCTCCACAGTGCCCTAACAATGTGGTTTAACTCTTCTGTTTAGAGCAGTGGTTTCCAAACTTTTTTGATCATGCACGCCCTAAAATTTTTTTGAGCATGCACCCCAAAATACATCTACCTATTTGTAACTTATGTGCATGCACTACTGTACTAATATATAATGCATGTTATAAAACATACACAACAATAGAAATTTCAAAAGGAAGAGATAAAGACTGAACATTATTTTTTTAAAAATATATTTTTTATTTATTAATGATATAAAAAATACTGTCTTCCTGCACCGCAATGGACACACCCCAGTTTGGAGATCACTAGTTTAGACAGCCACCAAAGAAATCCCAAATCAATTCCACAAAAGTATTCCTGTTGCTCTGTTTTTAACTAGACGTTAGTTGTTGAAAATTCTCTGTATTTCATTGCCAGTGTTATGAGACTTCCAGAAAATCACTACTTAGCAAATATCTGGTTTTCAGCACTACCACTTCCTAGTCATCTCAGATTCATGCACCACACATCCCAAGAAAATAGAAAAGAACTCAAATGTTAACATTTCACATAATTTTCAGTATCACAAAACAGTTCCAGTGCTACTTATAAGTCACACTACATTAAGCTATTTCCTTCTCTGAGAGGACAGAATGTGCCGGAATTTGCACAGAACTTTCCATCTTTCCATGTTCAAGCCTCCAAGACTGGTACAAATTATTTCCTCAACTAGGAGGGAGGTTTGGAGTGAGAAAAAGCGGATCCAAACTTTCTAAGCACATCTTTCTTGGTGAGACCAACTAGTCATGAGTAACAAATGTATGAATGTCATTATCTAAGCAACATAATAGTTTTTTCCTGGAACCCTCTGCAATTAATCTCCTTCTAACAGATGAAGCCATCCGGCAACACAAATGTCATGCGAGGTGACAGATCTCAGCACTGTCAGGGTGGGTGATGAAGTGACTCATGACTCAGGGGTTTTAAGCCAAAGTTTTAAGCCACCAAGCACTCTGTCCAACTGGTGTTCTGGCTGTACCCTCTGTAACAGCTTATCAGTCAAATGCCAGTTTCTGCTAAGTCTGTTGCTTATTTACACCATAATAGAAAATGAAAGGAAAAACTATGTAGGGCTTCAAAACAAAGTATTTTTTCTCTGAAACCAATATGAAAATAAATACAGAACAAACTCAAGTTACATATAAATATAAAAACATCAATACTTAAATGTTTGAGAATTTTTAAGTATTTAGAATTATCAGTATTTAACCTGGAGATCAGCTGAGTCCTGGACAGCAAAAGACATTTCATTGGAACGGAAGCTATTGGTTTTGACAACTGCCAGAGCCAAGGAAGGGGAGGTAAAATCAGCGGACGTTGCTGAAAAGTTCAGTTTTAAACCAATATAATCCACCAGTTTTATAATTCTGTTAAGAAAAAGAGATACTTAGTATTACCAAACACATACATCCAAAATTCTCAGGCAAGTTGTGGTTATGCAGCAGCAATCCAAGCATAATGGAAAATACCAAGGACTTTGTTCACCACTCTGTGGTGTCAACACAAAAAAATACACTGTTTTCCATGGCATTATATTATAGTAGAGCTGGTAACACTAGAATGATACTCCTTCATGAAAAAATGAAACTTGCTGAAGCCAATTTATCAAGACAGTCAATACAACACACCTTTAATCTATTGCTAGAATGACCTACCTGTTAGAAATTCGGGGTGGTAATGGTTGAGAAGTGGTCAGGACTTTGCTAACCTCATTAATCATCCTTTCTACATCTTTTGGCTGTACTTTTCCAGCTGCTAAATCGTTTTCTATTTTGGACACAATTTGCTCAGCTGTGGTGACATTAATGGTAGTAGTATATACAGAAGTTGTGTATGTGGTAGCTGACAGTATCTTTCCTGTGACAAAAGAAAAGTTGTGCGTTTATTTAAACATTGTGTTCAACAAATGAAGTAAGGTTTGAGAAGCAGAAAAATTAAGCAGTTCTCTTGACCAACAAACCTTATGACAACCTGTAAGGTCTCTCAACATGTTATGTGAGACACAATTCTTTTTTCTCCCTATTAGCTACTTTGCAGATAGCAATACTTTAAATCTTATGAAAACATAAAGCAAGGTTTCAAATGGCCACTTTTTATTGATAACAAAGTTCCTCACATCAGACCATTAGTGATGTTAAATAATCTATTATTTTGGATTTTTAGCCATTGGATGCCTGAAAGTAGGATAAAATGAAAATAAGGTCAGCAATTTGAAAAGAAGCTTGTAAAGATGCATACAATCTTCATAGGAAAACACAGAGCCACTAAGAATATTTCTAATCAGTAATATTTTAAGGAAGATCCAACACTGATTTGCAGTATTTATATATTAGCTTAGCACAAAAAATCTCTACCTGGCATTGTAACTTGTTTTTTTCTGCCAAAGGTACCTGTTTGGAACTTAGCACAGCACCTGTCTATCACAGGTGTAGGGTGAGGGTGAGGTATCGTGGCCATCATCATGGCCAAAGGCATCAGAATGTATTTTAAAATAAGTATACACCTTGTGAGAGTTGTTTTTCACAGTAATTGGAAGGCCACAGCTCAGATATATAATCTGGTTTATAATCAAGTATAAAAGCAAATTCAGCATATCATATTCCAATTTTAAAAAATAAATAATCACTTTACTTGTCATATTTACCTGTGCTCCCATTAGGCAGGCTACCATGGCCATCAGCAGTAGAATGAGGATGAGAAGCTGAGACAGAATGGTTGATAGGACTAACAGTAGGGGTCAAGGTTATTGTGAAAGGAGTAAGGGGAAGAATAGGTCCTGTAGTAATGTTTTTGTTATGAGAAATAGGTACGGTTGAGTCTGTAGCAGGATGAATTTGTGCAATAGTTTTGGTAGTAGTCTCAAAGCGCGGAATTACTACTGGATTTTTGAGGGGAAGCTCAGAAGAGGAAACTGCAGAATGTTTAGTGAAATTTACAGAAGGAGAAATTATTGTAATAGCCTTGGTAAGATATGCAGCATCAGATTTAACTGAGAAACCAGCATTAGTGACAGATTTTGTTGCAGGTGTGGAAATAGTGACAGATTTATTAGAAGCTATAGAAGGAAAAGTTGGCATGGTGGGTTGAGCAACAGACCCAGAAGAGGGAAGTGTAGTGGTAACACTGCTGGAAGACACAGAAGTTTCAGTAGTAGATGTGGTAGAAGTTTCAGAGAGAGGATTTGTAGTGGGAGATATGGAGACAGGTCCAGAAAAATAGATTTCTGTGAATGGTGGGACCAGAGGTCTAATTGTGGGGCTTTGTTTGGTAGAAAGCGTAGTGGGGGAAACAAAAGTATTAGATTTGTGTGAAGTCTTTTTACGGAGAGAAGAACGACGGAAAGGAACCCATATAGAATGAGGTGGCACGTCTATAGTACTGTAAAAAAAAAAGGGCACAAAAATGCATGTTAAATTTAACATTGTTTACATTTTAAAGAAAATTAGTAATAATAGAGGAATATATGTAAATGATATGGACATACTACTAATGATGTGTATTTTTAAATCAATCAGATTGGATTGTTGCTCTAGTAACAAATATGAATTCCGTAACATTTTGAGTGTTCTTACATTCTATTTTGCTGTAGTTATTAACTAGTAAGTCCACAAATACTACTAGTGCCTTTGCTGCCTATTCTGGCGGTGACCTGATGCTGAACACAAAAGGGGAAAAAAAAAGGGGGGGGGAAAATGGGAAGAGAAGCAAGATGAAGGGAAGAGAGAGGAATGGGGAGGAAATTGTACAGGAAAATGCCTGTCAGGTTGTTTTTGTGGAGTCCTTCCTGCCTATCCCACTGCAAATGGAAGATGACTCTATTAATGTATTAAGAAATTTAGGAAATAAGCAAGTCAAATTTTGTACTTATACTTACTACATTTGTAATTCTTCAGCAGTCAAGGAACAATACTTCAGTGATGAACAGCAGCACTGTTCTGAGATGACAAAGAAGCATTAACCTAGTTTATCCTGAAGCATAAAAATTGCTAATACTGTTAAGTAGGATATTCAAATAATCATATATTTTATGTTTTTTAAACAATAGTGTATATTGCATAATTATTTTGAGTTTTTTTCCTGAAATTACATTTGCAAAACAGATCTTGACCAGTCAGAATAGGGCAATACCCCCAGATTTTTGCTCAATGCTTGACAAGTACAGATTTCTCTTTTTGTTATTGTACACAAACCAAAATGCAAAGCTACATCTTTTGAAACAAAGAGACAAATGGTATGAGTCACCACTCCATACTGTCATAGTACCACTAAGAAAGCTTGGCTACTTTATAAACTACAATTCAGATTGCCATTTCAGTAACACGTTTATGTTCTCAAGTAATTTTACACCTAATCATTTCAAAGTCTGATTTATTAATGTAGTCAGCAATTTCATACCAAAGTTTTTAAACATCTTCCCCCTGCCCACTCAAAAATCAGAAGGCTGCATTTTGTTGTATTTATATTGTTCAACAAAAAATTATTTTTATCTAAAATAAGTAACAATCTTTTCTTTTAGCTACTTGAAGGTTACATGTAAAGATACTAAATTTAATCTGAAAGGGTAACTGTGATGAGACTGTGTTTAAAGCATAACTTACCAAGTTGACTTATTTCTGCTTTGTCTGTTAAACTGCTTATATTCTCTCTCTCAGCCAGCTTCATTATGAAACTGCACTGTATACTATAATGACAAGAAAAATCTTTAGACTCAAGAAACAGATCTGCCTCATCTTTACAACAGATGAAACTAACATCAAATACTAAGTGAAAGCACATTAACACAAATGCTAAGTGCGATTGAAAATTTTTCCTAGTCTCTTTGAGATTTGGGGATTTTTTTAATGCACATAAAACACTATGTCAGGCTAAATAGAAGAGTAATATATCAGTTTGTGGCAGCTTATTCTCTTTTCTCTACAGACACTGTTGATTCTTAAATGAGGTCCTCCCTAATTACTGTTAGCCATTAAAGAGTTGATAATTTTATAAAGATAATAACATCAACTCCACTGTTACTGTAAAGAAACTCCAGATAGAAACTAGCAAGTGTCCTAGGTGGCTATGTCAGTGTATATGAAATCTCCATCACCTGGGGAAAGCCAGTGTTCGCTCTTTTGACTTTAGAGAGAACTTAACTGACCCACTTGAAGTTGTGGCATAGTCACAATTATGGTTTGATGACATGAAACCCTTCCTAAACTAGCAAACCTACAGTAAACATTCTTCGTGTTCACCAAACTCAAACACATAGGAGAATTAAAAGGAAACACATAAGAGATGAAATGAAGCTTCTTCCAGCTAACAAGAATGAAAAGAGTACTCTAACTACTGATAGTATGTGACGTGAAGGTGTGATCTGACTTTCTGTCTATTACCATTTAGTGTTTTGGACTTTTCTTTCATCCTAACCCAGGAAGATAACTCTCAAATTCAAGTATTTGGGGAAATTAGGTTCCACATTTTGTTTCAGAATACAGCGTTTCCAAACTGGTAATTTTAAAGGACCAGCAATTTAGTGGTGAGTACCAATTAAATTGAGAGGCATTATCTACATTTCCCGGTTTCCAGGATCACCTCTGTGGAGCAGCCTTGCCATTCTGATACGCCATGGCTTCCAAACTCTGAACTGGTTACTTTCTCAGGTTTCCCCTACTCTGAGGATGGCTGGTTCCCAAGCAGAAGAACAGCAACTTGGGATGCCTGAAGAGATTCCCTCATACAGATTGCATTGTACTCAAAAGCTTTGAAAGTTTGGTGGTCCTAAATCTCATAGCCTTAGTGGTTAAGTTGCTATGTCACTCAGCTAATAGAAACATGCAGAAGAAAAATGGGAAGCAAGCCTGTGCTTCACCAGAAGATTAATGAGAAGCAATAGTTTGGTTAAAAAAATAACATAAAATCACTAATGCTAGGAGAATAATGGGATCAGAATTTCTTTGTCACTCTACATATATTTCTCCATATTATTTCCCAAACTTAACTTCCCAGGAAGTTTGTTCTTTCTTTTGTTACATAGCCATTCATACTTGAGGTATCACAAGACAATATATGAGCTTTTAAATATATGAACATTAAAAAAATTATCAACAAACCTTTGGTTTTCTGCACTGCATTCCATAACAGAGGACTGTAATGACAAGTGAAAATAGAAAAAAATTGTTTTGTCAGGAGAAAAAAGGACTGATACTTAGATAATGATGTTATCAGACATAAGTTGAAATAAGTTTTCCAAACAGTAACAGTAATTAGTAATCTTACCTCACTTACTGCTTGCAACATTTTTCTGAACTCTGAAATTCTTTAAAATAAAAAGTTACCATTATGGAGGATTTCTAGTTATCTTTCTAAAGAAATTACAATATAATGAAAAGAACGAGCTAAGAAACAATATTTTTTTCCAGTTGATCAGTGATTTTTAAAATCATGCCAGTTCTAACATTGTAAAACCACTTTTCAAAGCATTGCACATTTTAATAGTTGCCGTGTATTAGTGACTCCACAAACTAAGTTTCACCCTCTGTCATCGCGTATTTTAACATCAATCCACTTCTTTAGAAGTTACTTAAAAGAGCAACGGATAAATCTTAATATTGCCTTTTGACAAGCAAGCATTTGAAAGAGAATTCTAAATTTATACTCAAAGCCACAGAAACAGAATAAGAAATATAGATTTCATCTACAAAAAGACATGTTGGTCAATTACATCTTTTTGATTTTCAGGCTAAGTTTTGGGAATAGCAGTAAATATTCAGTCATTCAAATCTCTCCTTATAAAGACTGCAAAAGAAGAAACTACACCAAAATAAAAATACAGATATGAGTCCAAGTATATGTATTAAAAAACATGCAGCTATGAAAGTTCTCTTAGTATTTTCCTACAAGACAGACCGAATCCCTGAAATTATAAACACCATTTATTCATGAAGAGCAGCCGTCAGACTGGCATTCTCAACAATTTCATGTCCTTAGTATTATTATTATGGTTATTATGATTATTATTACTACTACTACTACTATTATTAAGATCATCAGCATATAAACAACAAAGCCTTCAGGCCTTGTTGAGCCCCAAGGAAACTGAGTAAGACTATTCTAACCAATATGAACTTTATGTTAAAAACCAATAACTTAAAACTCCTGAAATTGTTAATTTATGACATGCAGGACTAATGCAAAGTGAAGAGTTTGCTAACCACATGGAAGGTCTCACTTCATCTTTTGCAAATATAAGATTTCAATTCTTATTCAAAATTACTTACCTCAATTTTTGTGGAGTAGGTGCTGGAATTGCAATTAATTTTGTAACTTGACCTTTGATGGTTATGTTATTAACCTGTTAGAAACAGATTCCATGGCTAAGTAAACCCAGTAATTTTTTACCCTTAAAAGAAACATTTTCATTTCACAGATTTTAACAGTCTGAAATTCCTAAGATAAGAAGCACATTTTCTCATTAAGACACTTCAGCAAATTTGTACCATGATATTATTGTCACAACTTACGGAAGGAATTTGCTCATCTAGTATTGTAAATACCAGGATCTGATTTGTGAAAGATATGGGCAAGAGGATAGTGACCTCACCATATCTCATGTTGGAAAAAGAGGGATTTGGCTTAATTTGCAACAAAGACAGCTTAGACCAGACACTGAACAAACTTTTGAACAATAAGGGCAGCAATGGCACAAGTTCCGTAATAGAGATAAGTAACAGACAACATAGAATCCTGGGAGTAAGAAGTCAAGAACTGAGGTAAAAGATGTGGTAGGGATAATCTAGCCTTAGGACTGGGGGATAAACTAAGGTTTATCTGAAGGCCTTTTATAGATCTGCATTCTTATGTTATTCTGGTTGCCAACACTACCAGTTATTTTTACATTTCATGCATACAGTAAGCATCATGATGAAAACATCACCAGACATACATGGTATTGACATTACCTAAGAAATATTCTGCTAAAAAGTAAAATAGTTTCAAGACACAACAAGCTTTCGTTTCTAATAGCTGTAGGCGTAATCTTAATACACTAGAACGGTTTCAGTAGGCATTATCACCACTGAAACGCAACACAATGCTGAGGTGGCTTTTGCCTGGGATGTACCCCTGCCCAAACTCAATGTGCAACGGGCATCTGTGCAGTACCCCTCTGTGGTGATTTTGCTGACTGCTCTGATGTGTGCAGAGATTGGCCTGTGAAATCTCAGACTCGGTGCAGACAGGGATGTGTAGGAGAAGGATACAAGGTCCTTCTCAAGCTAATATCCTCTTTCCCCCCGCCCTCACTCCCTTCAGTTCTCTATAATAATGGAACATTCTCCTCCTCATAGTATTATTTCAATGCTGAATAATCTGTATGTTCCTTGACATCATTCTCTTAAACATCTGTTGTACTGTATAGGTGGACACACTGTTGCTATCTAATGATGCTTGCTTTCTTAAGTAAAGTGCCTAAATTAATTTCCAAAGGAAGATCCTGTATGCGTAAATGTAGATTCTTAATTAGACAGTTTGCCTCTCCAGACTTGCCAGGGTTTCCCCCTACTTTCAGTGGTGATATTGAGAATGCAGGCCCTTACTGTAGGAAATTTACTTTGCTGGAATTCTAAAACATAGCTGTAAAGCAGCTGTTTAAGAGAGAGAGAGAGAGTAGATCCATCCACTGCAAATATTAACTTCTACTTGAAATGAAACTATAAAAAACATAGTAAGAATCATGTCAGGGTATCAGTATTTTAAGTGTAGACAAAGAAATCCATCTCAACCTTCCTTACAATAAAGTTTTAAAAGAGAGAACACTTACTATATCTACATTTAGTGACGTGTTACTTTCTTCATTTGCCTGAAGTTTTACCTTGCCCACATAGAACACTAAAACCAAAAGGCAAACAAGTTAAGAAAATCAACACTAAAACACATCATATAAAATTATTTGAGAATTTAAAAATTCACTGTTTTGTGTTACAATAGAAAGAAAATAAGAACACTTACACTAGCTTTTCTATTTTTGGAAATGCTCGTCCTTCTCTTCACTTACTATTTCCACAAATGTACTAGTCCAATAGCTTCATTATTTTCTGTACATTTATTTTTGCCGTCTGTCTCTACATTCCTTCTAATTTGGGATTTGCTGTTTTGGTGTTGTTTTTCCAAAACAGAAAAACTGCACTGCACATTACTATTAATACAACTCCACAACGAGAATAAAATGTGTGGGTAAAGGCAAAGTGATACTCAAAATTATTCCCTTGGGAATTAAAGAACTTTCAGGATACATAATTCAGAACATCATTCAACAGTCCTTGAGAGCTGGTAGGCCCATTTTGGAGGAAAAAAAGGAACTTCTACGACATTTATCTTCCTGCTGCCACATATTCAGCACAGGCTACAGAGAAAGACCCATACAGGAATGCATACATGACATCACCCAAATCATCTAGCAGTTTACTTTGTCAACGAGTAGGGAAACTTTATAGAAGGAGGGGCAGATACTTACTCTGCCTCTTTATAATCTGTAAAGTACTCAGCATATGGCTACTTGGCAGAAGTGACTTCATTTTCTTAAGTATTTCTCACAGAAGCCAGTTAATCAAAGTGTTTTGGAAGGCAGCAACATATATCAACAAAATCTTCTTTTACTACATTTTTATTAGCACACATAAAGGGAACATCACTACTCTTTCCATTTCTCTTTGTCTATCTGTTCTGTCACATTACCCTTTTAAAATACATGCAGGCTTTTACAATAATTCTCCTAAACATTGTTTCAGCTTCTATTCCCGATACAGCTGGGCTCAGTGTGGCAGACATTAGCGTCTACCATAGCTTACTCGTTTCTTGTTTTCTCAGGTTTGTAATGGTTACCCGTAACTGTGTATGCGAAATCAAAGATCAAAAAGACAACAGACTAAACATTACTTTTAAATAAACTCCCCACTTTTTATATTAAATTTTTAGAAGTTATACAAAATCTCTCTAAATTTGCAAGAAAATTCATTACAGAGCTAGCTTTTACATAGCAACTAAAAGTTGACCCATTACTCAGAACAGAAAACAGTTGGAAATGTTTTTCATAAGGAAAAAAGGAAAAAGAAAACCACTAACCTGAGAAATTACAGACAGGTGTTATGTTGCATAAAATGGTTTCTCCTGCTGTAGTTTTTTTTGGAAAAAAAAAAATGTAGCGAGTAAAAAATTTGAACTTATAGCCAGTACTGACAAACATACACATATACAATCATTTCAACACTTTAAATGTAAAAAGGTCTTTACCTTTTAGAAGTATTTCACATACTGTCTTGCCTTTACTTCTCTAGGGCACTTATCATAACATTTTCCAACACTTAGTATTCAAAGTGAAATATGCTCATTTTGATTAATTTAATTTTGAATAATTTTCTGTAACAGTTTCCACAGAAGACCTACACGCAAGTGGTCTTTTTTTAAAAATCCAAATAAAACAGAATCAGGATATCATAAATAAGCTCTTCCAATATCACAGTGTTCAATCACTATGTAGCATATCATCTGCTTCTGAGGATCCTATCACAGCTAATTAGGATAGCAAGAAAATAAAACTGTTCTACTTGATAGAATTCAAACTATGATGACAGCGCAAATACATACACTCTCATCTAGTAGAACATGTCTTTAGTTAGTTACAGCCAGCTTTTGCTCACATATTTTTAATACTACTAATACTACCCACATGACAAAGAAATAACATTGATCCCAAATTAGGGGTACTGTAAACAGATAGCTCTGTTGAATAAAATTAAAAAAAAAAAAAAAAGACCAGAAAGGTATCTGCATCCAAGACAAAACTCCTACACTTGTTCATAAAAACAGCATGGCAACATGTAAATTCCCTTACTTAAGCAGATAGATTGGCCTCCATTAACTGAAAAACAAACGCTATTTTCTCTGCTGTTACCATTAGCTAGTATCAAAGGAGCTGGTTATTTTTTTATTTTTTTACTTTTTCTGTGCCTGTTACAGCTTGACGCTTCACCAATTTTAACGTATGAACAAAAAGCCATCAGAGGATATAGATTGTGAGCTGGTGGCAATATTCAAATTATTAGGAAAAAATACTTTTCAGACAGCCATTTAGATTCAAATAAATTTGCCTTCCCTTTTGTGTTGGCAATTGTCAGGGAAATAGTTATGAAAATTGTATCAGCACTTTAAAAAAAATCCTTAAAGAAACAAAATGTTCATAAACAATATTTATGTTTGTCAAAATTATTAACTACATAAAGAACAACAACACTTAAAAAACCCAACACAAAAATCCAAGAGTGACACAAAAGTAAAGAGTAACATCAGCCTCTTTTTCTTTAGATAGCACTCATTTGTGTGCCACCTAGTCTTGCCCAGGATCTCTGCAAGCCACCAAAATGCATAAAATAGACAAGCAGTGTGAAGGACAAAAGACTGATCAAAACCCACTAGTGTTTCCAGCCCCCAAAGATCATTAGACAACATAGCTGCAAACTTCCTGCAGGTCACACTCATAGTCAAATTATGCTAGCAAGTATGGCTCCAAGCCAGTTCTTTTACCACTTGCATTAATTATTAATTTGGTGCAAACACATTCTAGTTGTTCTACCAGGCTGCTACATGGATATTAAAAAAAATTAATTTGGCATTCTCTTATAGACTGGACCTGTCCTGAGAACATCAAGACTGGACCCAGTCTGCTTCACTCTACTAAACATATTTGGGAGCAGATTTCCTGAATGCACACACACACATGAATTTTGAGGATCATAAAAGAAGAGTCGTGGTATCGTGGTAATACATACCTGGTGTTATGGTGGAGTAATAATCAGTGATGTTAAGACCTTCTGTTAAAAAAAAAGTTTTAAAATTAAGTTTTCACATTTTAAGTTAAAAAGCCTACGAAACACGTCACAAAAATAAGTTTCCTAATCTCTACTTTAGATTCTGTCTTCCCAGGAGAAGTGTAAACACATTACCATTTGTAAAGGAATTAAGTTACTTTCAGCATGGGAAATGAAAAAGCAGCATTTGGAGTGAGATCCATGCAATCAAATGTTTATGTCCCCATATGAGCCCATTACTCCAGGCTCCCTATTACTCAGAGGAGAAAGTAGTGCTTTTAAGGGATGATTCCTATTTAACCTGTTCTACATAGGCACTTTGTGTTCTGAAAATGGGTCTTTCTCTCCATCAGCTATGAAGAATGGCAGGATGTCTAGCTCATACAAACGTGGACGAATCTGTATTGATATGGGATGAACCTCTTGTTTGTTTTCAAATGCAAACATCAGGGAAAAAAGGGGTAGCAAGTTCTTCTGATTGAGTCTTTACTGATCCTATTTGGCAAGCTCATTGCACAAACATGTATCATGTAAGTGGCTTTAAGGAATGGGGTGTACATTTTTGTTCTGTAAAATACTTTAAATCAGAAAGTATAGAAAACATTGTATCTTTAGATATACCAAAACCCAACATACTTTCTAAAAGTAAATACACCCAGTTTGGGCTCTGGTAAGCAATATAATATTTTGAATAAAAATGAATGTTTAACAGCTCAGTGATAGTTAAGTGCGCTTCAAAATCCTAGCCATGCAGACTTAAAATACAGATTGGAGAAAAATACAAATTTTAAGATCATGTAAGAAAATAATTTGGACTAAACAAATCCCAATTATCAAAAAAACCCCCAAACTTTCATAAATGCAACAAACATCAACCCTCAGACCTTACTCTCTTCATGCTAATTCTCACCTGCAGTTTGTGTAGTCTCCTCTGAAGTCATATCTGAAGAAGAAAAAGTAACAACAGTAAAAACAAAAAAATGAAATAAAAATCTAAAATAATATAAATCTAACTAAATCTAAATAAGAGAAACATTAATAAAATCTTGCCCGAAGGATTAATAGGATAGGTGATAAAAGTAACAACAGAGGATTCTGAAAAAATATATATAAAAGAAGTAAAAACTGTATTAATATAATATTTTATTTCTATGAATTTTGGAGGAAAAAGATCAAGCATACAAAACTTCGAACTGGAACTGAATATTATTTATCTAAGTTCCATTTTAAGAATAACTGCAATGCTTGTTAAGAATGTTCACATTATTTAAAAAATCAGAATATCTGAATATGAACAGCTGGTAATCGTGTTCCTTCAGATACATTCCTTTTATTGGTTTCATTCTTTCAGAAGATGCAGATGAATTTGGCATACCAATAGCAGTAACTGTTTTGCCAAGGACCTTTTCCTGCAGCAACTCACAACATTCATCAGCAGAGATGACACACTGGGTCTGGCAAACTGTCTTTCCAGAAAAACTATTTTTGCCAGTAACCATACATAAATAGAGTGAGGATGCAAATTTTTTTTCAGACATATCAAAAGAAAAAAAAATTACATTAAATCAATAGAAGAAAATTTAAAGATGGGTCAGGAAGGATGTGCTTAGCATATTTTGGGCGTCAGCACAGGAATACAAAGTGGTTAGAGGACCACTTTATATCACTCCACTATGACAACTTCGTGACATTTTTAAAATGGGTCAGAGCATCTTCGTAACAGAAGAACATTAAGCTTTCCAAACTTCTTTACTAAAAGCATCCCTGTCATTAGTAGAAGCAATATCTTAAGTCTAATAATGGAAAGGTTTTGGCTCTGTATAAAGAAAAAAAAAGTAATCCACTTCGTTACAGGGAAAGGGAAAGAGAGCTTTTCTTTCTGATGTATTTATTACAACTAGACTAGCTATTTTGAGCCTTTTCAAAAGTGCCCTCTTAATTCCATACTCAGGGTAAAAGCTAAGCTTATTTCATTCTTAAGTAACAATGCTGATGACAACTGATTTTCTAAGGCAAGTAACAAGCAGACAAAATATGAGGAAACAGAGTGAAAATTAAGTGCTGACTTCATCTGCATTATTTGGCTTGGTATAAACTACCCCAAATTTTGAGTTGGCTGCAGTTGTTAAAGATGAACCATTCCCAGAGAAAGACTGTAAAGAACAAAAGCATGTGTGTTTGTGTCTGTATTATTTCTTTTCTCCAGAACACGGTAGGTCAATACACATTAAGGAAGAAAGCAACTGGCTTTCACATAGCTATGTCTGTGTGTCTACATTTTTTGTTTTTTTAAAAAGCTTTCATAGATGATGATTATCACCTCTGGTCCAGGAAGTTATTAGAGTCTCATGTGTGGTTTGGGTGCGCATGTGCGTAGTACACCACACTGCACCAAATTACATGCACATCTGTGAGGGGGAGAGGAGACGTAAAGGAACTCTCTCACTACACTGTTCCTCCTCTGCCACCTCTGCAAACTGTTCACTATTTAGGTTACTGGGCAAAAGGCTCTTGATCAAGCAACTTGCACCTACTTCATCCCCAAGCATCACTGCCACAAACCATGAGTGATTCTATAAGGTAAACTATTTCATTACAATGTAGAATGAAGAAATTAATATTCTCTTCAAAAAATATACAAAGAAAACATTAAATGTTGGAATTCATTTACATTGCAACTGTTCTGCATTACCTCAGACAAAAGCAGAAGATTTATCTAACAGGAAATAACAAACATTGCAGTAATTAGTAAACTCATGATTTTCTTACCAGAAATGGTTGTTGCAGCTGATTCTCCTGAATTTGCACCTTTTGTTTCAGAAAGAAAAAAAAAACAGAGGGGAAAAAAGGGCGATAATGAAGTTTCAAACACATGCATAAACATCCTCAGCAGCCTTTCCTTTATTATAAAAAATTTGCTTGATTCACCAGAAGAGGGCAACACCTGCTTATAGAAGAACATTTTCAGGTTGTCAAAAAAGGCAGCTGTTAACAATCTCTGATAAAATTACAATTTTTATGAATTCAAATAGAATTCAAGTGAAGACGATTTCTCTTCAACAAATACTGGACAGTTTGCATTGTATACTGTTACGAAAACAAAAATCATTGACCCAAGATACACGCCATGCTAGCCTGAAAGATGTATGCCTACACTGGCTGTCTTGCTAATTGGGAATGAGAATCAAGTGTACATAACAAGATGGCTGTAGATGGGTAGGAAGAACTCTTCTCAGACTTTCTATAATAACACTGAGACTTGCCATTTAAAATTTATCCCTTACATATCTGTTCTCTTTTCTACCCTGCAAAAAGCAGCATTACAAAAAGCTAGTTCTTGATAGGAGCCAGCCAACTATTTATATAACAAACACTAGCCTCTAAATCTTTGATGTTGTTACAGTCAGTATTTTGATCAAAAAGGAATTAGGAAATTTGATATCTGGTTCACATAGCAACTTCAAAGTTAGCCCTTTCATTTACTGAGTAGTTTTTGACAGTGCCACAGACAAGTCGCAATTGTCACAGAAATACAATCTAAAGAACAGCTGGCTGCAAATATGAAACACTATTTAAAATATATACACTAAAGGTATTTCAACATCTTCTCTCCAAACTCAAAAGTTATGCTATAATGTTACTTAGAATGCACTAATTATACTGTAAAGCCTCTCCTACTATTGTAGAAGAGCTAAGTCAGAGATACCAAAAGTCTCTGTGGAAAACTAGATTCTTTTGGTTAAACACAGTAAACAAGTAGTTCCTGAAATGCTAATCACTCACATGATTCCTTGCTCAGACTATTTTGCCTGCTACTGAAAACTAGTAGTAGCTTCTTTACAAAGGATAAACGCAAATATAATTTCTGCAATGAAAGGGGAATCAGAGTAATCTCAGTGACCTTATTTTCATTTTCTCTGGAAAATTACTGATTGCAGTAATTTGCACCATGAAATATGCTAATAAACCATGAGGATTATATATATAATTAATTCACAAATATTTACATATTCTTAACTATCTCCATAAATTAAAAAGGAACAGTATCAGCAATCTTCCTTACGTACTTCTAAAATACAAGAACAATGTGAAAAAAAATTACACAGAACCCCCATTACCTGTTATCTGTTTTCTGCCAGGCAAGGTAGCAGTAGTTTCAACTACAAAGGAAGAAGATTTTTTAAGAGCAGAAGTTTTTTTATGTATTAGTACACATTCAAATATATGCACACACTTCTTTAAATGAAACCGTTTTAGATGTGCTACTCACTTCAATTCAAGCTGGTTTGCAAAACTACTTTGTATCCATTGAGAAATGTGTGTCAAGTCTTTTTGAAAGCTGGAAGCTGAACTCACGAGAGTTCCACTTTTTTACTCAGTTTATCACTTTTATACATATGTAAGACAGAGATCAGGCTGTGAGCTTTCCCATTACCCTTCCATTGCCAACGTCTTCAAAAACCCTTTCAACACATTTGCTTGAGTGAAAATGAAGTAGACTGAACAGCAGCAACCAAAAATACAAAGGGTACACACAACTGTGCTTTCACGCAGCTATTTTTGCAAAAATGGGGAAAAGAAACGCCAATGAATTATTCAAGAAGTGAAATTTTATTAATACAAAGAGAAGAGGAGAAATTAAACCAAGAAAAAAGCAGCAGGCAGGAGAGATGAGTAAGACAGGGATGTTTTATTCATATTTACAAATTACGAAAGATGTACCTGGAGAATACATCCACATCCTGATGTGCTTATACACCATGTAAATGCTCACATGCCCAAGAGTTGCACCACCAAAGAACATGTAACCAATGAGCAGAAAGATCATGCTGCCAGAAATGAAGCAGCTCTGGTGGACCTGGACTGGGAATGAAAAGGTGAGCTATTTCTAGCTCAACGGACCCATGAAACATGTCCCTAGGGACAACTAGGGAGCAATGCAATATAGAAATGGGCTCTTGATAACGGTGTGGATCTGACAATTGAAGCCATTGCACAGGCTACTCATGAATGTGAAACATGCCATAATCAAGTGAGGCAAATGACTAAAGTCTCGTTGGACTAGAAGATGGTGTCTGGGCGATCAATATGAGGAGGCCTAGCAGACTGATTATGACTGCTGTGAACCTGCTACCAAGGCAAGTGCTACGTGCTTCCCATGGTGGAGGCAACTAGCAGGTAGCTAGAAATGTACCCTGCAGCCTATGCCATCACCCAAAACATCATTCTGGGCCTTGAAAAACAAATGGCAACACAGCACAACATACACTTAAGGCACTGTCACCTACTTCAGCACCTTTGATAGCTGAGACCCTCACTGTTGGGGCAAGGAAGAAGAGATATTCTCTTCAAGTCACTGAACCTGGTGGCACACTAGCTTCAGCCAACATGCTGGCCCAAAGGGTTGCAGAGGAAGAGTGATTCTCTTTGGATTGCTAGAACTGGTGGGACAGTTTCTCCGCAGTTAGTGCCTTGATACCTGGCCAGTCCATCATCACCAAGATGTTGGTGTATTACACTGGTGCATACTGTACCAACCTCTGCCACATGGCCCATGTGCAATGGACATCCATCCAGATCTTTGGAGACCTGGTTGCTGTCTAGGTTGTGGTAGGCCACCTCCACCACTGCTAATACCCTCAGATACTGGACACCTTTCCTCTTACATCAGTGGTGGTCCACTTGCATACGTAGTATACAAGACTATCCTCAGATTCTGAATCCAGTGATCCAAGTTCAAATCTCTGTGAGACCTCCAGTAACCAACCAGTTGGGGATGACACACAGGAAGGTGCTCTGAGGCAGCAAATTCCTGGGTACCAAGGTGTGCCAGAGAATTTGGGCAGTAGTCTTCACCTCTAATGGCCTGGGAGTTTACCTCTGAACAGTCACGGAGTCCTGTTGAAATGTCAGACCACTTGAAGGAAGGAAGTCTTGCTTATACTAAAGGCAGAGAGTTTTGGTGCTGTGTTGGGGCCTGGCCTATGCCTACCAGGCCTGTGTCCAACACCCATAAAGAGAGGCTGTCATACATTATTTAATTTCTCTTACATTTGTAAATCCTCCCCCGTTGTTGTATTTAAGAACTAGAAAAGAAAGTGAATAGGGTTCATTTGGAGAAGGAGTAATCTATAATATCTCTGAAGTTACATATAAAAAGGAAAGTAAAATAACATAGGGTGTGCTAGTTACAAGCTAACAGAAAATTTATTTCTCTTAGATTGTTTACTATCAATAAAAGCAATAAAATCCTTATACATATGAAACCTCATTTTATTTGCTCCATGCATTTTTATTTGCAACACTGTTAGTTTAGGATCATCAAGCCAGCATACCTAATATCCTATTCCAAAGTAAGATATTATATACTGTAGTGATAGATTTCTACATTTTCTCTAATATAGAACATTCCTGAGGATCCAAACAGCAAATAAATAGTAAATGACATTATTCAGTATTATTCTTTGCTTTTGCTGCCAGGGAGACAGAATAGGTTCCCACAAGAACTGTGGGGTTTTTTTCTGAAGGAAAAGGCAACTCCATTAATGAGATAAGCACTAGTTTCTGTTAGTAGCATACATCATTAGAAGCAAAAGCAGTATGTCCCTTATTGTCTTCATATCACTTTGTACTTTTCCGACACAAAGCTAGTTAAGATGAGGTTTGAGAATCCCATCTGTATAGAAAGGAAACTGTTCCACTGGTATGAAACATGTCTAGCAACTCTTGACTTTGCTCCATACCACAGCTGCCAAAAGCTTACCTGGGAACCAGTATTTGCATTGTGACAACCTTCATTTCCCATAATGACTTTGCATGACAATGGGAACCAGTGTAACTTAAGCACCTCCAGTCTGGTAGGAGACTAAATCAATTAATAACAGTACTTAAGTCTAGGTCCACAAACTGATATAGCTCTGAGAGAGACCAGCACCTGGCCCTGTCTACAAAATAGCTTTATGCTTACAGTATTCCTTAGCATGAAAAACATCTTAACTGTCAATCTACTGGCTCTTTTAGTATGGGATGGTCTCCACGTCTTGCTGAAGCTGTTCCACCAAGCAAAGCAGAATTCAAAAACCAGTTTGGCCAAAGGGATGAAACGGAGAAGGAAGCTTTCTAACACAGTGGTCAGGACAGGATGGATGGTTCTGGTCCCTGCATCAAAGGCATTGTTACTCATAGCATGCCTTCTGTTCAGTAACTTAGACTAGGATACAGAAAAAAGCCCTTAAAGCATTAACAGTGTACAATGTTCTATCTCCCGCTGGAAGAATGAAAAAAATCCTTTCCTCGTCCCGACCTCCATTCTAACTTATGATGAGTACTCTCTTTCTTAAAATTTTTGAAAAGGCACACCCTTTCTGATTCACCTGTCTTCGGGCAAACCCCTCTGCCAGAAGCAGTTCAGTTTTTCCAGGGTGGAGGAGCGAGAAGCAGCTAGAACCTGGCTGCAGATAACAACATCGTGCAAGAGCTAAGTTACTGGCAGCTGCTTCTTCCTCCTCTATCTCAGGGGAACAGTGTTACTGCTGACTAATATTGTTTTACCTAACACTTCACGATGGTTTTAAACTTTTGAAGAATGCATGCTTTGAGCAGGCCTGAGACAGCAACTAGACTGCTCTCTTAGGAGAAGAAGAAAAAGAGTCTGAACTGTAGTGAACTAGAGCCTTCACATGGACACCCACCCTGCCCAGTCTGTGCGGTGCGGAGGGGCAAGGGATGGAACAGGGAGAAGGGTCATGCCTGCTGGCCTCTGTCTCCCAGGAAACACGGGGAGAGAATGCAAGGGGCAGTTGCTTTCTAGTCAGGTCTGGACACGAAATAGGCACTGAACACTTAAGGAGAAGCAACAGCTCTGGCAATCTGTAGAAGCACAGACTACACACTATTGGCAGAAAACCATACATTTATGGACTTACGCATTCTGGGACCTAGATGACAGGTTTATGAAATGAAGTGTCTCGAATTTTACTTATATTAATTGAAAAATATGCCAAAAATGCAGAAAGTTCGTATTATCAGACAGGACTATTATTTCAAACTAAAGGTACCCTGGACCATGTGAGTTCTCACAAATAGATCAAGAGCAGAACCCAAATGGAAAAATCCCAAGGGACACTTTGTGACTAACTTAATACGGTCTCCCCATGCCGCAGTACATGGCTGACACCACAGAATGGCATTAGATAACCTGGACTATGTATTGCTGATAAGATCTGTTTTGACTTACAACATAGACACAAAAATACCAGGAAATTGATAAAAATTAGATTTTCTAAATAAGATGTGATAGCAAACTTAGTGCTGAAAGTTTTTTCACCAAAAATTCAATTGATTCAGGCAGGGGAATTGATTTGCTTTAAAAATTTCCCTGAGTCAGAATTGCCAAAGTGGAAGTTTTCATTCCAAATAGATACATAATACCACTTTCTGTCTCAAAAAAAAAAAAAAAAAAAAAAAAAAGAAAAAATCCATTTTACACCAAAAAGCAAATTCCACACTCTGTTTTTAACTCTATACAAATTCCCTTCTAAACATTCTCAACAGTTATCAGTGTGTGTTACATCAGTTTCCAGTACTGTGCAGTAACTACTGTCCATTTGCACTCAGTGTTACTAGGATAGAACCATATGAAAACGCCTGGCCTTAATGCATTTCACAGGACTTGCTTATGAACAAAACAGAGTAGCCCAAACAGCAACATTTCAAAATGGTACTGTTCTAAAATCCATCTGTTACAGAAATAGGCACCAAAAATACAACATTCAATTCTGTTACACAGGTTTTCAGGAATTTAGGTTATAAATACAGTTT
The DNA here is from genome assembly GCA_013400135.1 of Rhinoptilus africanus. Classification (NCBI taxonomy): domain Eukaryota; kingdom Metazoa; phylum Chordata; class Aves; order Charadriiformes; family Glareolidae; genus Rhinoptilus; species Rhinoptilus africanus. The sequence continues at coordinate 146,941 of VXBO01013322.1, read as the reverse complement.
TTACCTGTTTGTATAAAGCTGTACATTAGGTACTGAGGTGAATCAAATCACCTCTTCTCTGCTCATTCCAAAAAACCTACTTCTTTTGATATCACAGAAGAGGGAGGCAACAAGAGGGAAGAAAGGGAAGGTCAAACATGCCTTCTGTTAATAGGTACAAAGTAACTGGTACATGACTCATCAAGTAGGCACTCCAGAGTAAGGTATTTTTTCCCCCGTCATATTTACTTCCTTTAAGAGCTTCTCAAGGTCTCTGTAGTAATCCGTCCTTCCAGTTCTAGAAAGAAAATACTATCGGGGCAAATAATTTAGCTTTTCATCTACAGCGTTCATGATCCACTGAGTAAACGTAACAGTATGGCCCAAAGTTTGGTACGCAACAGAGTGAGATGCAGACTGGATGAGTGGATGAGTGGCCACTACATTTCCACCTTCTGCCTGAGGAGGTAAAGCCTTGGGACTCCACCCTCCCTTCCAGGAAAGCTGATCTGGTCATCAGAACTGCACACAGCTCAGGAAATCTTTAAAAGGGATTACATGAGCCTAAATCATACCTCCTGTTACCTACAAAACAGCCCAAACTGAAGATTTCCTCTCCTTGAGCATGCAAAGCCAAAACAGTCACAGAGGGCACTGGTCACTTCCCAATTTCTCCCATCAGCATGGGAGTGTTCCCACAAGGCTGGAAACCTCCTCTTGCAACACCAGTAGCAGGTTTTGCAATACTGGGAGTGAAAAGGATACGTGGAAAAGAGGAGACAACATCTTCATCGTGAAGGTTGGACAGGACAGTTTGGAAAAAACTAAAATGCCACAATATAAACACTGAATTGTATTTATGCAAAAAAAATGCAACCAAAAGCAACAGGCACTGGACTCCTGCAAAAAGTTAGGGCACCACTACCACAAACAAGATGGCAATGCTTTACTATCAGTGACATTATTTACAATTATGCCATAAATCATCTATTTATTCACTTAAGTTTGTAAAAGATACCCCGTCATCTCTGTGCTCCTTGCCTAAATGAACAGTGTAACAGTTTGGATATTTATATTTGGATTACGAATGTTACTGCTTAATGTGTAACTGAAATGATTAATGTTTAAACAATGCATTTCTTCCAGTTGACAAGTTTGTATTAAAGGCAACTTGCAAATATCCCATGTAAAAATGACAACTGAAAAGCTGGTGCTCACAGATGACTAAAGTTTCTTTTCAAGCATTTAGCATTTTAAACTCACTTATTTTCTTCTGTCTTTGTATTCTCTTATCACCCAGAGCTTTATATTACCTAGTGCCATTTTTTCTTGGACTATGCAGAGACAATAGTGATATCACTCATATTGTCCACATCAAAGTATTTAGCTAAACAGGAATCATTCATCAAAGAACAAAATAAAGAAATTTTCCAAAGTTGGCATTTTGGAACAGTGAGTACATCTTTCTTCACTTACATATTTTTACATACCAGGAGATGATCTTTAAAGTGAGATACATTCAATTTGTGGCACTCTTTCCCCATATCACAGCTGTTAGGCTACTTCTCATTCTCAGCAGAAGGGGAATTATCAAAGGAACTTTAGGAATGTAAGTGGAAGGTTAGTGATGCACAACGTATGGGGCCTCCCTCCCTCTTTGGCTTTACCTGCAGCATTTACACCTGCTCAGCATGCAATGGCTACACTAAGCAGAGGAGAACCAGAAGACTCTGTGACTGGAAGAACCAAGAGTTGTGTCTTTAATTCAGATCTGAAAGTTTTCTATGGCTAAGTTCCCTTAGTCCAAGAAATGCAATGAGCCCTCACCACAAACTGGGAAGCAGTCATGTATATCCTTTCTTGCAAACCTTCAGATGCGTAAAATATGTAGCTACTGCAAAGGTAATCCCAGCCACTTCTGGGGGGCAAACTACTTAGTTAAAGTTGAGCATACCTTTAAGTGCTAAGGATGTGTGTAAATCTTATCAGAGTCAGGGATCTGGTCCTTATTAGACCTCACATGGTTAAGAAAAAACTAAATACATTTTTGGTAATCTGAACAATTACTATCAAATAAGTAATAAAGCCAAAAGAAAAATAATCTTAAGAGTGAACAAAAAGAAAGGTGGGAAAAGGAGGTAAGGAAACATAAGCTAATAATGTGACGTTAAGTATATCTAGACTTATTAATGGAGTGCATCACTGCCTATGAGACACCAATTAGATAATGACTTATACTGTACAAAGATTTCAAGTTGTTAAGCAAAGGAGAAATCACAGAGATCATGGTAAACTTTGACTAGAACATTTTACAAATCATTATTTTATGTATGCACAAAATGCCAACCAGGTCATAAAAAAAATTTCTGAAACTTGTCCTCCGGCACATTTATGACTGTAATGAAACACTTCCTTTTCACCTTTTGTGCCTACACGGTGGCATAGCCCTTTGTCAATTATGTTCTTTGAGCATGCAAAATCAGATCTTTCTGAAGACGTACTACCCAAAATCCTTCTCTTTAAAAAAAAACAGAGAACCCCCCCAAATCAGATAATCTTTACACAGGTGTACAGACAAACTTATCAAAAGAAATTAGATTGTAAGACTAGTTGCACCATCAATTAAAATTTCCTGACACTGACTATTCTATGTTCCTACTGTCAATGTTTTGTTTTTGTTTAATTGTTGCACTGGTATTCATTAAATATATGCCTTTCACAGGCTGACCCAGAGGGGTAGGGCAATCAGTTAAAATGCACTTTTTCCTGAAAACAGGCAAATAAACCATTAAAAAAATAATCCAGTGAACTTGATGTCAAAAAGCTGTTATTCTTGCAAGTTATCTAGAGGAAAAACCTTATATTTGTCTGTAGAGATGGCCTCTGTACTGAAACAAACCTCTGACAGCATAATTAAAATTCAATTTGACTAAGTAACAGAGCTTTGGAAAACATGCATCTTACACACTCACTAGAGAACTCTTGCAGTTAGACAAAGGATTCCACAAGCCCCTGAATTAATAATTCTAAAAGTCATTAAGCACTTGGGGCTGGAGTTGTGCATTGCCTAACCAAGCTGGCCTGTGATGCTCAAGGATGCTTTACATTCAGGGCAGAAAATGTTGTAACTGAAAACAAGAAGGTTGTCCTTGCTGTGTACTCAGTGAAAGATAACCAGATGCTCCACTCTGACCAGGGTTTATCCCCTATGCAGACAAATCTTTCTCAGACTTTCATTATACCAAACGTTTGTCTGGTAGCCAGAATGCTGCCTCTTTCAACCCTAGGACTGTGTTCCTTCAAAGTCACATATGAGCAAAAGAAAGACATCCATTCTTCAGCTCCTCTCCCAACTGACACAACCCAACAGAGAAGATGTGCTCCCAACATCAAACCAGCAGAGGCATTTCATTCATTATAACCCAGTGTTAGGGGCATTCTCGATGAGTCCGGGTTTGTCGCACAGATTTCTGTCTCTCACAGAAAACAAAATCTGGTCTTCTTATTTTAATGCCCTTACTAAGACACTTTTAATCTACTCAGACAGGCTGTGTTTATAACATTACATAGCTAAATGATATATTTTAGTCTGCACAAAATAGATGGGTACAGTTTTTAAGGATATAGGTGAAGAAGACTAAGATTAAATTTAACTGAAGCATCTATGCTATATAATAATTTTAGGAACCAAGTGAGCTAGTCACTTTAAAATTCCTGAAGGTCTTAGAGGGTAACAACATTTACTGGCTGATAAATTGGATCCCACCAAAGCTTGACTGAAGTTTGTCTTTCTTGTCAACAGATATGATAGCAAAAGCTAGAAAGAAGATTATTCTCTTGCTTTAAACTTCAATTTCTCTGAAAATAAAATCTTGTTTTGGTTTGGTGTAAAGCTTTTTATGGTTCTTTTTCAGGGCAGAGAGTAATTTTGAGAAATGCGTGAGAAACCATTTGGTCATTTTAATAAAGGAAGACAGTACTGATACAGCAGCAAGAAGAAATGAGAGCAATCTGTAACGTTTACAGCTGCAGACCATACCAGTGAAAGATGGTGTAATGTGCCAGTGAAGCAGGGAAAAGTTGACTCACTGAAGTTCTGGACCAGCAAATGTGCAAAATGAGGACCAGCAATGCTTTCCTCGGTATTTATTCCCTGAATAGAAGGTGTATAAATGAATTATTTTAAGATGACACTGGTAGAAACAGTAGGCAGGCAAAAAAGTTGAAGCAAGTTGAAAGTCTTTAAAGGACTGCTGCTATGTTTTTTACATTTGGATAAGAGCTGATGAAAGCTGCAGATCCCCACATGATCTCATTAAGCATTTAGCTAGAAATTACCAGTAGGCAAAGACTGTAAAAACTGGAAGAGAAATGTTAGACATGTTCAGATCAACTTTTGACAAAAATACTATTTTAAAAACAGGGATGCAATGGTACTTACCACATGGCAAAGAGATATCCTCTTCTACTGTCTTATTATAGACCCAATCCTCCTTTCTCCAGCGTATAACACCACTATCTTCACAGTCCAGTGATTGATTTATATTTGCTTTATCCCACATTCTGAACATGTACAGCTCACCAGTCATACCCAACTTAGGTGACACAGCTGTACCTGGCAGCTTTGAACAGCCAAGTAAGAACTGCCCTTTTCCAGGGAGATTAATTTTCCCAGTTATTCTTTTGTTTAGTTTTTTTGTTCCATTTATAAATACCTTCATCTCTTCATCTTCACTTTTCCACTGGATACATATGTGGTTCCAAGTGTTGTCACGAAGCCTTGCTGTTGTATTTATTTGATTTCCAAAGAACCATATCCTCAATTTACCATGATCTCCTGTAAGTCCAAGATCATACTTATTTGCAGAGACATTGCTGTGAGATGTTTCCTGACTGTATACATATGCTGTCCAGGGACTATTTGAGGAATATAGCTTGAGGTGTACACAGACAATGAATTCTTTCAAGGGATGCAGAGAAATTCTTGGTGACATAATCCAAGGATCCTCACATGCAGTCTTAAAGACGGCTTTATATTGTCCTAGGAAATCCTCATGATCTAAATAAAAAAAAAAGTGATTTGTAAAATGATTTTGTTTTTTAAAGGATCATCTATATGAATGTTATTCTTCCATATAGTACTGTTCCTAGGCATTCACCTAGGAGTTTTCAAAACAACACATTAGGAAAAAACCTTTTATCCTTCCCTTTTGCTTTTTTTTTTTTGTGGTGGTGAAGTAACAAACTTAGAGGCAGTCAATACATCCCACCTGTTCACGAAAGCTTTGAAGTAAAACTCATACACAAGACAAAGCATGACCATGTGGTTCTCTAAGGCAGCACTCAAACAACAAGTGGCAGGCAAAAAGAGAATCAGAGATTCTGGTTCCTATTCCCAGGACTGTATAGGTATTTTGCTTTTAATAGATACTGGATAAAATACAGAAACAGAGCTAGAAGAAGGAACTACAGTCCTTACTGCCTTCGCCTGTCCCAACCTTGCATGCTGCTTATCTGAACAAGACCATGCTTCTCCATGTCTTTTTTTTTCCAATGCTGAAATTCTAAAATCCTCTGCTGCATGCTGGCAGAGTTTCAGCAGGAAGGGCAGAAAACAGCCATATTCTAGAAGACAATGAGTTTAGGCAACTTTCAGGAAATGTGTTTTGGAGCCACTGGTTTATTTTAAATTTAATCCCATCCAACCCACATTCCCTGTTCTCTACCAGAGCATTTACTTGCAGAGACATCTGGTCTGTGAACCTCGAATCTACTAAGGCATTAAGATGATGACAACCCAGAGTTCAAATGTGACAGTAAATAGAATTTTAGGTGCTAACAGTAAATTTACTGGTGAAAACAAGGTGTCAGACTCTGTCAATGCTGTTAAAACAAGTAGTGCCAGAGAATGCCCAAACACTGAGGCACTATAGGTGCCTCATTTCCTCCACTGTCCCACTACAGCAAAATACGGGCATTTGTGGCTGTAGATGTAAGCAATCATTATCATGACTGCTTGCTTTATAGAGCACCCATCAGCAACAAAATAAATCCAAACTAAGAAAAACTCCTATGTGACATGAAATTAAAACAGAAAAATGAAACAGCCTGGTAGATGCTTAGCCAGTGCAAGCGAACACATTACTGACACCTTTAAGGAGGCATTTATTTGTCAATATATGCAGAGCTTTTATGTACCCTCCAAAAGAGGTATGTGATTAATTGTGATTGGTCAGGGTTGGGCAGCAGGAGATTGGTCAATACAGGAAGAAACCTTTTCCATTAGCTCTCCCATGAAAAGATAAATTTCCAGGCAACTTGGAACAGAGGGGTTTTTTTCCCAAGGTAGGTTACATTCATAGTTGTAGCTAGCTGTCAAGGTCACAGGTCAAGGTCTCCTTTGATCTTCTCAACAAACCACAGCACCAGCCTTCATCAGGCCAATTCTGAATCAGGAATGTGTTCAACTTTTCTGCCTCTTGACCACAGGACTCTCAAATTTCTTTTTCAATAGCAACAAATGAAAAACAGGAGGAAGTTCCTAACTTCCAAGTGCAGCTTGATAGGTATAAGCTACCAGAAAAAGTTGGAAACACAAAATTTATCAATCCAGTTTCACGGAAAGTCATAACCGTTCTTGTTGCATACCATAGCTTTGAGACTCCCTTTGCGATGCTAATGAGCAGAAACTTGCAGGCATCTTTTACAACCCTGAATCATTCCTGAAGTTCAACATACATCATGAAAGTGCCACACAAGGCTACAGAACAAAAAACTCTCAGGGTACAGCCTGAATTAGATGAAAATCCTAACCATCAGGCAGTGGACTTTGAATGAGAATGTAATACCTAGCATGGTTCTACAGTAATGGAGAGAAACATGCTTGACCCAACAGCAAGCAGTAGAACAAATTTGTCCCTGCCCAACCATAAAGCATGAATTCACTCATTCAGTTTGGCCATTTGTCAGAACCTAACAGGCAAAACCTGGGACACTCAGCTAAGAACAGTTCAGCATGGAAAACTAGTTTTTAAAACATGACTTAAAAGCTGGGGTGAGGAAGATTGGGTGAGAGGTGGAAGTGTCACAGAAGTGGAGATTTTTAGACACAAACTCAAAGTACCTACCATTTTTAGTAAAAAGATGACTACAATTAAAATAGATCTGCTACCTTCCAGTTTGGACAGATCATGGGGAAACTGATTTTATAAGGGAAAGAGCTAACTAGATATGCTGTTCTATGCCAACACCTGTGACACAGTCTCTCCAAAGAAAAATAATTGTTCAAGCCTCTCATTATTAAGCAGGAATTATGTTGAAGGTTTTGAAAGATCTGATGCCGCTGACATTCCTCGGAGAGTATATGTCAGAAGTATACTTGCATGACTCATAATACCCTCCAAAATTCCTGTAAGCAATCTTGAGCATGCAGAAATAGCCAAAGTAACCAATTAAGGAACTCTCCTGACATAGCTTCAAAACTTGAAGTTACTGTTAACTTCCCAGATTGGAAGATTAGACATCCATTCTTGAGGAAAAATGTTTATCAAAACTTGAAATACCATCAGCAGACTTGATTTCGGAAGCAAACAAATTCTGAGAGAATGTTAAGCATTAAATGAGTGTTTATGTGCCAAAGGTGAATTAATTAAAGGGCTGCAAAATCCTATCACACTCTTTAGGGGAGTTGACACTACAGACTTGTCAAGGAAGACGGAGTGGACATAAACTTGCAGGTGGAAACAGTCTTAAGGCAGGTAATCAACAGAAATGTTGCAAAATGAGCTCAATCCTGCTGACGATTCTCCTAGTCTGCTTTGTCTCATTCAAAAAGACTGCTGTTGATCAGTACACAAGGCCTGATGGATTAATTTAAACTAAAAAAAGAGTATACTTAGGAGAAGTCTACCCTTCTGGAAACTAGAAAGTCTGTCCCACTTTGTTCCAAACAGTTAAAAAAAAAAAAGGTGCCAAAAAGCAGTGCCAAAGTTAAGAGAATAGACATCAATATTATCCAAATTGTTACAAGAAAGGCTTGTAAAATTTTATATGGTCAGTCTACTCAAAGAGTGATGAAAAAGCACAAAGGAAATCATAACCATAGTCAGAAAATGCACTTCACTGTTCCAAGTGGAGTACATGTAGTAGCTTAAATGAGGTTGAAATTAATTATCATCTTGGTGAGGTCTGTTTGATATGTGGGTGAATGCAACATAAGCAGATGACATTACTTTAAACTTTTTGGAAGTTTTGTTAATCATTGCTTATTTTCCCTAGTAATGGTATTAGTGGGTGGCGGCCCACCCTTGACCATACAACCGAGTAGCTGGAACCGGCTGTGCCCTGACGGTGGTATTCCTGGCTTACAGTTAGTTCACAGAATCACAGAACTGCTGAGGTTGGAAGGGACCTTTAAGATCATCAAGTCCAACCATTAACCCACGCAGACAAAAACCCCTTCTAAACCATGTCCCTAAGTGCCACATCTACCCTTTTCTTAAACACCTCCAGGGACGGGGAATCCACCACCTCCCTGTGCAGCCTGTTCCAATGTTTAATAACCCTTTCAGTGAAACAATGTTTCCTGATATCCAATCTAAACCTGCCCTGACATAACTTGAACCCGTTTCCTCTTGTCCTATCCCTTGTCACCAGGGAGAAGAGCTCAGCCCCCATCTCTCTACAACCTCCTTTCAGGCAGTTGTAGAGGGTGATGACGTCTCCCCTCAGCCTCCTCTTCTCCAGGCTAAACAAACCCAGTTCCCTCAGTCGTTCATTGTAAGGTTTGTCCTCCAGAC